>OZ010614.1:16071891-16076891 GCA_963932145.1 Acanthosepion lycidas
CATATATATATATATATATATATATATATATATATATATATATATATATAAATATATATTATTATAAATTAACTGATTTAAAAATAAATATAATATTTATGCTCTGTAAATTTACATTGAGCACTGTTTATTAAAAATAAAAATATCAATAAGAACACCGGATTATATATCTTACTGTTCTTTCTTTATATATATATATATATATATATATATATATATATATATATATATATATATATATATGTTGATTTAGTCATGTTCCGTAATTAAGTTTACCTCGGGTTTCTACTATTTATGTCTGGTGTTTATCACTTTTGTCTGGTCCCAAATCAAACCATCTGAAGTGTTAATCGATAGAATTCTAAGGAAAATTATAAAAACAAGACTGTCTAAAATTCTTCTTAAATAAACATATATATATATATATATATATATATATATATATATATATATATATATATATATATATGAAGAAATATAGTTTAAAGGTGTGCTATATTTGTGGGATAAAATGTGCTCAATATCAAAGATAGAGCGAATGTAAATATAAAAGTGAACATTGAAGTCAACACTCAGAGGCGTAAGACTGTTTCATGCTAGATGCAATCATCAATGTTGACTTATATATATATATATATATATATATATATATATATATATATATATATATATATATATATATATATGTATGTATGTATAGTTAAATTCCAAAATAAATTCTGTGGACAAGACAAATTGGCAAAAATGAAATCGAAATGTCTTTGTTGTTATAGTTACATTAAAAATCGAAATTTAAAATGATAGACGCTTCTGTCTAAGCCTTTTTCTGGTTAATGTAAATTTCCTTTATGCTAAGAGATTATCAACAAAGACTTCGATTTCATTTTTGTCTTAAAAAAGTCAGAAGAAAATTTCTCGGACATTCAGGCCGGTAAATGTTGTTTAATACTGTTTATTATAAAACAGAGCATTTACTTAAATATTTGTATCTATAAAAAGAATGTATAAACATAAAAATGTCTTAAAATAATTGTCAGACTTTGTCCATTTCATAATGTGTGACGTCATTTGTTTACATTTGATACGCCATGAGCAGATATGAATGTACGTGGGAGATTCGTGGAAGATTGTAGTTTAAATACAGTAAATTTGATATTGCTAACCGAAAGCTCCTCTGTGGCCAAAACCGTTAAAGGCACGTCAAGCTAAATGACGGTTCCGTATAGTATGCAGATTCGAATCTTGTCGGAAGACGAATATTTTCCATGAAAATTTCTCGGACATTCAGGCCGGTAAATGTCGTTTATTATAAACTGAGCATTCACTTAAATATTTTTTATCTATAAAAAAGAATAATTGTCAGACTTTGTCCATAATATATATATATATATATATATATATATATATATATATATATATATATATATATAAAATTCGAAGAGGATACAATCCAGAAAGAACTCAGTGCAAGGACAGATTAAGAAAATAATAAAAAAATTAAACCCTAATATTCCATGGTTATAATTTAATCGTAATCACGATCCAATTCATCAGACCTACAAAAAGAAAATATAATTTATTTTATATATATATATAATGAGTAGAGAATACTTGAAATATATATATATATATATATATATATATATATATATATATATATATATATATATATATATATATATATATATATAAATATAATGAGTAGAGAATCATTGAAAAATCTCTGTATATATATATCCTTAAAATCTGTCTATCTATCTATCTATCTATATATATAAAGAAATATAATCTTAAGGATTGCTATATTTATGGGATAAAGTGCTCAATATCAGAGATAGAGCGTATGTAAATATAAAAGTGAACATAGAAGTCAACACTTAGAGGCGACAGTCTGTTACATGCTATATGCAATCGTCAGGCCACGTGTGCCTGACGATTGCATATAGCATTAAACAGACTGTCGCCTCTAAGTTTTGACTTCTATGTTCACTTTTATATATATATATATATATATATATATATATATATATATATATATATATATATATATATAATGAGTATGAGAATCCTTAATAGTCCATTCCGTTTTTCAGGATTCTGTACTCATTATTATAATGCTCTGTTCTAACATTGACCTCTCTTTGGATTAATATCCTCTTGGAATTATCCCTACTATCAATTATATATATATATATATATATATATATATATATATATATATATATATATATATATATATATATCTTTTGATCGGGATAATTCCAAGAGGACATTAATATATAAACATCGAATATTTTAGTATTTTATATAGTTTTGAGAAGTGTCATTAACATTTAAATACTTATTTAGATGGAATAACTTTTTTTCAGATATAAATCAGATAAAGAAAGAACAAGAACAACACATAAATATTCGCTGAAATTTTACTAGTTGCTAGTAGCTTTTTCATTTTATATTTATGAAGAAATTTGTTTGTCTTTGTCAACACTTGTAACACTACCACTAACCATAAAAATATCATCTACCATAAAGATAAATTATATATATAATTTTCAATGCTCAAGTTTGCTTTTGTAATTTTTTATTACCGTAGTAACAGTAGCCGCCGCATAAATCAGTGTTATTTGTTACATCATTTTGGTATTTTTTTTACTATATCATAAACTCAGTTTACGAACCAGTAACAAACTTTTAAAAAACAATTTTGGCATGCTTTTGAATATTTATTATACAGGTGATCGGTGGAGATTATAAACATTTGTGAATCAGTATCTGTCTATATTTCTGAGATGAGGTAGTATGTACATTATTCGGACTATTGTCCTCATCTTTGTCGCCATATTTATTACAACGTGTCGGCCTTTCAGTATCTGTCTATATTTCTGAGATGAGGTATTATGTACACTATTTACATTATTCGAACTATTGTCCCCATCTTTGCCGCCATATTTATTACAACGTGTCGGCCTTTCAGTATCTGTCTATATTTCTGAGATGAGGTATTATTTACACTATTTACATTATTCGAACTATTGTCCTCATCTTTGTTGCCATATTTATTACAACGTTTCGGCCTTTCAGTATCTGTCTATATTTCTGAGATGAGGTATTATGTACACTATTTACATTATTTGGACTATTGTCCTCATCTTTGTTGCCATATTTATTACAACGTGTCGGCCTTTCAGTATCTGTCTATATTTCTGAGATGAGGTATTATGTACACTATTTACATTATTCGGACTATTGTCCTCATCTTTGTCGCCATATTTATTACAACGTTTCGGCCTTTCAGTATCTGTCTATATTTCTGAGATGAGGTATTATGTACACTATTTACATTATTCGGACTATTGTCCTCATCTTTGTTGCCATATTTATTACAACGTTTCGGCCTTTCAGTATCTGTCTATATTTCTGAGATGAGGTATTATGTACACTATTTACATTATTCGGACTATTGTCCTCATCTTTGTTGCCATATTTATTACAACGTTTCGGCCTTTCAGTATCTGTCTATATTTCTGAGATGAGGTATTATGTACACTATTTACATTATTCGGACTATTGTCCCCATCTTTGTCGCCATATTTATTACAACGTTTCGGCCTTTCAGTATCTGTCTATATTTCTGAAATGCGGTATTATGTACACTATTCACATTATTCAGACTATTGTCCTCATCTTTGTCCCCATGTTTATCACAACATTTCGGCCGTTGTACGCTCCGGCCTTCTTCAGGTGTTTGGAATGTTGAACTGAACCCTTTATTTCGCTCACTGGGGTAGACTGTTTTAGTTCCACATGTCATGTCTAAAGGATGTCAGTAACAGGACCCAAAAGAGTGTGAGTTCAATATCTGGTTAAGGCAGTGGAGAACTTTCAGAAGGGAATTAACAAGAGATAACTGACATCCATTAGATATGGCACGTGGAACGAGAACAGTTTACCCCGGTGAGCGAAATAAAGGGTTCAGTTCGACATTCCAACCACCTGAAGAAGGCCGGAGCGTACAACGGCCGAAACGTTGTGATAAACATGGCGACAAAGATGAGGATGATAGTCTGAATAATGTAAATAATGTATTTGTGAATCATGTACAGTATTTTATCACGTACACGGCATTTAATAAAAGTATCCGATGCTAAAAAGCACGCACACTGGAATAACAAAACATGGCTTCCAGAAGCTAAACAAAGTATAAAGAAACAGGAAAATATCGTTAGAAACAAAGAAAAAATAGCTGAACTTCTAAGTAATAACAGTCCTCCTGTATAGCAGTTAATGTCGGACAATTTCCTCAGTTGCAAAGAATAGACTTGAAACAACAGAAAAGTCATTCTACAGGAGGATGTTGGGAATATCATGGATGAAGCATGAGAACAACAGGGAAGTTTAAAAAAAAATGGAAACAAAAAGAACGCTTGTACTTAGAATAAAAAAGACGCAGTTGGAGTATCTTGGATATATAATGAGAACAGCAGGTTTGGAGAATTTGACACACAGGGAAAGTACTGCTGGCAAGATGAACAGAGGGAAAGATGATCAGAAGAAAATCTACCTAACGACCTCGTTTGAATGGATGACAGAATAGGGAGTGATGAGTTGCTAGAAGTATAAAGCATTGCTAAGAGCTACAGAAGATTGGCAGTTGTGAAGAGCCATGTTTTGATGATAAATAAGATTTCAATGTAGATTTTTAGCAGGTTTATGCCCATCGTCATATAGAAAATCTCCTTTCCTCAGGAAACTATTGTTACGAAGATTAAAAAAAAAAGAAGAGTAATACCCGACCATCAAAAAAAAAAAAAAAAACAAAAACAAAAAAACAAAACAAAACAAAAAAACAATAAAAACTCATAAACAAAATAAATAATAAGATCAAAATGTGATAACAAAAAAAAAAAAAAAAGAAATAAAAAGAATATTTAGACGAAATTGGACGACGAAATTTGAATCTGAAGCTGAGCGTCTCGGTATTTTTAACGTTGTGACGTAAA
>OZ010614.1:16081891-16164391 GCA_963932145.1 Acanthosepion lycidas
AGTACAAATTCAGCAAATGAGAAGATTTTCTATGAACATATTAATTTCTATAATAAAGCCCTAAAGGTCAATGGCTACAGAAGCTCAAAGTTAACTTACATAAAAATGTAAATGGAAACCATAGAAAAAACACAAGTAGAAAAATAATTTGGTATCCACCCCACTACAACCAAATGGTAAAGAATAAATTATGACAAAATTCCTTGCATTAATCGTTAAACATTTTCCTAAAGATAGTAAACTCAGTACTGTTTTCAATAAAAATACCTTAAAATTAAGTTACAGCTGTACTGAAAACTTAGAAAAACTTATTAAGAAACATAATGTTAACATCTTGAATAAACACTTAAACCAAGACCAAATAAATTTAGACAGTATGATAATAAAAAGAGACGAAGATAAACAAAAATTATGTAACTGCAGAAATCCTCATAACTGTCCACTTAATAATAAATGTCGCACTGAATCATTAGCGTACGAATGCAATATCTCATCTATTGAAGAACCAGACAATGTAAAAGTCTACATTAGATCCACAAGACATGAGTTCAAGAAGCGGTTCAACCAACATCAAAGTTCTTTTAGGATAAATAAATACCGAAATCAGACGTCCCTATCGAAACATTTCTGGCACTTAAAAGAAACCAATAAAACACCCACTGGGAAATGGAAATTAATAAGAAAATGACTCATATCTTTTGTGCATACATAAGAAACTATATATTACCAGGTTTATAAAAAATAAAAATTTACTGAATCAAAGAAATGAAATAGCTATTCTTTGCCGACATTGTCAAAGATTTTCCTTAAATAATGTTACAAAAAAGCTGACAAATGAAATATTTATATTTGATATTTAATAATAATTTTAAAATAATGTAAGTAATTCTATTAAATTTATTTGTTTTAAAAGAAGTATAGTCTATTAGTAATTAGAATTAGGATTAATATTTTAAAATTTTAGTTCAATACGGCGTACTCATATACAAACAACAACCTTTCTAGAAAAAATCTTTATGTATACAATTACAAATTTAATGGCGAAACAAAAGTGCCGAAAATTTTTTGTCGTTCATAAAGACAAGACGACATGCGTTGAACGGATGTCATCATTCGTTGAAAAGGCACCCCTAACCTACCTTAACTCAATCTCTTTTCGAAAGTAACTCATATTTTTATACAATAGTTGTCACTGAAAAAGAATACACTACCGCTTCTTGTTAAAATCATTGGATTTACCCGTATCTTTAGAAACTAATATTATGAATGCATGTGCTTATAAAACTCAGTAAATTTCAAAATAAGTTATTCGAAAATTCGCTTGAAAATGAAACAGGACTTAGAACATTAATTTGATTCTGTAATTGAAAGTTTTTAGTTTCTGCTTTTGAAACATGGTAATTCCTGTGAAGCGATGGAACCATACTTTTAAATTAGTAAATTTATAATATATATATAATTGATGTAGAACCTTTATTAAGAGTTTATTATTCTCTATTCTCTTTAGTCATATTTCGCGTGTTTGTGAATAACTCTAGCATTGTTCAGACTAGTCTAAAATTTGCATCGATTTCTTAAAATGGGTGTATTGATTTTTATTTATGTTGGCCGCATAAGTGAGTGTAGAAGTAGTTTGGATTAAATAGATACAAGTGGCCATATATATATATATATATATATATATATATATATATATATATATATATATATATATATGTTGTTAGAAATAGCGTGCGTGGATCTATATCTCATGTCTGTCAGCGATACCATAAAACCTGTTACCGAACTGCAATCTTCTAATGCATACAATAAAATATGAGTAAAAAAATAATAAACAAAATGGCCGCTCTGTTGCGAGTCAATGAAATAGCGGGAAAAATGTTTTCCACCATTTTTATGCTTTGGAAAAATTTTCTTTATTTTTTCCCCCCTTTTTTTTCTCGTTACTGTCTTTTGTTGATTTTTATTTCATTTTTTTTATTACTAGTGCATTTGATTTCATATTTTTCTACGGTGTCAACTTTCGCAATGTTACCATTTTAATATAATTATTATTTTCAATCTTGTTTTGAATTTATTTGCTTTTAGAATTTTTTTCCCTTTCGTGCTTAGACATGTTTTTTTTTTTTTTTTTTTTTTTGATTTGCCTTTGCCTTTTATTAAAAATATTTTTCTTATTTTACGCATTTTTACTTGTGTATTTCTTTTCTTCTTTATTTTGTTTAACATCTTACATTCTATCATTATTATTATTATTATTATTATTATTATTATTGTTATTATTATTATTATTAATTTTCTTCGGTAACATTTTTTCTTTTTTGGGACATTATGCCATCCCCATTTTAATGTTACATTTTGTGCCTCTTTTCCAGATTCTTGTTTCCATTTCTTCATTTTTTATTTCTACTTTTATTTTATTTTTTTATTTTATTTCTTTGTTTCTTTATTTTATTTCTGTATTTTATTTATTTTTTATTTTATTTCTTTATTTTTATTTTATTTCTTTATTTTATTTATTTTTTTATTTTATTTATTTTTTATTTTATTTCTTTATTTTATTTCTTTTTTTATTTTATTTCTTTTTTATTTTATTTCTGTATTTTATTTCTTTTTTATTTTATTTCTTTATTTTATTTCTTTTTTTATTTTATTTCTTTTTTATTTTATTTCTTTATTTTATTTCTTTTTTTATTTTATTTCTTTTTTATTTTATTTCTTTATTTTATTTCTTTTTTATTTTATTTCTTTATTTTATTTCTTTTTTTATTTTATTTCTTTTTTATTTTATTTCTTTATTTTATTTCTTTTTTATTTTATTTCTTTATTTAATTTCTTTTTTTATTTTGTTGCTTTATTTTTATTTTATATTTTTTTATTTCTTTATTTTATTTCTTTTTTTATTTTATTTATTTTTTATTTTATTTCTTTATTTTATTTCTTTTTTTATTTTATTTCTTTTTTATTTTATTTCTTTATTTTATTTCTTTTTTTATTTTATTTCTTTTTTATTTTATTTCTTTATTTTATTTCTTTTTTATTTTATTTCTTTATTTTATTTCTTTTTTTATTTTATTTCTTTTTTATTTTATTTCTTTATTTTATTTCATTATTTTTATTTTGTTGCTTTATTTTTATTTTATATTTTTTTATTTCTTTATTTTATTTCTTTATTTTTATTTTATTTCTTTATTTTTTATTTTATTTCTTTATTTTATTTCTTTTTTTATTTTATTTCTTTTTTATTTTATTTCTTTATTTTTATTTTATTTCTTTTTTATTTCTTTATTTTTTTCCCTTATTTTTTATGTCATTTCCTTATTTTATTTCTATTTTAATATTTTTCTTCTTTCTTCCTTGTTCCATCTTCTTAAGATCCTCTTTCCGTTCTTTTTTCTCCCGTTTTTCTTTTTTCTTCTTACTTTATCTAGTACTTCTTTTCTTTTTTACTTTTCCTTCCTTTTTCTCAGTCTCTTTCATTTATATTTTCTTGCCTTGACATGACTATTCTTCTTCTTGTTGATCTCTCTTTGCTTTTTTTGTCTCGTTCACTTTTATTTACCTTTTACTTCTTACACCCTCTTCACTTTCTCTCTCTATTTCTTTCACTTCTTTTTCCCCCTTCTTTTCTTGTTCGTCTTTCTCATTTACCTTTTGCGCCCTTTATTGTCTTCTCTTTCTTTTTTCTTCTTTACATTTTTCTTTTTGTTTGCTTTCTTTTTTTCTCGTTATTCATTTGCTTTTTTCTTTCTTTCTTTCAATGTTTTTTTTCTCATTTCTTTTTTGCATCTTTTTCTCTTTTTTTCTTTTTCGTCCTTTTCTTTTTTGCCATTCTTCTTCATTTATTTTTTACGTCTTGCCCTGTCTTCCCTCGCTATTTTGTTCTTTCTTTCTTTCTTTCTTTCTTTCTTTCTTTCTTGTCTTTTTATTTTTTTCTCGTTCACTTATTGCTTATTTATAACACTGTTTTTTTTTTAATTTTCCTCCAATGTTGTCTCTTTCTATTGTTTGTTTCTTTCTTTCTTTTCCAGTCCCTTTTCTCTCTCTCTCTCTCTCTCTATCTATCTATCTATCTATCTATCTATCTATCTATCTATCTAAGACACTTTCTTTCTTTTTTCTTTTTTTCTTCTCGTTCCTCTTAATTTAACTTGTTCTTCTTTCACTTTTTCCCTCTTACACTTTCTCTTTTTTGTGCGTTTTTGCTTCTTTTTCTTTTACTACAATGTATACTCTTTCTTTCGTTCTTTCTTTCTTTCTTTCTTTCTTTCTTTCTTTCTTTCCCAGTCTCTGTTTCTATCTATCTATCTATCTATCTATCTATCTATCTATCTAAGACTCGTTCTTTCTTTCTTTCTTTCTTTCTTTCTTTCTTCTTTTTCTTTTTCTTTATACTTGTTTTTATTCTTTCACTTTTTCCTTCTTACACTGCCTCCTCTTTTTTCTTCTTTTTGCTTCCTTTTCTTTCTCTTTTCTTTTTGCCTTTGTTGTGTCGTTTATCTTTCTTTTTCTCCTTCTTCTTTATTTGTTTTTCATTTCCTATTCTGTCTTCCGTCTACATTCCTTTCTTCATCTTTGAATTTTTTTCACGTTCATCCTTATATATTATATGCTTCTTGCTTCCTTTTTACTTCTTCTTCTTCTTCTTCTTCCTCTTCATTTCTTCTTCTTTTTCTTCTTCTTCTTCTTCTTCTTCTTCTTCTTCTTCTTCTAGTTCTTCTTCTTTGACCTTTTCTCCTCTTTCGTTTCCATTTTCTCGCCCTTCTTCATGTCATTGAATTCTGATTTGAGTTCCGATTTTGATATTCTTCCTTACTTTTAGCATTTTATTGTTGTTGTTCTTCTATTTCATTTTCTTTATCCCGCGTATGACGATAAACTATATACGGCAGCAAGGCAGCGGGATAGTTTGAGGTGCCTAGAACCACCCCTTAATTTCTGTTTTTCCATGGTCCAAATTGACACGGGGTGGTAGCACCTGTTAGGGTCACATCTATGGGCAAACAATGGTCCAAACTGGGATCAAAAAATGAAAATCTGAATATACATTAGAAAAATTCCCATCAATATATTATTTGAAAAATAATATACCAAAGTTCACAAGAAAATTAAATTTTAGACATTAAATGACTCATAAGGTGTTGATGTGCCGTTAAAATAACAAACCAAAGCGAAACTTTCTCTTTTTGCTTATTTTTATCGTTGTTTCTTTTCAATATTTTCTTTTTCTCTCTTTCTAGTTATTGTTTCAGTTTTCGTTTCATTATCTTTCTTCCCAGACTTGCGTTTGCTTGGAACAGTCCTCAAAGACTTGCTTAAAGATTAGAAGAATTGGAAATCCAAAGAAGTAACAAAGCCATTCATATGACACCATTACGAAGACCGGCTGGAAGACTTGAGATTCTCTGAGAATATAGAATAGACAATATGCTTGATAGGCAGAGTCAACAGATCCCTCTTCTTTTTAAATATCATAGCATAACGTGGGCGATCACAGCTGTCTTTTGTAGCCGTAAGTAAAATTTACCTCTTTATAATTGACCTGGCTCTATCATTTCTTTACTCAGAAACTTCTAAAGGTTGGTACTCCAGTTTTTGCGATCACCGAAGTTAAGCAACGTCGAGCCTGTTCAGTACCTAGATGGGTCACCGCTTGGGAATACCAGGTGCTATAAGCTTGGATGTAATGGATAACGGCTCGGAATTGGAAAGTCATACTAATTAAGCCATAGCTGGGGGGGGGAGAAAAGGGGGATTCATACCTTTACCAAAGGTATTTAAGTGAATACAACGAACCTGACTGGAATTGGAAATCGGATCTCCGATTTCTTACCGTTATCCATTACACCACCCGCACATCCAAGGTGATATTTCAAAGCGGTCATAATAATTTGAGATAATCCATCTTTCATAAGACGTCATAGAAATTCGCTGATAATAAAGAAAAACGAGGCTGCGGAGAATGATGAACGCCTATCATATGAAGGGACATAGTATTAAAAAAACACTAAACTAATTTTGTTCTTCTGCAAGGTATTATCTGTCTATATTTACATTGCTCAGACTTATTTCATTATTTTTATTGCCATACTCACGGCGGTTCGGCTGTTGTACGCTCCGGCCGTCTACAGGAGATTGGAATTTCGAAACGAAACCTTTATTTCATTCACCTGGGTAGATTGTTCTAGTTCCACGTGCCGTGCCTCTTCCAGATGTCTCAGTTATTTGCCTTTAATTCAATTCACAAAGTTTTTGTTCACCACTGAACAGTAGCTGATTACTGAACTCACAATTCTGCCAATCTCCCGAGCGTACAACGGCTTAAACGTCGTGAATATGGCAATAAAAATGAGGACAACAGTCCGAACAATGTAAATAGTGTAATTAATTACAATGCCTCATCTCAGAAATATAGACAGATCCTGAAGAAGGCTGAGGCGTAACACGGCCGAAACGTCGGGAATATGGCAATAAAAATGAGGACAACAGTCCGAACAATGTAAATAGTGTAATTAATTATTAGGTTGGTGCAAAAATAATGACGTAATAATGTCGTTTTTTGACGTACTTTTTAACGTCAAAAAACGACATTATTACGTCATTATTTTTTCAGCAACCTAATACAATGCCTCATCTTAGAAATATAGACAGATCCTGAAGAAGGCCGAGGCGTAACACGGCCGAAACGTCGTAAATATGGCAATAAAAATGAGGACAACAGTTCGAACAAGATAAGTAATTCCAATCTATTCGTTAAACAGAAGGATAGATTTGAACTTTCTAGCCCTCGCCGGCAACAAGTCTAAGAGGAACAGAATTCTGAATTCAAAGTTATTTCGAAGGCAGTGAGAATCCCCTCAACTATATATTTTAAAATTATTTCAGTCCAAGCAAGGAAATACAGCTGCTAAAACGGAAAGGGCTGAGTATTAGAGGAAATGAAAAAAATAAACCCCCAAAACACTGATACAGAGAGGCGATACTGAGTGAACTAGAAGTCCTATGAGGATTCATTATTGGCGGACACAATCTTAACAACATAAGGTATTATGAAAAGGACAAAGTCCGACAATTATTTTAAGACATTTTTATGTTTATAGATTCTTTTTATAGATACAAATATTTAAGTAAATGCTCTGTTTATAATAAGCAGTATTAAACAATATTTACCGACCTGAATATCCGAGAAATTAATATAAAATATTCGACTTCCGACAGGAAGCGAAACTGTATCCTATACAGAACCGTTAAATAGCCTGGCGTGCCTTTAACCGATTTGGCCACAGAGGATCGTTCGGTTAGCAAGGTCGATTTTACTGCTTTTAAACTTCAATCTTCCATGAATCTCTCACGTACATTCATATCTGCACAAAGCATATCCAAATGTAAACAAATGACGTCACACATTATGAAATGGACAAAGTCCGACAATTATTTTAAGACATTTTTGGGTCTATACGTTCTTTTTATAGATACAAATATTGAATTAAATGCTCTGTTTATAATAAACAGTATTAAACAACATTTACCGACCTGGATGTTCGAGAAATTGTCATAGAACAAAATTCATCTTCCGACAGGAACCAAATCTGTATCCTATACGTAACCATCATATAGCCTGACGTGCCTTAAACGACTGGTCACGAAGGAGATTTCGGTTAGCAAGGTCGATTTTACTGTCTTTTATCTGCGTGAAAAAATCTGCCTCCTCAGTCTTGCATCGAAAAATACATGATCGCTTCAAGGTGTCTCACGCAGGGCACTTACCTGACTGAAATTCACTTACCTACTAATACTCTTGAAAAGGCATGAATTCGCTTTTTCTCCCAGGGGAATAGCAGAGCAACTGGTCTAGAGCAGAAAGAAATAACAGCTTACTGCGGGGAAAAATCTGCCTCGTCAGTCATGTATCGAAAGATACATGATCGCCAAAGCGTGGAACACGCATGGCAAATAACTGACTGAATTCTGTCACGTGGACGCTGCACTTCCCCTGAAAACTCTCATCGAGAATTCTTCCACCTGCAGCGGAAATGAAGCCGTAATTATTTATATGACTCATATTGCCATGTGATTTATGATTTCTATTGCGTTTCTAACATGTCTCTTATTTAATATTTTCATTTGAATCCTCAACACGAGGCTGTGTGTTACGAATCTTGTAATAAAGAAACAAAACCCCCAAAACTGCTGATTAAATAGATATCTATACTACAAAATATAGCATATATATATATATATATATATATATATATATATATATATATATATATATATATATATAAATACATATATATATATATATATATATATATATATATATATATATATATATATACGTTGTATATTTAGGCAGCAATCCTTCCTTTATGCATGTTTCATTAAAAACGACAGACAAGGTACTACGGTTAAGCTTTTTATTTAATTTTTCTTGTGTTCTAACAAGAGCTTTCTTTTCTAGGCAAAGGGTGTGTAAAAACTGTCCAAATGTTTTATATTTCCGAGCGCTTTCGGCTATACCTTTAGCCATTATCAAGGATGATTCGATTTTTCAGTTTAATTGAATGTGTGCGTTCTGTGCATGTCTTAGTTTGTGGTAGGGATGTTTTTAATTTCCGAATACGGTTAGCACATTGTAGCCTTGTTCGTAGTTAATATTGTTAAAAGTTGGCTTTTTCTTTTTTTTTATTATTATTAAAGCTTCCATTATATTTAGTCTTTTTTTTGCAGATGCAGTTAATATATTTGTGTTTTTCTATATATTTTGTGTTAATGGCCCCTTTGTCCAGAAAAGAAAACTCTTGTTCGAACACAAGAAAAATTAAATTTTCTGTCGTTTTTAATGAAATATGCATACATATATATATATATATATATATATATATATATATATATATATATATATATATATATATAAAGAAAGAACAGTAAGATATGTATGTATTGAAACATGGTTAGAACTGTAGCGGGAAAACCATATTTTAAATCAATTAATTTATAATATATATGTTTATATATATATATATATATATATATATATATATATATATATATATATATATATGTAATGAAAAACAAACCACTTTAAGGTACCGTTACGATAATTTATTTCACCTAAATCCTTTTTTAAGGATTCAGGATCATCAGGTAAAACTTCCAACAACGAATTGAGAGGAAAAAACTATATATATATATATATATATATATATGTATATGTATATATATATATATATACATATATATATGTGTAATTTGTTTATTTTAGTTTTAATATTTTGCTTATATATATATATATATATATATATATATATATATATATATATATGTATATATTCATATATATATATATATTTATTCATATATATATACATACATACATATATATATATATTCATATATATATATATTTATTCATATATATACATATATATATATATATATATATATATATATATATATATATATATATATATATATATATATATGAAGAAATATAGTTTTAAGGGGTGCTATATTTATGGGATAAAGTGTTCAATATCAGAGATGGAAATATAAAAGTGAACATGTTATTTCATGTCACTCGTATAGCAACAAAGTTCTTAAATGTTTGCATCAATAGTAACAATAGTAAATTAAAATACTGCAATTAAAAAATCTTTTTTAAACAAATCTCATAATGTATCCCTCTTTAAGTATCGCGTTGTTATTGTTACTTAGGTCTGTTCTGTATTTTTGAGAAAGACGAGTTTATCCTTCTTTGTATATTTTAGAAGTCGTAAGAATTAATTAACAACTGGAAAACCAGATAAACCAATCGGAACGCGTAGAATATCGACAATCAACGAATGAAAAGGCCGGTGATAAGACGCCTAACGTACAGAAGTGAATTGTGAAACAAACTTTTATCACCGGTTCCTTTCCCTGAAGATGATTCCAGTTTGAATTGAAAGGTTGGTAGAAATATATAATGTTCCGTAGAGCATCATAATCTCAAACACACGCACACATACATATATGAGTTTTCATTATATATATATATATATATATATATATATATATATATATAGGGGGTTTCATTATACAGGATGTCCATAAAGTTCGTGTGCACTTTAAAAATTGATAACTTTATTTGTATCGCAGATACAAATAATCTGTGAAAAATGTTATAAAGTTTAATGTACCTAGTTTTAAGTATAGCTAAAATAACTAATGTGATTTCAGGCATTACTGTAAATCAGTTGGTAAATGTCTTCCGTGAACTGAAAAATCGTATTACCCTTTGTATTGCTAATGATGGAGGACATGTGGAAACTTAAATAAAACCTTAACTAATATAGATTTCCTTCTTTCTAATCCTTTTTACAAATTATTTCTATCGCAAATACAAATAAAGTTATAAATTTATGGACACCCTGTATACACACACACACACACACACACACACATATATATATATATATATATATATATATATATATATATATATATATTGATTTAAATATAAGGATCATATTTCTCATTTTAAGAAAAAAAGAGGTGATTTTAGGCGTCTTTCGGCCGACATTTCTTCAGAAAAATAATCGGCGGCAGAATAAACAAAGAAGTTGATAAGGAACATTATTATCAACGACCGATGATAAGAACAATAGATTACCAAGTTGTAATAAAAGTGGGGAAATTAAAGGAAGAGGAAAAAAGAAAAAATCATTAAGAGTACTAAATATTTTCTTGGTTAAGCCGTAATCTCTCCCCGATTGGACGAAGCTGAATTTCATCTCCCTCTGTCTACGCAGGGCAGGACAGGACGTTGCATATTAATAATAATAGACTCCAAGATGTCTAAATGGAGCCTCGTCCTAAACCCTGCGTATTACAGAAAAGAAATCGGGAGAATAATTCGCCCTTCAATCGACAGAATTTAAAAGGTGTTCACCAATCGCTGACTCAAGAATCTTGGTAATCCACTGTTTTTAACATCGGTCGTTGATAATAAAATTCTTATTCTTAGAATTCGTCCATTTTTAGAATATTTCTGCCATATATGGTATTCCATATATGGCAGAAATGCTCCTGCTATTTACCTGGAGATCCTTGATAAGATCTGAAGAAGAATCAGCAATATTATTGGTCTTGAGCTGGCGGCTCGGCTTCAGTCATTTGCACACCGCCATAAGGTTGCCTCTGTGTCTTTTCTATAAATACTTTCAGAGTAATTGCACAGATGGGCTCTTTATATGGTACCTAAAACCTATGGATTTAAGCTCAATACTAGAATGGCGGCGAGATGTCATCAATTTACAGTTGAGCTACATAGATGTAGCCATAACTTCTCTGAAAACAGTTTATTTCGCTCTTCTCGCTTGTGGCACACCCTCTCGTTTCCATGCTTTCCAGCAAAATTTAATCTGTAAAAAATTTAAATGCAATGTCAATCGTTATCTACTCTTTTCCTGATTACTCTTCTATTGTTCTCACTCAATTTTCGCTTGTGGAACTCTCTTCCGGCTTCTTGCTTTCCTCTCAACTTTGATCTTCAAAAATTTAAATGCAATGTCAATCGTTAAGTACTCTCTTCCTGATTACTCTTCTATTGTTCTCACTCAATTTTCACTTGTGGAACTCACTTCCGGCTTTCTCTCCTCTCAACTTTGATCTTCAAAAATGTTAATGCAATGTCAATCGTTATCTACTGTCTTCCTGATTACTCTTCGATTGTTCACACTCAATTTTCACTTGTGGAACTTTGTTCCGGCTTCTTTCTCTCCTCACAACTTTGACCATAAAAAATTTAAATGCAATGTCAATCGTTATCTACTGTCTTCCTGATTACTCTTCTATTGTTCTCACTCAATTTTCACTTGTGGAACTCACTTCCGGCTTTCTCTCCTCTCAACTTTGATCTTCAAAAATGTTAATGCAATGTCAATCGTTATCTACTGTCTTCCTGATTACTCTTCGATTGTTCACGCTCAATTTTCACTTGTGGAACTTTGTTCCGGCTTCTTGCTCTCTCCACAACTTTGACCATCAAAAATTTAAATGCAATGTCAATCGTTATCTACTGTCTTCCTGATTACTCTTCTATTGTTCTCACTCAATTTTCACTCGTGGAACTCTCTTCCGGCTTCTTGATTTCCTGTCAACTTTGATCTTCAAAAATTTAAATGCAATGTCAATCGTTATCTACTGTCTTCCTGATTACTCTTCTATTGTTCTCGCTCAATTTTCGCTTGTGTAACTCTCTTCCGGCTTCTTGCTTTCCAGTCAACTTTGATCTTCAAAAATTTAAATGCAATGTCTATAATCTCCCCCCGATGGGGACGAACCTGAATTTCATCTCCCTCTGTCTACACAGGGCAGGACGTTGCATATTAATAATAATGAACTCCAAGATATCTAAGTGAAGCCTCGTCCTGCGTATTACATAAAAGAAATCGGGAGAATAATTCGTCCTGCAATCGATATAATTTAAAAGTTGTTCACCAATCACTGACTCATGTTTCTGTGAATACCCGGATGTAATTGGTTCATGTCTACGCACTTTACCCAGAACATGCTGGGCGATCCTCTTCTCTAACCGTTGGATGGTCGTGCCCACATCGTCGATCTCACACCGACATTTGTATTGATATATAAATAAACTTTGTTGAATGGTAGGAAAGACATCGTTACGGTGAGGGGGGAAAGCCTTTTTTCTATTGAAAATATTTCGAACAGTAACAGCATTCAAACACACACACACACACACACACACACATATATATATATATATATATAAAGGTTGTTTCATTAACATTAATTATATATGAAGGTTTTGAATTAAAACCGATTAAATCAGTTGTAAATAAATCTGCGTTATTGGTGAATATGTATTTAATTCTGTTTTGGATCATATTTAAATCATGGCAATTATATGTGAAAAATAATACTGCCAAAATGTCCGCCAAATCTGAAAGAAAAAGAAAAATATATTAGACGTTTAAACTTAATTAATATTTAAAATTATTTGAAGTTATTGTAACACCTTTTATATACATACATACATACATATATATATATATATATATATATATATATATATATATATATATATATATATATATATATATATATATATATATACTCACTTAAAACCCGCCCTACCATTTAAGCTAGCTCCTGCGGAAGGCTCTTGATTTGGTCTTCGGCTTGTTCAGGAGTTTGAGAGTCCCTAATTCTTTGCATATTCTCAGCTCTGGAAGCTCTCCTGTCTGCCGTTTGATCTGGGTTTTCATTTACACGGGACTTTCTTTTCCTCGTTGCAGCCTTGGCTCTTTTGATTGCAAGCTGGTCATCTGCTGGCGGAGATTTCCTTTTGCGACGCATACTGCTGCCGTAGGCGAAAAGCAACAACAAACTACAGAAGGACTCAAAATTGATCGCTGCATTTAAGCATTGCATAAATAATTAAGCTTACCTTCTAAAATTTCAACGATAATTCTGTCGTCAATTATTTTAAAGACAATTTGAGGTCCGTAGGTTCTTTCCGTACAAACAATTATTTTTATTTCATGGATGACTTTCGCTGGATTTCACAATTCATTTCATTTATTACCAAATTTATTCCCAAGTTATAAAATCTATTATTGTTCAAAAAATTCGTCGCAAACGTCACGTAAATAATCGCCGAAAAACATCGCAGTAAATTCGGAGATCGAAAATTTCTGTAACATAAGCTATTGAAAGTTAGAGAGTTGTGTCCCTTTGACTGAAAAATTGTGACACAGTTACATACGCATTTATTACATATATATATATATATATATTAAGACATTTTTATGTTGATACATTCTTTTTATAGATACAAATATTTAAGTAAATGCTTTGTTTTATAATAAACAGTATTAAACAACATTTACCGGCTTGAAAGTCCGAGAGATTTTCACAGAAAATATTTGTCCTTCGACAGGATTCGAACGTGTATCCTATACAGAACCGTCATTTAGCTTGACGTGCCTTTAACCGATTTGGCCACAGAGGTGCGTTCGGTTGGCAAGGTCGAATTTACTGTATTTGAACTTCAATCTTCTATCTGCTCATCAGGCCGGTAAATGTTGTTTAATACTGTTTATTATAAACAGAGCATTTACTTAAATATTTGTATCTATAAAAAGAATGTATAAACATAAAAATATCTTAAAATAATTGTGGACTTTGACCATTTCATAATATATATATATATATATATATATATATATATATATATATATATATATATATATATATATATATATATATATATCTTCTCCCAACTTTTCAGCATTGAATTTAAGTTAAATCCTCATCCTATTTTCAGAATGGCTCGAACGCAAGATATATATATATATATATATATATATATATATATATATATATATATATATATATATATATATATATATATATATATATAGCTCTTTTTAAAATTAATCCAAGGAAAATCCTTATCCAATTTTTCAGAATAGGTTGAAAGTAAAAAAAAATTGTTTCTCGATCGAATAATATACCTACGATTCAAGGTTTCATGACTTTTCCAATCATCAGGTACAAAAAGTTACGAACTGTTCAATACCGTTGTTTTTTTTTTTGTTGTTTTTTTTTTAATTTCTGGGTGTCATGAGAGCAACACTACTTTGTGTATGAATTGAAAATTTAAGATTGTAATAAATAATTCATTCAAAAATACGCTCTTAAGTAGGCGCCCGTGGGATGGGCTCAGTGATGTTATTTGACTTGGTTCATCAGGGAGTTTCGAGTCTTTCAACATCATACTCACCATTACCAAGTCGACCCAATCAGGGGAGATCAATCCCTGATCCCACCTCTCAATCAAACGCTAACATCTACTCTGGCGTTTTAATGTATTTGACGAAGAAAGACCACATTTTCCGTACACTCGATTGGATGTTTGTAACAACCAATCTGCTGCGCGAACTATCTTTTAAATGATACACGGCGGGGAGTGGCTTCTTTTCTTTTTTCGGTGGATAGCAGTTTCAATGGATAACCGAGGAGGTAATCTTAATGTTCTTAAATTTAACCTTTTTTCCTTAAGCATTGTATGGTTTAATTATTTGCCGTTTTTATTTTATTTGTGCTTTTTTTAGAGGGGGGATTCTAAAAATCAACCCTACTATCACATTTTTATCGTTTAGCCTGATTCTTAACATTATTACAGGTCAGTTAACTTTAAATGGATGTATTTACAAAATGAAAATAATTGTGCCACATGATACCCACGTGGGTGGGGGCGTCACTAAATACCGTCTGCACTGAGTCGGTCTAAGTTCAGTCTGAAGTCGGACGACTGGCTGATCAGTTGAACTCTCTGCCTTCGCGCGGGGAGGAACCCGAACGAGGCTACGCCGAAGGGCGGATTCTCTTTCGGGGAGGTAAACCGACCCTGAAACCGGTTAGACGGGTTCAATGGGCATATTTTTGGCCAAGCCCACCGGCTCGGAGATCCCACGTTAAACCGGCCTTGTGCCACATGATACCCTCGTGGGGAGGTGACTAAATACTGTCGGCAGTGAGCCGGTCTGAGTTCAGTCTGGGGTGGGGGTGACTAAATATCGAGTTGGTCACTCAGTCGATGTCGGACGACCGTTAGTCGGATATTAAAGTATCAGCCACCCCAACTAGATTACTGCGTCATTACCTATTATATCAAGTTCCTAAAGTTTTGTAAGTCAAACCTATTTTAGGTCCGACTTAGTACAAATACAAGCCTCCACTGGGAAACCACTACATAACACTATCTACAAAAGCGGACAACGATCGGCAAGAATCTCCTTCATGATCAAACGAAATCTTCAGGCCATGTGTGTTGTTTTGAGTCTCGCTAATTTATGTCCTCTTGTATATTTAATAATTACATACCTTCTATTTCAGATGTTATCCATAAATGTAGAATAACTTAAAACTGTATTTTTATCCTATATATTAAACATTTCACCCTAAGCAAGGCAAGAGTGCCACTAGTACGCAAAGGATTACAAAGAGTCGGAGCAAGAGTAAAGAGGTGTACGAGAGGAAAGGATGAAGAGAAGGACGGCGAATTGATCAAGTCATTTGAAGATGTCGATTGACATTGCATTTGAATAATTGAAAATTATCGTTATCAGGAAAGAAAGTGAGAGAAAGGAAGTTTCACAGACGGAAAATACAAGACATGAAGCTATTGGAGTAGAAGAGACGGCCATATTTAACCATTTCGACAGTGAAAGGGTGGGACTGAGATGCTGACCTAGTGTCACGTTTAAATCCATGCAGTTTGGGAACGAGCGAAAGTAGCTCGCCGGAGCAGTAATCGTTAAATTATTTGTAGAAAAGACAGAGGGACGGAACAATACGTCTGTGAGAGAGCGACAGTAAACGAAATGCCAACATATTGCATATCTGTCTCTGGATTTTGGCGATGACCTTGAGACAAACAGCGTGGGCTCCAGACCATATACATATATATATATAAGTAAGTACTAGCATTTTAACATCAAATAAACTGAAAACTACAGACATCAATTGTTTCGACGAGGATCACTTCACTCTATGGATTAACAGTTTTTAATGCATATATTATGTTTCTAGTGACGGATGTCACCATTAATCGCATTAATATTTCTGATTGATTCTATGTGTGATTATTTCTTTGTATGTAAATTATATGCTGCCTAATGTTTTATGTTTATAAAAAACTATTGATCCGCAGTACAGGAAAATTCCTATAAAAAACTACTACTAAGACACTAAACTACATAATTGAACTATATGCTTAGTTCATGCCATATAAACTGAATACACTTGTAAAAATAGAATACGTGGATTTAACACATCACAAGAAATATTTAAATAAAATTCTCACTTAAAATTTTGAAAAAATTGGCGTTGCGTTTTTGCACGTTCCGAAAATTGTTCCTAACCGTCATTAATAGCAGACATTCAAAAAACATCTTTCGGTCGACAAACAAGTATTTCGTCTTCAAGTTTTTGATTTTATAAGGAAAAAAACACATGCCTGATGATGAATAGAGGACTATTCGTAAGTACTAGCATTTTAACATCAAATAAACTGAAAACTACCGACATCTATGGTTTCGACGAGGATCACTTCACTGGATTAACAGTATTTTAATGCATATATTATGTTTCTAGTGACGGATGTCACCATTAATCGCATTAATATTTCTGATTGATTCTATGTGTGATTATTTCTTTGTATGTATACATATATATATATATATATATATATATATATATATATATATATATATATATATATATATTGATGCAAGTTTCATTAAATACTATGGACAAGTTTTGTCTATTTATTTTAAGTAAGTTCCTTTCATATTGTCTGATAAGTTTGATAACATTATCATTGAAAGACGAAAGGAAATCACCATATTGATACATGTTTAAATCCAATCTAAGCTTTCGGCTTACATAAGAACAGAATACTTAATACTTCTCGTTTTCACTCTCGCGTGGTCATGTGTGACGTCACGAGCTGCGACGCGATTTTCACTTCAGCGTCTCGTATACACGAGTTTGTCGTTGCCTTGAAATTATTGTTTCGTCCGTGTATTGGTTGATATATTGAAAAGTAATTGTCATCTTTTCTAATGGCTTATCTCAGATGTGGTACAAGGCCGAATTTAATGTGGAGTACCCGAGCCCATAGGCTCAGCAGAAAGTTTCCCTGTAGACCCCATATAAAACGGGATCGGGTAGCTGTCTCGCGAGACTAGACTCTGCCCTTCGACATAGCCTGGTCTGGGGATCCTCTCTGTCCGGAGGCGGAGAGTTTGACGAGCACAGCTGGAAGCGAATCTCCAACTACAGGATATCTATCAACAGCCCCACACGGTCAGATGTGGCACAAGGCCGAATTTAATGTGGGGTATCCGAGCCCGTAGTTTCGGTCAAAAATTCCCCATAGATCTCGTATAAAACGGGGTCAGGTAGCTGTTTCCCGCGACGAAACTCTGCCCTTCGACATAGCCTAGTCACGGGATCCTCTCTGCCCGGAGGCAGAGAGTTTGACCAGGGCAGCTGGAGACGAATCTCCGACTGCTGGATATCTATCAACCGCTCCTCGCTGTCTGATGTGGCATAAAACGGGGTCGGGTAGCTGTTTCCCGAGACGAGACTCTGACCTTCGACATAGCCTCGTCTGGGGATCTTCTCCCTGAATTTGACCAGCACAGCTGGAGGCGAATCTCCGATTGCAGACCAACATACAGTATTTACTACTGTATTTATGTGAATGGGGACATATACATTATCGTCCATAGGTATACTACAACATCTACAATATTTTGCCCATTTTTGTGGTGGGAGTGGAAAGAAACCTTCTCATGTTTTTCATTCAGTGTTGTTCTTCATAGAGCGGTTGTCACTCAAGATTATAGGACCCAATATCTCCTTCCAAAGACTATTAACACGTAAGTGAATGTAATTAACTCGTCTGGAATTCGAAACGCGTAATCCGATCTTTTAGTCAAAGCCGCAAACCATTATTCCATCACCGACATTGTAATCTATCAAATCATTCTCTTAAGTTTTTTTTTTTTCAGGAGAAGAGGTTTCTCACCCTAAATGTCATCGCTTTTTCCAGTATTGATCGAAGCTTCTATCCTAAATGTTTGCTTAAAGTCGTGCGCAGAACATCAACATCCCTGATTATGTCATCATTTTTTCTTCTATTAACGTGTACTATCCATTTTAGATGTTGCTGCTGTTGAGAGTCTTCGAGTGATGTGGTTACTGTATATTTGGTACTTCTTTGTGATTCTGTAGCGCCAATCCATGAGGATCGGAGAAGGACAGTCGCCGCTAAGACTTAGCTGGCTTCATTCGCCCGAAACCATTTTTAATCAATGATATCAGAAAGTTTTTGTACCGAGTGTAACTGCAAAATTGTCCAAATCGTGTAACAGCAAAATTGTCAATTTTTTAGATTGAGATTTGAACCGTTGTCTCTTGGAAATGATTAAAGGTATCTTACTGTAGTTCTCCGAGGTTTTTATTAACACTATCGTACTCTACGTTGAACAGTAAGAATGTATAATTACTCTCTAAGCTTAACAGAAGAATCGTGATGAAATCGATCATAAACGAAAATAACATGATCATCATTAATAAATCATGGCCAAGGATCGGAAGCTCATGAAGGACAGAAATTTCAAATATATATATATATATATATATATATATATATATATATATATATGTGTGTGTGCGTGTGTGTGTGTGCGTGCGTGTGTGCGTGTGTGTGTATGTATGTAGGCATATATGTTCCAGAATCTCCAACTTATTCGACGATCTTCGACCTCTCTAATCTTCTAACATTTTGTCCTGGGGTAACAAGGTACCTCACAGGCTCCACGTATTTTTACACATTTTCAAGTCTTTTTTTTTCACTGCTATTTGGGCTGTCATAGCTGAAACGCCTCTCTCACGTACCAAACATCTTATGAATTGAGTTGGATCTTTTCTAATTGATCTATTTAGCTATAAGTTGATATGATGACTCCTTGCTGTTGTGAACTCCTGATCCAGTTTTCCGCTCTACTGTTCCATCTTTTTTAAAATTTATTCACAGATCTCTTGATGGTTCTTCAATGACCTTTTCTTTCTTACCATTGCTCAGTTAGGAAGACAGTGGGTCTGACACAAAACGATTTTGACCTGTTCTCTTTTTAGCTGAATGACTCAAAGGGCTTTTCAGCAATTCTTGCAACAAATGGCTAAAAGTGTTATCTGAAACCCTGGAAAAAAGAAACTCAGTTTAGTTGTCTTTTAGATATTGGACATTTTGTGGGGATGTAATAATGCTGCTACACCCGGTATAGAGCTGACAGTTTTGCAATTTCTGAATGAGAATATGAATATGAAGATCTCACTTGAAATGAAGGTCGTCCTCAACAGGTACTTTTCCAGTTGGTTTCATATCAACACTGGTGTTTTCCAAGGCTATCCTTGGCCCTACACTGTTTCTGTTCTTCACCAGTGATCTCCCTGATGTCACCATTTTCCAAGTAGGCATCTATGCCGATGACACTACCATTTACTCCTGCCTCAATAATAAATCCGGCAGTGCTGAGAAAGTTAACCTGACCGCTGGTCTCGAAAAGACATCCAATCTGTGGTTGACTGGGGCAGGAAATGGCTTGTAAATTTTAATGCGTCCAAAACCAAACTACTCTCATTTACTCACCATGGAGAAACTTCCCTGCCTCCTATCAGATTGGTTGATGTTCAACTTCACGAGGGTCTCTCACTACTCCTTGTTGGTCTCACGTTTCCCACTGACCTGAGGTTAAACAACTACATTAAATCAATAGCTGCATCTATCGCAAGGAAACTTGGTTCACTGTGTCGTGCCAGAAGTTTTTCTCGTCTGAGTCCATCCTTCACATCTACAAATCTACCAGTCATCCATGCGTGGAATACTGCTGCTATATAAGGTTTGGTGACACCGCTGTTCATCTCGAGCGACAAAGTATAAAGCCTTCTGGGGTTATTGGCCCTCGTTCGATGGCGTTCCTTCGGGGGATTGGCTCGATTGCGTCTCGATTAAGGGATGAGTCTCGCGAAACCGAGTGTCTCTTGCAGTGTGTCTCACTGGCGATGGTTCGAGGTAATGCTTTCTCCAACATTGTGACTGGCAGAGGATAGAAAAAATTGTTTATAGTTACGTTGTTCTGGAATTGTCATCAATGGTCAACTGAACTTGCATTGTTTCAATAAATTCATTTTGATATGCAATGCGATTGGTCCTGACTACGGTCATGACACCAGTCACTTTCTCACAGATGTGGTGTAGCTTCCCCATGTCTCTTCTATAAATATTTTCATGGCATCTACTCTGACGAGCTATTTTCCCTGGTTCTCCGACTTCATGAATTTAAGCGTGCCATTAGGTCCTAACTTTTTACTGTCGAAACAGTTAAATGTAACCGCCTTTTCTACTCCAGCTTGTCTCTCATACTTCCCGACAGTGGAACTACCTTTCTCTTAGTTGCTTCCCTGATAATTATAATCTTCAAAAATTTAAATGTAATGTCAATCGACACCTTCTGATGCCAAGATCCCCGTTCTTATCTTTCTCTCCACCCCAAATATATTAATTCTTTTCTCTTACTTTCACTATCTGTAACAGTTTGCATACAAGTGATATTCCCGCCTGGCACTGGGGTAATATATATATATATATATATATATATATATATATATATATATATATATATATATATATATATATATATATATATATATATATATATATATATGTATATGTATATATATATATATATATATGTATATATATATATATATATATATATATATATATATGTGTGTGTGTGTGTATGTGTGTGTGTGTTAAGAATAGAATAGACAGTGTTCGACATAGTATAAGAATAGAATAAACAATGCTCGGCAGTATAAGAATAGAATAGACAGTACTCGAACATATATATATATATATATATATATATATATATATATATATATATAATATAAAAGGCTCAAACACTAATATTCCATGGTTATAATATACATGTGTAGGTCTGATGAATTGGATTGTCATTACGATTCCAATGTAATAAATTATACCCATGGAATATTAGTGTTTCATTCTTACTTTGTCCTGGACATTGAGTTGTACCTGGATTCTATCCTCTTGGGAATAGATTATATATATATATATATATATATATATATATATATATATATATATATGAAGAAATATAGTCTTAAGATGTGCTATATTTATGAGATAAAGTGCTCAATATCAGAGATAGAGTGTGTAAGTATAAAAGTGAATACGAAGTCAACAGTTACAGGCGAAAGTCTCTTTCATGCTGGACGCAATCGTCATATATATATATATATATATACATATATATATATATATATATATATATATATATATATATATATATACATGTGTGTGCGTGTGTGTGTCATCGATTTCTTTACTGACTGCTGAACACTGGATTTTGAAAGGATCGGTAACAATATATATATATATATATATATATATATATATATATATATATATATATATATATATAATAAAATGGTGTGTGTATGTCACCTCGAAATGTATCCTTATTGTATTAGACATCCGACAACAATCATTTTTCCCCCTTCCTCTCTGTTAAACCCCTCTCTTATGAACTAACATTCGTCCCACACTCTCATAATTACACTCTCTCTAAATTCTATTTTTATTTCCGGAGTAGGTTTTTTTCTGTTTTCTTTTTGAATTTGTAGGTCTGATGAATTGGATCGTGTTTAAGATTCCAATGGAATAAATTATGACCATGGAATATTAGTGTTTAAGCCTTTTTATTATATCCTTACTCTGTCCTGGACATTGAGTTCTACCTGGATTCTATCCTCTCGGAATTTTTTATTCAAAAAATATCCATGTGTGTATATGCACCTGTGGATTTTGCATATATATGTATATTTACCACTAATATTATCTATCTATATCTCTCTCTCTCTCTATATATATATATATATAAATTGACGAGACTTTAATTTTTAAGTTTATGTTTTAGTTTTGTAGCAACGTACGGTGCTGAAGAAAACGACCCCCAGCGTAAATAATAAAGTTGTTATAACCGATCCATAAAACTGGAAGATCAGAGTGTAAAACGATGTTTGAATACCAAGGTTAAAACTGCGGCTTTGGCATCCAAAATCAATTTTTTTTGAAGAACAAATGTAGCAGATGATGAGAATTTTTTCCTGCCTTTGAAATCGTATATGGGAGCTGACGGGGAACCTTTTGGCGTGCAGGATCACTGATTAGGCCCAGAGGCATTACATTACCCACAGAAATCAAGTCTGATTCCCCGATACGGAATCCATATGAATACCTCGGTTGAAATGAAGGTCGTCCTCAATGTGTTCTCTTCCAGTTCCTTTTGTATGAACGCTGGTGTTCCCCAAGGCTATCCTTGGTCCTACACTCTTTCTGATTTTCATACATTGTTACCGATCCTTTCAAAATTCAATGTTTAACAGTCAGTAAAGAAATCGAGGACAAGTGTTTCCTGGACCGCAAAAGACGATTGCTACTGAAGTATGGAGATTTAGGAATTCATCATGTCCTTGTTGTGTATAGCGAATTTAGTTGTTTTTTTAATCATTTCATCCCAAGAAAAGCAATAAAACCACTAAGACACAATGAGTTACTGAGTGCTAGAGAATATATATATATATATATATATATATATATATATATATATTGTGTTGAGGTTTCTTCTAGACTCGAGGAATTACTTAATTATGATTATTTCAAATTCTCCTAATTATTTCTCTCTGTATATCCTTGCTTGAACTGGCTTCTAATGTTCTTGAGTGAGAGGCTTGGGGATAGTAGTCGTAGTTCGAGGAAACACAGTCCTATGGGTAAAGGAGAAACTCGGAGGGGTTCTACCACGGAATTTGTGATCGATCAGCGCTATATCGAGTCTAATTCGTTACCTATTCGTCACCGAGAATCGTTCGTACAGGTGGTATGGCGTTTGCCTACTATCGTATCTGTTCGGTTTTCACTTCTAGGTAGTGGATGCGCCCTGCTGATGAGTCCCAAATATAGAGCAAAACGGCCGTCCAGTGCGGTTGAGTTTTATTCTGGACTCCATGAATTACTTAATTATGATATATATATATATATATATAATCCTGTCGAAAGACGAATATTTTCTATGAAAATTTCTCGGACATTCAGGCCGGTAAATGTTATTTAATACTGTTTATTATAAACAGAACATTTACTTAAATACTTATATCTATAAAAAGAATGTTAAACATAAAAATGTCTTTATATATATATATATATATATATATATATATATATATATATATAAACTTATTAAAGTGAGAGGAAAATAAAATAACAAGACGGTAAATGTTGACATTGCATTTAAAGTTCCAAGTTGACTGGGAAACAAGAAGCCGGAAGAGAGTTCCACAAACAAGAGATGGGAGAGGAAAATCGTAAGCATAGAACTTACGAATACATCTAGCCAGTTCAACTAGAAAATGGTGAGACCTATCCGCCAATCTTGTACTGTACTGAAATTAATAAAGTCTGGGTACCATAGAGGAAAGATAGATCAATATTTATAGAATAGGCCCAGGGAAGCTATGCTACGACAATAGGAAAACAATTGAAGCCGAGATGCCAGATCAGGACCAAAAACATTACAGATTCTTCTTTGGATTTTATCAAGAATCTCTAAATATATAGCAGGAGCACCATATATGACAGCAAAATACAAAGCAAGGACGAATGAACTGAAGAAAAAGCTACAATGTATTAGCTGGCCGTTCGTATCCCGTTAAGGCGAATAACTGATCCTTATTACAGAGTCTCACTCAGGCACATTGATGTTTGTTTAACGCCACAGAACACACGTGTTTCATACTGCATATATACTGGACGAATCTTAGTTACCATTTCTGAGAGAGAGAGAGAGAGAGAGAGAGAGAGCGTATTCTTTGGCGTGATCAACACTTTGAACAAGGCTAGTATGCTCAATCACTCGGTCACGATGACTTGGGATTTCGTGCTGCCATAGTCGGCTCCCAAATAGTTCCAGTCACAAAGCTTGGATTAACCCGCGGTATGTTCTTCAGACACTATCCAAAGATTCAACATGCTGGGATCAGCTTCCTGAAAAACCGGATCTCATGGTCGGAACGCAAATGTTCTCACCACTCGGTGATATGCACATAAATGGGAAGTATACATAGGTGTATATCTTAAGAAGAACGTGACATTAATATGCGAAGAAGAAAAATCGAAGATGATGGAACAAATATTTGAAACCTGATCTTCTAATGTCCTTGATTCTTGTAATTGTCGACGAGACGTTGAAATTTATTAAAGTCTTAAAAGAACGCAACATCCAGTGCAAATCCCTTTCTTTTGGGGAAAAAATATAGCGGAACCCAAACATCTGTATAAGCCTCGGTGGCCACTCGAGGTAGAGGGTTACGTTAAGAGGCAGTTTATGTGGAAAGGAGGTTAAGATAACGGTTATTTTGAACACGTTAAGATTGTATTCATCGGGAGAAACATACTCCTGGGAGTCTGTTCCAGAGAGCAGTCGTTCGCAGGAAGCTATTTGAGTAGAACTTATTTCTCATGGATGGGATACAGGGGAAATTGGAGAAAGTTTGCTACAATGTAAGTAGCATGGCGGGTCCTAACCGCGAAGGTTAGACCTGGCGAAACCAAGAAATTTAGTTCGTTCGAGCAGTAGCAGTAAAACAGCGAGACTTTTGCCACATACAGCTTGTGAGAGAGTGCTTGGAAGGTGAGGTCTGCGCAGCTACCGCTCAAATATGACTTCATTTTTGTGATTCCAAAGAGTATTCCATTTTTGGCTTGATCTGGCTCTTGTAAAGTTAGTATGATCAAACAGGTACTCGATTGAGGGGTACAGAGTACCGGTTATTTTACCTGAATCTTTAGCGATGGATCGTATTAACGAGTTCTTTTTGAGGTCAGGTGTGAGTTTAAGACACAGTAGTTTCTCAAGGCACCGTTCCTCTCCGAGGGAGACATCCGTTTATCGTGAGTGGCGGTAGTCCGGGGTTCGATCGGCGATGATAGAATATAACAAGTTTGGTTTTCGAGGCATTGAATGTAACCAGCCAGATTTTCACCACTGGAAAGTTCGTGCTAGACAGGAAAAAGGATCAGCTACCAATCTCTAATCATCAATAGTTTTAGAGGTACACCCGTATCTAACCCTAACCTTAACTCTAACCCTAACCTAACCCTAACCCTAACGTTAACCCTAACCCTGCCGTATCATCAGTAGAGATTTTTACAGCTAATCTATATTCTTAAGCAGGTCGTTTCTGCCATTCAAAAAGAGGGTTGACGCTAGGTCCTCGTGGACTGGCCATTAATAACGTTTTTGGAATCTACCTGTTAGTAAGGATTTTATAATCGAGAACACCCTTCCAGTAATAACTGGAGAGCTTGTGTAGCAAACCATTGTGCCACATAACCTTCCAGATAGCTGACGCTATCAGTCTGTATGTGTGTTTCTCGTCAAGACCCTCACTAATATTGCGAATAAGGGTAGTTAGGCTGTCAGCAGTGGATCAGGCCGATTGAAACCCGTACTGCTCTGAAGAAGTTATTTTCTCTAGATAGCTTGTCGACCTTCCTAATAGACCCAAAAAGCTTACTGATGATACTTAGGAGACTGATAGGTGCTACTATATATATATATATATATATATATATATATATATATATATATATAATTCCCTATTGGCGAAATTAGTTGTAGCAAAATGTAATTTTTACGTGTATTTTCCTTCAATTTTATATTCCCTGTGACAAAATTGGTTCTTGCAAACTGGAATGTTTGTGTGTAATTTTATTTTTAACACACATCAATATTATATTCTCTGACCAATTTGGTTCTTGCAAACAGGAATTTTTGAGTGTATTTTTCTTTTAAACACACTTCAATATACAATTTCCTATGTCGAAATTGGTTCTAGCAAACTGGCATTTGTGTGTGTATTTTTCTTTTAAACACACTTCAATATACAATGCTCTTTGGCGAAATTGGTTCTTGCAAACTGGCATTTGTGCGTGTGTATTTTTCTTTTAAACATACTCCAATATACAATTCTCTTTGGCGAAATTGGTTCTTGCAAACGTGAGAACGCCGGAATTAGGCAAATCCCGTTATGTAACTAAACACGGAACACTCGTTGAAAACGAATGGAGCAACATTCGAAAGAACTCGGGTGATGGAGGAGAAGATAAAAAAAAATATGAACTTCGGTAAATTTACCGATGAGTACTAATTGGGAAATTTGAAGAATTTAACAAAAACTTTATATATATATATATATATATATATATATATATATATATATATATATATATATATATATATATGTGTGTGTGTGTGTGTGTGTGTGTGTGTGTATTATTTATTTATTAATCGACACATTTTTACACGATATTTTCAGGGCATACTCGTTTTTGGGTAGACGCCCCATATATTTTATTAAACAGTATATTTACTTATTTTCTGTTAAGTAATAAAGATCTGTCGCATTAAAAAAAACTAGCCATCTCTTTCTTTGCAAATTGCTTTGTTTACTCTAGGATGCAAAACTGAGATATGTCTATTTCAAGAGTCAAAGAAAGATCACTGTTTAAAGGTGCCCTTCCGCTATAGCCGAGAGGTCAAAGCACGTCGGATGTAATGATGGTTTACCCGAAATCCTGCCAGAGAGCCCATATTTTTCCCCAATACGTTTTCTCGACAATTCAGTCCGCTAGAATAAATATACCGTCTAATAAATAATCTGAGCATCTAACTCAAATAGAAGTATCGATTATAAATAGCGTATAAGTTATATACATACATATCTAAATAATAAATGCGAATTTCAGTGTGTCACTCTTTTTCAATTTTGCACCTATATCATTTTGGAATCAGGCCGACCCCGTAAGGAAAGTAAAAATTATCCTGAAATTTTGAATTCCCATGTTTTCATTATTGTGATTGTTTTCAAATTTTGCCATCTTAGCTTCTACTGATAAAAACAATTAAAGGGACACAATTCTATAACTTTTAATACCTTATGTTCAAATGAAAAAAAATATCATTCTCAAATTACAATGTTTCAAAATAAAATTGTCCATGTTTTCAAATTTACTTCTCGTGGCCATAGTTCAACATACAATTTTGGACTCCTTGAGCAAATTAAAAAACCTCCAAGACCGGGTCAGGACTCGCAATCCTGAAATTCTGGGTCCCCAACTTTTCATTACTGCCTTTGTTTCCGGCGATTTTTTACGTGACATTTTTTTTACGTGACTTTTTGTTTTTTTACGTGACTTTTTATTACGTTACTTTTCATTACTGCCTTTGTTTCCGGCGATTTTTTACGTGACATTTTTTTACGTGACTTTTTGTTTTTTACGCGACTTTTTGTTTTTTACGTGACTTTTTGTTTTTACGTGACTCTTCATTACTGCCTTTGTTTCGGCGATTTTTTACGCGACTTTTTTTTACGTAACTTTTTTTTATTTGCGTGACTTTTCATTACTGTCTTTGTTTTCGGCGATTTTTTACGTGACATTTTTTTTTTACGTGACTTTTTGTTTTTTACGTGACTTTTCATTACTGCCTTGGTTTCCGGCGATTTTTTACGTGACTTTTTTTTTACATTTTTTTTTTTATTTACGTGACTTTTCATTACTGTCTTTGTTTCCGGCGATTTTTTACGTGACATTTTTTTTTACGTGACTTTTTGTTTTTTACGTGACTTTTCATTACTGCCTTTGTTTCCAGCGATTTTTTACGTGACTTTTTTTTACGTAACTTTATTTTATTTACGTGACTTTTCATTACTGCCTTTGATTCCGGCGATTTTTTACGTGACTTTTTTTATGTGACTTTTTTTTACGTGACTTTTTTTATTTACGTGTCTTTTCATTACTGCCTTTGTTTCCGGCGATTTTTTATGTGAATTTTTTTTATTTGCTTGACTTTTCATTGCTGCCTTTGTTTTCGGCGATTTTTTACGTGACTTTTTTTTACGTGTCTTTTTTTTTACGTGTCTTTTTTTTTTATTTACGTGACTTTTCATTACTGCCTTTGTTTCCGGCGATTATTACGTGACTTTTTTTTTGTGACGAAGTTTTTGTAAGTTAACAATTTTTAGAACTTGGAAACAAATTTCGGAATGCACGAAATGAATTGGGAAATCCAGCGAAAGTCATGCATGAAATAAAAACAATTGTTTGTACGGAAAGTAAGGACCTACGTGCGTCAAATTGTTATTAAGTTTAAATATTAATGCAATACTTAAATGCAGTGATCAATTTTGAGTTCTTTTTAGGTTTATTGTTACCTATCGCATCTACCTATTGCAAGAATGCTCAATCAAGAACCATCCGCAGTCTTTTAAGCTAGCATATATATATATATATATATATATATATATATATATATATATAATATCACTTGATAATTATTACCAAGGAGGATATAAATACAAAGAGAGCTCAATGTAAGAACAGAGCAAATAATTTAGCATGAAAAAGCCTGTCTCCTATGAATGTTAACTTCAATGTTCACTTATATAGATATATATATATAATATTAACTTTACCGAAATATTTATAGGCACTATTTAGAAAAAAAGACGACAGTGCTCAATGCTAAAGAGTAGGTCAACTGTATATATATATATATATATATATATATATATATATATATATATATATATACTCTCACACGACTCTTCCGTCGAATTCGACGTATGAGGGTCAAGAAGATCAGTTCCGAGGAAACCGACACCAGCACATGTGATTTGATTGTAGTGGTGAAGGTTTCGTGCAGGACCATCCACATTTTTTGAAGGGCCAAATACAAAGACCTGGTCCACTACGTGCCACAAGGTCCCCAAACGACCCTCCGCAGGTTTTGAATTCAGAGTTGTCCTTCTCCTAGACCAGTTGCCATCCAATGCTATAGAACCCAGTCTGTCCTGCTATTTACCCATAGCTGAAGGGATTCATGCCTTTCCCAAGGGCATTAGCAAGTAAGTGAATGTACTGGATTCGACTGCAATTCGAACTCGGCTCTCCGATTCCTCAACCAAAGCTTATATATATATATATATATATATATATATATATATATATATATATATATATATATATATATATATATATATATATATATATAAGGTTTCTAACTAATGTAGGCTCATTTTGCGAAGTAAGACATATGGAAATCATGTCTGTTTGATTGATGTTTAATGCAGACGCATGCATATATATATATATATATATATATATATATATATATATATATATATATATATATATATATAAAAGAAAAACTGTCCACGTTATTCGAGAACGTCGACTTTATAATATGTTGAGATTTATTATCATTCCGTCCCCCAGTATATACGTTTGTACTTTTTCTCTCCCTACAAGTCCAGATTGTCGCACAGATTACCGCTTTCGCCGCCGCCAGCGAGGGTTCTCTTTCCAATCTAATGCGAAGGGGAAAAATGGATCTCCAGGAATTCGATTAATATCGGCTGGCTTGTAAAAGGCAAAATCCAAAAATAAAAGCAGTGCAGAATTACTTAGAAAGGTAGAATCGAAAGCAACAAGGATGCAACATTTCGAAAGGTCATTCGCTTTAACGTATCTTGGTGCCATTAAAACTGTCTTAGACTCGAATAATTAACCCTTTAAGCCCTCAGCACCGGTTTGCTGGTGGTAGAGAAAAATGACGTAATGCCTAGCCGCCGGTTGAACATTGATTCAAATAAGGATGCCATTTTCTTCCCCAGTAATAATACGGTAAAAAAATCTATTTTTCGTATTCACGTGTCGCCTCGTGTCGAGCGGGAAAACTGGTAGCAATGAAGGAATGTTGGAGTTTGTTTCTCTCTGTGAATGTACATCGTGTTTCTCCACCTTACCTCTTGAGTCAAGATGACAAGTGACAGTAACGCGAGAGCTTGCCATCTTCCGAGCCAGTTCACTTGTGGACTGCCGCATTTCTTTAACCATTTCGCACAATTGAACGAAACAGGTCGGCCAGAACGCGGAAAGTCTTTGAGTCCGAACTTGCCCCCAGTCAAACAGGAGAACCATTTCGAAAAAGGAGGTAGTCTGGAGGGGCTAAATCAGAAAAATATGGTACGTGTGGCAGTATTTCCCAACCGAGCTCTTTCTTTGTATCTCCGAATAACCTGATGTTGAGCTGGCTAACTGGCAGCAATGGAGGAGAGGTGGTGTTTGATCCCCTCGATCAATGCGTCGGGTACCCATGTCCCGTTTTTATGGACGTTAACCCTTGAGTGAAGATGACAAGCGACAGTAACGCGAAAGCTTGACATCTTCGTTGCCATATTCACAACGTGTTGGCTGTTGTACGCTCCGGCCTTCTTCAGGTGATTGGATCTCTTAGATGAGGTATTATGATTACTCGCATTATTTACATTATTCGGACTGTTATCTTCATCTGCATTGCCATATTCGGCCGTTGTACATTCCGGCCTTCTTCAGGTGATTGGATCTCTGAGATGAGCTATTATGATTACTCGCATTATTTACATTATTCGGACTGTTATCTTCATCTTCATTGACATATTCACAACGTTTCGGCCCTTGTACGATCCGGCCTTCTTCAGGTGATTGGATCTCTGAGATGCGGTATTATGATTACTTGCATTATTTACATTATTCGAACTGTTATCCTCATCTTCATTGCCATATTCACAATGTTTCGGCTGTTGTACGCTCCGGTCTTCTTCAGGTGATTGGAATTTCGGACCGAACCCTTTATTCCGTCCACCTGGTGTATATTGTTCTAGTTCCACGTGCCATGCTTCTTCAGGATGTCTCAGTTATTCCTCTTTAACTCATCTCTCCAAGTTTTGGTTCACCACTGCTGTGGGCTGGTATTGAACTCACAACTCTTTGTGTCTAGTCACTGGATCTAACCAGCATCTTCATAGAAAGTCTGTGAGTTCGAATTTCCCCTCCTCGAAACAGGAAAACCATTTCTGCGCCATTCTGTCGGTAATGAAGTCATCTCCTTACAGAGCACAAATGTCGCGAGCAGCTTTAACAATTTTTGTGATCTAGATTAATAGCAAAGAGATGATGTCGAACAGGTTTATTCTTGTCTGTAAAGCATTCCATCTCAAAGGGTTGTCTAATCTTATATATAAAGTACAGTGTATGTACGTGTGTGTGTCCAAGCAACTCCTCCGCTCCCACTGGTCCGATTTCAATGATTCACCGCTCGTTCAAAAGCCCAAGAAAAGTGAGGGGCAGGGAACCATTTTCGTTGAGGTCAGATTCACGGTTGCCAGATTATGCGAGGTTAAAAATATATATTAATAAAATATATTCCATAATATAAGTTTTACTTAATTAGCTATTATGTTTCTCTAACTCTTCAAATGTTGAATATATAAATAATTCTAATTTCTATTTTCTCATCTTTACACTATATTAATTTTATCTTATAAATTTTCCCCCTGTTCTGTCACCCATGAAATAAAAATAATTGCTTGTATGGAAAATAAGGATCTACGTACATCAAATCGTTTTTAAATTAAGTGGCAGCAGAAGAATTATCGTTGAACTTTTAAAAGGTAAGCTTGAACATTAATTCAATATTTAAATGCAGCGATCAATTTTGAGTTCTGTAATTCAATGATGCCAAACGCATCTACTCCTCCCTAGCTATTGCGATAATGACCAAACCAAGAGTCTTCCACAGGAGCTAGCTTAAATGCCGCCCAGTAGGGCCGCTTTTAAGCTAGTCTGAAATAAAATTTCAATAACGTTAGGGAACAGTTTCAGAGGATGACCAAAGAAAAAAATGGTTAAAAAAAAACAAAGATTATTCTTCGAGATCATTCGTAGAGCCTCAAAAAGAAAAAAATATCCATAAAAATCTGCTATGGATGTCCATTAAGGGAGTTCATACTAAAAAATGCCCTTGATCCAGAGATTTAAAAAACAAAAATTCTCTTTTAAGGGCCGTTAAAGTTGTCTTTAAGGTCAATGACGAGTTAATTCTTTTTTTTTATAGCAATTATTTTTGCCGAGAAATAAATAAGGTTATTTAATGGAGCGTTGTTGCACTGTCGTGTAATGGAGTCATGGTTCTGCCATATCTAGCATTATTTTTATTCAGCAATATTACTTCACTAAGTGCCGTCAGCCAGTGTGTGTGTGTGTGTGTGTGTGTGTGTGTGTGTGTGTGTGTCTATATACGTGTCTGTGTGCGTGTGTCGTTGTGTGTGTGTGTGTCGTGTGTGTTTTTTGTCTTTGTGAGTGTGTGAGTCTGTATGTGTGAGGTCGAGTTTTTGTGTCTGTGTGTTTTTGCATGTGTTTTTTGGGTCTGTGTGAGTATGAGTTGGTGTGTGTGCCTCTGTGTGTGTGTGTTCGTTTTGTGTGTGTGTCGTTGTGCATGTTTTTGTGTCTGTGTGAGTGTGTGAGTCTGTATATGTGAGTTCGAGTTTTTGTCTCTGTGTGTGCGTGTGTTTGTCTTTGGGTTTTCTTTGAATGCGTGTTAGTGTGTGTGTGTTGTTTGTGTGTGTGGTTGTGTGTGTTTTGTGTCTGTTTCCGTGTATGTGTCGTTGTGTTTGTTTTTGTGCATGTGTAAGTGTGTGCGCGTCTGTATGTGTGAGTTCGAGTTTTGTATCTGTGTGCGTGTTTTGTGTGTGCATTTTTGTGTGTGTTTTGGGGTTTGAGTGAGTGTGTATTGGTGTCTGTTTGTGCATGCGTATGCTTGTGTTTTGTGTGTAGGTGAAAGAGTGTGTGTGCGTGAGTGTATGTGTGAGTAAGTGTGTGAATGTGTGTGTGCGTGTGTGTTTATGTGTGTGTATGTGTGTGTGTGTGTGTATAAGGTTTCGGAGCCTCTTATCAGAAATGCGTACCTTACTTTCTCGTCTGCGATATTTGACAGACTGTCCCTTCACTGATATAGAGGATTCGGAAAGGCTTGGATGGGTCTAATGGTGATTACGAAGATGTTTGGAGTGAACACTAGTGGTGGCAACGTTTTGTTGGATAGACAATTATTGTTCTCTGACGTTCAGCTTTGTTCACACGCTTTCAACCCAGTCTTAGTTGGTCTGGCCGGGTGATTTCTCACTTGGCGGCGGTTATGTGACTCAAATCTGCACTTGGCTCCATTGATGGTCTGGTAGCACATTGAGTGCAATGTCTATTCTGGCGTGGTCTGGAGTGACCAACACAAAAGGGGAGACTACTTTGTAATTAACTGAAATCCATCAAGAAATAAAATTTTAAGTTAGCTTTACTTGTACGTCTTCTAATCGCTAACCAGCAATAGACTAATGGTAAATGTTTTTTTTTTAAATATATAAACTGTGCGATGGATAAATTGTCGTTTAAATTACGCAAAAATGAAAATAACACTGACATCTCATTTTAGCTGATATGTTTACCAAAATTAAACACAAAAATATCTTGAAATACTAAATAAAATAGCCACTTTCATTCTGATTTTTCTATCACCTACTTCCTTTCTTCTTGCTCTTGTAGTTGTTCTTCTTCTTCATTCTTCTTCTTCTTCTTCTTCTTCTTCTTCTTCTTCTATGTACTGTGTCCCTTTTAGGTTGGTGACCATGGCTCTCCCCAATTTTTTGTCCTGTCTAACTCATTATCATTTTTCTTTTTTTTATTACCTCTCCTAAATCCTGTTCTACCATCTATTTACATCTGCACACTAAGCAGGTTATGCACAGTTTTCCTCTGTCCCTCTTGCCTTCATTATGCCCTATGAGTGTCACATTTTCCGAGCACTCTTTCCTCAGGTGCACTAGAAATTTAAACTATTTCTGATGTTAAGTATAAGTGTTCTTTTTGTTTCGATTTTCTTTAGAACTGTTGTGTCGAGTCTCTTATTCATCTGTGAAATTCTTCAGCATTCATTGTCATATAGGAGAACTAATATTATGTAATACTCCAGTACTCCTACCTTTGTTTCTATCGCTATTTTCCTGTTACTTAATACTTTGCTTAGCTTTTAAAATTGAATATTTAAGAAGGGATGTTCTCAATTTAGAGAAAAAAAAAAGTAAATTTGTTTGGGGATATAACAAAATATGAAAATGCACGTGGAAGAGAAGAAAAGGAAAAATACGAAAATGAATAGTTTTTTCAATCGAATAATGATACCAGAAAAATAATTATGCACTAAATTTGCATCCCATCAAAAAAAAAAAAAAATTTTCTTCTGTATACAAATATGTAATAAACACGAATTTTTGCATAATAAACATTCATTTTTTATTTAACCACTATCATTCTTTTACTCCATAATTCGAAATAATTTCATTTCTTTCCTTCTCTCAAGGTTGATATTATTTTCTTTTCAGCATCTGCAACAACCGAAGAAAGATCTGACCATTATTTCCAGCGTGAGTATGGATGCAGACCCCACACTATTAGTTATCGGTTTAATCTCATGTTGATAGGATTTTCTGTTCTGCTTTTGTGACAAAGAAACAAAAATCTGACCATTATTCCCAGCGTGAGTATGGATGCAGAGCCCACACTATTAGTTATCGGTTTAATCTCATGTTGATAGGATTTTCTGTTTCGCTTTTGTGACAAAGAAACAAAAATCTGACCATTATTCCCAGCGTGAGTATGGATGCAGACCCCACACTATTAGTTATCGGTTTAATCTCATGTTGATAGGATTTTCTGTTCTGCTTTTGTGACAAAGAAACAAAAATCTGACCATTATTCCCAGCGTGAGTATGGATGCAGACCACACACTATTAGTTATCGGTTTAATCTCATGTTGATAGGATTTTCTGTTCTGCTTTTGTGACAAAGAAACAAAAATCTGACCATTATTCCCAGCGTGAGTATGGATGCAGACCACACACTATTAGTTATCGGTTTAATCTCATGTTGATAGGATTTTCTGTTCTGCTTTTGTGACAAAGAAACAAAAATCTGACCATTATTCCCAGCGTGAGTATGGATGCAGACCCCACACTATTAGTTATCGGTTTAATCTCATGTTGATAGGATTTTCTGTTTCGCTTTTGTGACAAAGAAACAAAAATCTGACCACTATTCCCAGCGTGAGTATGGATGCAGACCCCACACTATTAGTTATCGGTTTAATCTCATGTTGATAGGATTTTCTGTTCTGCTTTTGTGACAAAGAAACAAAAATCTGACCATTATTCCCAGCGTGAGTATGGATGCAGACCCCACACTATTAGTTATCGGTTTAATCTCATGTTGATAGGATTTTCTGTTTCGCTTTTGTGACAAAGAAACAAAAATCTGACCATTATTCCCAGCGTGAGTATGGATGCAGACCCCACACTATTAGTTATCGATTTAATCTCATGTTGATAGGATTTTCTGTTTCGCTTTTGTGACAAAGACACAAAAATCTGACCACTATTCCCAGCGTGAGTATGGATGCAGACCCCATACTATTAGTTATCGGTTTTTTTTTCATTTTCATTTCATCTTTTGTAACAAACATACAAAATAAGGTCATTATTACCAGGTTCAGTGCGGACGCTGACCCCTACAATAATTAATATTTTTATATCTTCTTTCAATGTTGATATGATTTTCTATTCAGCTTTTGTAACAAGCATACACAAATTTGATCATTATTTTCACTGTTAGTGTGGATACAGACCCCAAACTATTAGTTAACGTTTTAATTCCTTCATGTTCATAAGATTTTCCTTCCAGCTTTTGTGACAGACATGGCAAAATAAGATTATTATCACTGTGAGAGCGCGCATGCTGACCCCCACATCATTAGTAATATTTTTACTTCTCTTTTCAATGTTGATAGGATTTCTTTTTCAGTTTTTATGACAAACATACAAAAATCTGACCATTATTCTTTGGGTAAATGTGTATACAGACCGTACACTATTAACCTCTTAATATGTTCATGTTCATTGGATTTTTTCTTAAGTTTTTGTGACAAACATACAAAAATGGGATTATTATTTTCAGGGTAAGTGTGAATGCAGACCCCCAAATATTAGTAGTAGCTTTAATTTCTTCTATTTTGATTGGATTTTCTTTTCAGCTTTTGTGACAAACATACAGAAGTGGAATTATTATTTTCAGGGTGAGTGTGGATACAGACCCCATATTATTAGTAATAGCTTTAATTATTATTTTCAGGGTGAGTGTGATCAATTTGCCTGGTTTTCCAATCAGTCTGAATACTGAAATCCCAGAGAATGGTAACTAATCGATTCTCTACAAGTTGCGGTGGCTTATATTCCCATCAATTTTTTTGGCATCCCTGGTTGAAAGCGGAACATATTGAATGTACTGAACATGCCTATCATGTCGTTGCAAGTTCTCTGTTGACGCCATTGGTCACAGCTACATATTATGTAGTCATTTGTCCCCGGATGTTCTTTTATTATTATTATTATTATTATTATTATTATTATTATTATTATTGTTTGTGTTTTATGTTTCTTGTTTTGTATCCTGTAGAACCGGGTCCAAACTACGGTCCATAGACCCGATAGGAGAATTGTCATTTAATTGATAGCACTTTTCGTAGTATAAGGGATGTTCCTAGTAGGGCGATCTTCTGGGAAACTTGTATATTGATGTTACCTGGGACACTGTTAGTAAAATTAATATTATTATTATTATTATTATTTGCGTATGTTATGTTTCTTGTATCCTGTAGAGCAGGGGCCAAACTATGGTCTTTAGGCCTTATAGGAGAATTGTCATTCAATTGATAGCACTTTGTTAGTAAAATTGTCCATTCCTTTTCTCACAAGGCCCAGAGCTCTGATTACTATTGGTACAGTCTCAGACTTCATTCCCCACATCCTGTTAATCTCGATCTCCAGGTCTTTGTATTTGGACAATTTCTTGATAATTTTCATAGAGGTGTTTCTCTCATGATACTGCTATGTCAATAAGCATGCACTTCCTCAATCTCTTGTCTTTTATGATAATATCAGGTCCGTTGGCTTCCATTTCTCTGTATAGTTTCAATTGGCATGTCCCATAGGATAGTTACATCGTTATTTTGGGTAAGTGTGTCTGGTTGGTGCACATGCCATCTCTCAGTGGTTTCGATTTTGTGCTTTTTGCATATCTTCCAGTGCTATATATATCGCTATCATGTTATGTCTGTGCGTATATTCATTTTTTGCCAGTTTCGGACACCCTAAGATCTACAGTTTCATCATATTTTCTACAGATCCTGCATTTCAGGTTAGTTTCATCCTTTATTATTATTATTATTATTATTATTATTATTATTATTATTATTATTATTAGTAGTACCATCTTGCCATAGAATAGCATTAAGTGCTTAATTACTAAAACCCCTCCGGGGTCTATGTGTAAAAAGAAGCCTGTAGGAGAGTTATCTATGCACATTTGGGACGTTTCCACTAGATAGAGAGGTTTTTGCGATATTTGAGGTTCCGCACGAAGTAATATTTTTGAGCTCAGATTTTGATGTTTGAAAGAATTTTACTCATTATTTTGATTTCTGGGGCATACTCATTTCTTTCTGGGTACCAACCAGAGACCTATGGTCAAAATGGCATCATGCCATTTTCCATGAGCAATTTAAAAAAAAAAAAAAATGCACATATTTTCCATAGATAACGCCTCCCGTATACTGTGGGATGTACTCGTGCGTACAATATTTTGTATTTATTTAAGACTTGGGCTACCAGGGATTTTTTCAATCTGTCGGAATCTTTTCCAATCGATCCCACGTCTCCGCCTGCAACTGGAATTGTTGATGTCCTCATCTGCCACATTTTGGAAATTTAGATTTCAAGGTCCTTGTCTTTTGATAGCTTTTTGAATATCTTCAAAGATAAATTAAATTTTGCAGGGGCTGTCATATCAATAAGAAGGGACATGTATATATTCGCCATCGCTGGTGATAATGGCGAGCCCATTGATAAGCCCTCATCCTGTCGATATATGTGTGATCCCATTCCGAAGTGTGATGTTTGTGTACAGAAAGTCCTTCAGGCTTGGCACCAAGAAGGGACATGTTGTCTTTGCGGTCTCTAATCTCGATGTTTGGGCGATTAACTTTGATTGTTCTGTCTGTGTGCATTGTAAAGTCTCAGAAAATTGTTACAGGTCCTGTGTCTGTAACCGTGACTGAGTGGTCTTCATACCAATTTCTTGCAGTTTCCTTTCCGTAATGTTGCAGACTTTCTAGTGCAGATATTGGCCCACTCTGTTATGCCAAGATTTATATTCAGTGGGTGCTGATACCGCGCAACCTGATACAAGATGGTGAATTATTTCTAGATATTTATCTATTTATACTTATTTGTGTGTTTTTAGGGCTAACACAGTGTTTCTGTAGTGTGCTTGGTAAATTCTAGTTAGCAAGCATTGGTCCTGTGCAGCAAGAATAAAACCTTCGGTTTCAGCTTTTAACCCTGATCGGTCCGGGTTTTGTCTAAATCAGCCTGTTTGGCGAGGGCAGAATATTGACCATAAAGGGGATTATATTGTCATAATTTCTGTATCTGGTCGATTGCATTTAATTTCTTATTTTGAAAGAATTTTGCAGTCGGTGTATGATGCTTTACTTGATTTCTTCGCCCATTTGAAATTCCATCTTGAACTTACATTATTACTGAATAAGTTTTTTTTTTTGTTATTTTCACGTTCTTTGACACAAATCATCATCCACTCTTCTGTAGTTTCCAGATATCCTTGAAGGCCGATTGTTATATTATGTTGGTGCAAAAATAATGACGTAATAATGTCATATTATTACGTCATTATTTTTGCACCAACCTAATAGTTTTGAAAAGTTTTGAAAGTTCTAGTTGATCTAATCCTCTGCCTCCTTCGGACCTGGGCACACACACACGATCAATATAAGCCTTCAGATGATTCTTTTTGGGGCAAGTGAGAAACTTCCTCTTTTTGGCATCCATTCGTTTAATGTCAGCTATGGTTCAATTAAGGATATTGAAAGAGTTTTATACCACAAAGACAGACAAGGTATTTATGGCTGATATTTTGTATTTTGAATTTACCCCGGTATTCAGTACCAGGTGCACACGCCTGTAGTACTCCTTACTTAACTCCTCCTTCATCTGCGTATGTCGTATACCATCTTCATCGCTAGTTCCTAGTTGCCTATAGACTTCTTCCTGTTCTAGTTCTCTAATCTTCGTAATAAAATCTAAATCTATTGAGTGTGTTTCCGTAATTCTCCCTTCTTTTACACACTTGTCTAATCCGAAATCCATATCTATGTCGTCACTGAATCATTTTATATTATTGAGGAGGCTCTTCAACTGATAGTCGGCTTTAGCAAAGAGTTTGAGATCATCCATGTAGAGTAGGTGATTGAGTACTTTCTTGTTTAGTTTATAACCATAGCTATTATTGTCTAGTTCATATACTAAGGCGTTTGGAAGTGGCAGTACCTCTGGTGTGATTAAGATATAATGTGGTTTTCCACATTCCCATGCCGTGTTTAAGGAAATTTACTACTACCGAGGAGACATTGTACATTAGCAAAATCTTAAGGATCCAGGAGAGCGGCACACTCTCAAAGGATTTACAGTAATCTATCCATGCTGTTCTGAGATGTCTGCCTATTTTCCTGCAATTTTTCCCGATCATTTTGTTTCTCAGTAGTTGATTTTTGCAAGCATATGAACCTCTCTGACGTTCCTTCTGTTCCACTGAAAGGATGGTTTTTGCTTCGAAACAAAGAGTGACTACGTTTCATCAAGACAGACGTCATCAATTTATGTGGTGAACAGACATGTTATTGGTCTATAATTTTTCGTATTATCTGTTTCACTCGTTTTGGGCATGAGATATGCAATAATCTTCAGTGATCTATTCTGAGACTTCATTAGGATTACTAATAAGCATTGATTGAGTTTGTGCAAGGGTTTTATAGATTGATGAGAGACGATAGAACCAAAAATTGGGCGACTTGTCATTTCCTGGGGATTTCCATTTTTGGGATTTCGTTAGAGCTTGCCTAACATTATACGTGGTTATATTTTCTCATTCTTGTAGAGGACTATCCATCATTTGTTCTTCCTGTTGAATCCATTTATGCATTGGAGTTATATTCCTTTGGGCTGTTCCATATATTCTCCCAAAATTTCTGCACTTTTTTAATAGTGGCTTTTTGACATAAATGCTTTTCCAATTTTCCTGTAAAGTTTCTCAGGGTCCGTTTGGAATATTTTATTTTGACGATAGAACTTACAAAGTTTTTTTGTATTGGCTTTTTCTCTGTATCTTTAACTACAGTTTCTGTTTTAGTATTTTCATATGTTTCTTCTCGTTGGATCCATTCTGCATTTAGGTTATATTCCTTTGGGCTGTTCTAAATCTTCTATAATTGCTTTTCCAATTTCCCGGTAAAATTTCTTAAGGTCTGTTTGAAATATTTTATTTTGGCGATAGAACCGACAATTTTTTTGTATCCTTTTGTTCCCTGGACCTTTGCCTATAGTTTCTGTTTTAGTATTTTCTTTAGTGGTACAATTTCATTTAGTAATTTAGTTTTATATCTCCGCTTGGTCTACCTGCATTTGGGTGTTAAGACATTTGAATTTCTTGAAATCTCATCTAGTATCAATAACTTACACGTGATTTCCTTTATTTCTCGCTTCAATTTTGCCTTCCCTGCTGGCTCTTTTTGTCTGTTGTTTAATCTTTTCATTGTCTTGACACCAAGCTTTCCACTAGCTGCTAAAAATGTTACGTGTATGGCATTATTTATTTCCAGTGATTTGCCCGTTAACAGTGCTTTCAGTACAGCGTTGTATATTTGCACAATGTGTTTTATATTTATGTGTTTTATATTGTCATATAAATTTTTTGAAGCTGGTCACTGTCTAAGATTTTTGTGCAAGGTACTTTAATGAATACTTGAATGATGTGGTTTTTCGCTTCCATGATTTCACCTCTGTTGTTTTCGAGTAATTCTGTCCTAATGTCATTTGACCCATCTTCAGTGACACAATCTAGATTCTTCAGTTTTATTTTATGAGAGATTATTATTTCATATCTCATTTATATTATTTATTTCTGTGGTGTTTGTCCATTAACACTGTTTGAATTGCAGCGTTGTGTGTATATATATATATATATATATATATATATATATATATATATATATATATATATATATATATATATATATATATATATATATATATATATGAAATGGACAAAGTATGACAATTATTTTATGTTTATACATTCTCTTTTATAGATGCAAATACAGGTTCGATTCCTGTCGGAGGACGCATATTTTCTATGACAATTTCTCGGACATTCAGGTCGGTAAATGTTGTTAATAGTCTTTATTATAAACAGAGCATTTACATAAATATTTGTATCTATAAAAAAGAATGTATAAACATATAAGTGTCTTATTATTATTTATTTCTCCTCTCATCTCTTTATTGTTTGAGTGATGGGTTATTGTATTATGTCTTATATCTAGTTTTATCTTATCTATTTCTGCATTTGAGAGTCATTTGTTTCGCACGATGTCCCTGCGGACATTAGAAAGCATATCAAGTTTGAGATTGGTGTTCTTATATCACTTCCAACCATAGTTCTCCATATTTGGTATGTATGATTCGCGGTGTTCTTTTGTGAATTTTCTAGTGCGGTGAAAAAAAAAAGATGTCATGACTTGCTGATACTCTTCGCAAGACCATTTCGTTCGTTTTCCTTTTATTAGTCAATTTGGTATTGAGTCACTAGGTCCAAGGTTGGGAATAGTCCGATGTTGGTGACCTAGTGTCTCTTCGTTGTTGGAAGAATTTGTTCCAGTGACAGATTTTTCGGTCCCAAACTGGTTCCTCTCTGAAGCACCTGGCATTTGTTGGCTCGGGCGTCGACCGAGCCGATATGTGTATTAGTTCGTAATCATTTGTAATTTTTTTTTCTTTTTTTTTCCTTGACCGCTAAGGGGCAATTTTGTTCAAGATACCAGCTCTAGGACGATTGTCAGCCAAGATTAAAGAGCTCGTCCTACTCATGAGATAGGGCGGGGATTATATTCAGATTTTCATGGTTCAAGAGTTCATCATCTAGTATTGTTTTGAGAGAGCTAGTATAGGGTTATGGATATGGTACTGACTATAACAAGTTTTAACTAAGTCGCAATGACCACCACCACCAGATGAAATATTCAAGGTAGGTATACTTTGAGGGTTGAGGGTTATCACAAAAAATAAAAAATAAAATAAAAATAAAAAATAAAGTTAAATATATTCAAAGAGACTTAAAATTTAATAAAAGAAAATGTAATTTCAATTCGTATAAATTTAGCATAGCTTGCATATTAAAAGACGCTCACAGAATGCCACCCGACAAATGCTCAACATTCTGACGCCAATGAAAGTGAGAGTTATCAAGTTTAGTCAGGTAGATCAAATACCACATGACCACCATTACAAGTTAGCGAAAGGATAATCAAGGAATTCATTAAAGAAAGGAAAAGAAACAAAGAAAAAACAAAACAGATTTTTCAGATGTGGTCATTTCACAACCTCCTAACCTCCAAAATTCAAATTGTCAAGAAAAAATTCAGTCAAAAAGCAGAAGAGTTTCGGATTATTCCTCTTTTTTCTTTTTCCTTTCCTTTTCGTCAACCCACGACTACATAAAGCATTAGATCCCCTTTCATCTTTACATGCAAATTCTAGAAGACATTTTATGAAAATTTCCAAAGAACGGAAGTGGGTGGGGGGATATTTGCTTCGATAACTGTATTTCTGAATAAAAAATTTTTTTGTAACAACATAATTCCTCACCTGATGAGACGTCTAAAAAAGATTTCCCCCTTTTTTGACGTTGATACAAAAATGTACAATTTTGTAGTGAATATGTGCATGTTCTAATGTAACACTGCATGATATATATATATAATATATATATATATATATATATATATATATATATATATATATATATATATATATATATATATATATATATATATATGAATCATTCATGCAAATCCAGCTATGGGTATATAGCACGACAGACTGGGTTCTATAGCCTTGGATGGCAACTGGTCTAGAAGAAGGACAACTCTGAATTCAAAACCTGCGGAGGGTGGTTTGGGGACCTTGTGGCACGTAGTGCGCCAAGTCTCTGCATTCGGTCTTCATCACTATAATCAAATCTTATGTGCTGTTGTCGGAGTGTCGGTTTCCTGGGAACTGATCTGCTTGACCCTCATACGTAGAATTCGACGCGAGAGTCGAGTGTATATATATATATATATATATACATACACGGAAGATTCCGCTGGAAGTGTGGAGAAAAAAAAATTTTAAAAGATAAATAACGAATAAAAGACAGAAGGATTATTTCCTTGAGGTTAGACTTTGATCTCATAACGGGGGTCTAAGTTAGTCTTTCTGTATTTACATAGTAAGCGGCGAAACTGAAGAACTGCCAGATGAAAGTTACTACTGAAGAAGGCCTGAGCCGAAGTGTTGTGCTGAAGACAACACTTTTGAAGATTTCCGTTCGAACAGTTCGTGAAATAATATAAAATGGCTTGATTTCAGACATTCCAACAATATTTACTTAATTTTTATAATTTCTCTCGGCAATTCTTCATCGCATTTTGCAATCGGGTAACTGTAATTGTTTCTCGTCATGCGTCTTATAAGAATTCTTGGAATAGTTCCTTCAGCGTCAATTATTCTGGCATATCTACTACTTTTAACATCGCATCAATTTGATGTCTTCGAGACAATTCTACCAGGTTCCTTGTCTTTGATTCATCCTCGTCTTAAAATCATTCCCTTCTTTCCTCTTTGGTCTGTTATTTTCTTCCGTTTTATTACTAATCTTTCTCTACAGACGTCTCTTTTCCTTCTTTTCTCTTCTTATTTAATAAAAGAGCGAAAATATCTTAGCAGCGGCTGGGAGACAGCACCAAGTCTAGTATTATCTTTCTTCTTTTTATTATTATAATAAAGATCACAATTTGCAAGGATCTTAAGGCAGAGGTCTGCTCTTAGAATGGTTATATTGAAAGAAGTGTGTGGTATGGCATTAGGTTGGTGCAAAAATAATGACGTAATAACATCGTTTTGTGACGTCAAAAAACGACATTATTACGTCATTATTTTGGCACCAACATAATAGTTTTCTAAGCGTAGCCGAGACGTGGCACAAAGCCGGAAGTGTAGAGCGCAGTGTGAATATCGAATTCACTATTCAGTCGTAATTGATATAGTGAGATAGCTCGCTAACCATTACAGCACTGTGAAATGTCCATATTTACAAAATGTAGCATAAATCTTGCACAAGGCCTAAAATAAGAAAAACCCAGTGAGGACCGAACTCACTAGAAAATCGTAATTGATCTAGCGAGATAGGCTCGCTAACCATTGCAACACTGTGAAATGCCCATATTTACAAAATGTAGCATAAATCTTGCACAAGGCCTAAAGTAAGAAAAACCCAGTGAGGACCGAACTCACTAGGCAATCGTAATTGATCTAGCGAGATAGGCTCGCTAACCATTACAACACTGTGAATGCCCATATTTACAAAATGTAGCATAAATCTTGCACAAGGCCGAAAGTAAGAAGCACCCAGTGAGGACCGAACTCACTACGCAATCGTAATTGATCTAGCGAGATAAGCTCGCTAACCATTACAACACTGTGAAATGCCCATATTTACAAAATGTAGCATAAATCTTGCACAAGGCCGAAAGTAAGAAGCACCCAGTGAGGACCGAACTCACTACGCAATCGTAATTGATCTAGCGAGATAAGCTCGCTAACCATTACAACACTGTGAAATGCCCATATTAACAAAATGTAGCTTAAATCTTGCACAAGCCCGAAAGTAAGAAGCCAGTGAGGACCGAACTCACTAGGCAATCGTAATTGATATAGCGAGATTAGCTCGCTAACGATTACAGCACTGTGAAATGTCCATATTTACAAAATGTAGCATAAATCTTGCACAAGGCCGAAAGTAAGAAGCACCCAGTGAGGACCGAACTCACTAGGCAATCGTAATTGATATAGCGAGATGAGCTCGCTAACCGTTACAACAATGTGAAATGCCCATATTAAGAAACTGTAGCTTAAATCTTGCACAAGGCCGAAAGTAAGAAAAACCCAGTGAGGACCGAACTCACTAGGCAATCGTAATTGATCTAGCGAGATAAGCTCACTAACGATTAGAACACTGTGAAATGCCCATATTTACAAAATGTAGCATAAATCTTGCACAAGGCCGAAAGTAAGAAGCACCCAGTGAGGACCGAACTCACTACGCAATCGTAATTGATCTAGCGAGATAAGCTCGCTAACCATTACAACACTGTGAAATGCCCATATTAACAAAATGTAGCTTAAATCTTGCACAAGCCCGAAAGTAAGAAGCCAGTGAGGACCGAACTCACTAGGCAATCGTAATTGATATAGCGAGATTAGCTCGCTAACCATTACAGCACTGTGAAATGTCCATATTTACAAAATGTAGCATAAATCTTGCACAAGGCCGAAAGTAAGAAGCACCCAGTGAAGACCGAACTCACTAGGCAATCGTAATTGATCTAGCGAGATAGGCTCGCTAACCATTGCAACACTGTGAAATGCCCATATTTACAAAATGTAGCATAAATCTTGCACAAGGCCTAAAGTAAGAAAAACCCAGTGAGGACCGAACTCACTAGGCAATCGTAATTGATCTAGCGAGATAGGCTCGCTAACCATTACAACACTGTGAATGCCCATATTTACAAAATGTAGCATAAATCTTGCACAAGGCCGAAAGTAAGAAGCACCCAGTGAGGACCGAACTCACTACGCAATCGTAATTGATCTAGCGAGATAAGCTCGCTAACCATTACAACACTGTGAAATGCCCATATTAACAAAATGTAGCTTAAATCTTGCACAAGCCCGAAAGTAAGAAGCCAGTGAGGACCGAACTCACTAGGCAATCGTAATTGATATAGCGAGATTAGCTCGCTAACCATTACAGCACTGTGAAATGTCCATATTTACAAAATGTAGCATAAATCTTGCACAAGGCCGAAAGTAAGAAGCACCCAGTGAAGACCGAACTCACTAGGCAATCGTAATTGATCTAGCGAGATAGGCTCGCTAACCATTGCAACACTGTGAAATGCCCATATTTACAAAATGTAGCATAAATCTTGCACAAGGCCTAAAGTAAGAAAAACCCAGTGAGGACCGAACTCACTAGGCAATCGTAATTGATCTAGCGAGATAGGCTCGCTAACCATTACAACACTGTGAATGCCCATATTTACAAAATGTAGCATAAATCTTGCACAAGGCCGAAAGTAAGAAGCACCCAGTGAGGACCGAACTCACTACGCAATCGTAATTGATCTAGCGAGATAAGCTCGCTAACCATTACAACACTGTGAAATGCCCATATTTACAAAATGTAGCATAAATCTTGCACAAGGCCGAAAGTAAGAAGCACCCAGTGAGGACCGAACTCACTACGCAATCGTAATTGATCTAGCGAGATAAGCTCGCTAACCATTACAACACTGTGAAATGCCCATATTAACAAAATGTAGCTTAAATCTTGCACAAGCCCGAAAGTAAGAAGCCAGTGAGGACCGAACTCACTAGGCAATCGTAATTGATATAGCGAGATTAGCTCGCTAACGATTACAGCACTGTGAAATGTCCATATTTACAAAATGTAGCATAAATCTTGCACAAGGCCGAAAGTAAGAAGCACCCAGTGAGGACCGAACTCACTAGGCAATCGTAATTGATATAGCGAGATGAGCTCGCTAACCGTTACAACAATGTGAAATGCCCATATTAAGAAACTGTAGCTTAAATCTTGCACAAGGCCGAAAGTAAGAAAAACCCAGTGAGGACCGAACTCACTAGGCAATCGTAATTGATCTAGCGAGATAAGCTCACTAACGATTAGAACACTGGGAAATGCCCATATTTACAAAATGTAGCATAAATCTTGCACAAGGCCGAAAGTAAGAAGCACCCAGTGAGGACCGAACTCACTACGCAATCGTAATTGATCTAGCGAGATAAGCTCGCTAACAATTACAACACTATGAAATGCCCATATTTACAAAATGTAGCATAAATCTTGCACAAGGCCGAAAGTAAGAAGCACCCAGTGAGGACCGAACTCACTAGGCAATCGTAATTGATATAGCGAGATGAGCTCGATAAACGTTACAACACTGTGAAATGACCATATTAACAAAATGTAGCTTAAATCTTGCACAAGGCCGAAAGTAAGAAGCACCCAGTGAGGACCGAACTCACTAGGCAATCGTAATTGATATAGCGAGATAAGCTCGCTAACCATTACAACAATGTGAAATGCCCATATTTACAAAATGTAGCATAAATCTTGCAAAAGTTCGAAAGTAAGAAGCACCCAGTGAGGACCCAACTCACTACGCAATCGTAATTGATCTAGCTAGATAAGCTCGCTAACCATTACAACACTGTGAAATCCCCATATTTACAAAATGTAGCATGAACCTTGCACAAGGCCGACAGTAAGAAACACCCAGTGAGGACCGAACTCACTAGGCAATCGTAATTGATCTTGCGAGATAAGCTCGCTAACCATTACAGCACTGTGAAATGTCCATATTTACAAAATGTTGCATAAATCTTGCACAAGGCCGAAAGTAAGAAAAACCCAGTGAGGACCGAACTCACTAGGCAATCGTAATTGATCTAGTGAGATAAGCTCGCAAACCATTACAACACTGTGAAAAGCCCATATTTACAAAATGTAGCATAAATCTTGCACAAGGCCGAAAGTAAGAAGTACCCAGTGAGGACCGAACTCACTACGCAATCGCAATTGATCTAGCGAGATAAGCTCACTAACCATTACAACACTGTGAAATGCACATATTTACAAAATGTAGCATAAATCTTGCACAAGGCCGAAAGTAAGAAGCACCCAGTGAGGATCGAACTCACTACGCAATCGTAATTGATCTAGCGAGATAAGCTCACTAACCATTACAACACTGTGAAATGCCCATATTAACAAAATGTAGCTTAAATCTTGCACAAGGCCGAAAGTAAAAAGCACCCAGTGAGGACCGAACTCACTACGCAATCGTAATTGATCTAGCGAGATAAACTCACTAACCCTTACAACACTGTGAAATGCCCATATTTACAAAATGTAGCATAAATCTTGCACAAGGCCGAAAGTAAGAAGCACCCAGTGAGGACCGAACTCACTAGGCAATCGTAATTGATCTAGCGAGATAAGCTCGATAACCATTACAACACTGTGAAATGCACATATTTACAAAATGTAGCATAAATCTTGCACAAGGCCGAAAGTAAGAAAAACCCAGTGAGGACCGAACTCACTAGGCAATCGTAATTGATCTAGCGAGATAAGCTCACTAACAATTACAACACTATGAAATGCCCATATTTACAAAATGTAGCATAAATCTTGCACAAGGCCGAAAGTAAGAAGCACCCAGTGAGGACCGAACTCACTACGCAATCATAATTGATCTAGCGAGATAAGCTCGCTAACCATTACAACACTGTGAAATGCCCATATTTACAAAATGTAGCATAAATCTTGCACAAGGCCGAAAGTAAGAAGCACCCAGTGAGGACCGAACTCACTAGGCAATCGTAATTGATCTTGCGAGATAAGCTCGCTAACCATTACAACACTGGGAAATGCCCATATTTACAAAATGTAGCATAAATCTTGCACAAGGCCGAAAGTAAGAAGCACCCAGTGAGGATCGAACTCACTACGCAATCGTAATTGATCTAGCGAGATAAGCTCGCTAACCATTACAACACTGTGAAATGCCCATATTTACAAAATGTAGCATAAATCTTGCACAAGGCCGAAAGTAAGAAGCACCCAGTGAGGACCGAACTCACTACGCAATCGTAATTGATCTTGCGAGATAAGCTCGCTAACCATTACAACACTGGGAAATGCCCATATTTACAAAATGTAGCACAAATCTTGCACAAGGCCGAAAGTAAGAAGCACCCAGTGAGGATCGAACTCACTACGCAATCGTAATTGATCTAGCGAGATAAACTCACTAACCCTTACAACACTGTGAAATGCCCATATTTACAAAATGTAGCATAAATCTTGCACAAGGCCGAAAGTAAGAAGCACCCAGTGAGGACCGAACTCACTAGGCAATCGTAATTGATAAAGCGAGATAAGCTCGATAACCATTACAACACTCTGAAATGCACATATTTACAAAATGTAGCATAAATCTTGCACAAGGCCGAAAGTAAGAAAAACCCAGTGAGGACGGAACTCACTAGGCAATCGTAATTGATATAGCGAGATAAGCTCACTAACCATTACAACACTATGAAATGCACATATTTACAAAATGTAGCATAAATCTTGCACAAGGCCGAAAGTAAGAAGCACCCAGTGAGGACCGAACTCACTAGGCAATCGTAATTGATCTTGCGAGATAAGCTCGCTAACCATTACAACACTGAGAAATGCACATATTTACAAAATGTAGCATAAATCTTGCACAAGGCCGAAAGTAAGAAGCACCCAGTGAGGATCGAACTCACTACGCAATCGTAATTGATCTAGCGAGATAAGCTCACTAACCATTACAACACTGTGAAATGCCCATATTAACAAAATGTAGCTTAAATCTTGCACAGGGCCGAAAGTAAAAAGCACACCGTGAGGACCGAACTCACTAGGCAATCGTAATTGATATAGCGAGATAAGCTCGATAACCATTACAACACTGTGAAATGCACATATTTACAAAATGTAGCATAAATCTTGCACAAGGCCGAAAGTAAGAAAAACCCAGTGAGGACCGAACTCACTAGGCAATCGTAATTGATCTAGCAAGATAAGCTCACTAACAATTACAACACTATGAAATGCCCATATTTACAAAATGTAGCATAAATCTTGCACAAGGCCGAAAGTAAGAAGCACCCAGTGAGGACCGAACTCACTACGCAATCGTAATTGATCTAGCGAGATAAGCTCGCTAACCATTACAACACTGTGAAATGCCCATATTTACAAAATGTAGCATAAATCTTGCACAAGGCCGAAAGTAAGAAGCACCCAGTGAGGACCGAACTCACTAGGCAATCGTAATTGATCTTGCGAGATAAGCTCGCTAACCATTACAACACTGGGAAATGCCCATATTTACAAAATGTAGCATAAATCTTGCAAAAGTTCGAAAGTAAGAAGCACCCAGTGAGGACCCAACTCACTACGCAATCGTAATTGATCTAGCTAGATAAGCTCGCTAACCATTACAACACTGTGAAATCCCCATATTTACAAAATGTAGCATGAACCTTGCACAAGGCCGACAGTAAGAAACACCCAGTGAGGACCGAACTCACTAGGCAATCGTAATTGATCTTGCGAGATAAGCTCGCTAACCATTACAGCACTGTGAAATGTCCATATTTACAAAATATTGCATAAATCTTGCACAAGGCCGAAAGTAAGAAAAACCCAGTGAGGACCGAACTCACTAGGCAATCGTAATTGATCTAGTGAGATAAGCTCGCAAACCATTACAACACTGTGAAATGCCCATATTTTCAAAATGTAGCATAAATCTTGCACAAGGCCGAAAGTAAGAAGTACCCAGTGAGGACCGAACTCACTACGCAATCGCAATTGATCTAGCGAGATAAACTCGCTAACCATTACAACAATGTGAAATGCCCATATTTACAAAATGTAGCATAAATCTTGCACAAGGCCGAAAGTAAGAAGCACCCAGTGAGAACCGAACTCACTACGCAATCTTAATTGATCTTACGAGATAAGCTCACTAACCATTACAACACTGTGAAATGCACATATTTACAAAATGTAGCATAAATCTTGCACAAGGCCGAAAGTAAGAAGCACCCAGTGAGGACCGAACTCACTACGCAATCGTAATTGATCTAGCGAGATAAGCTCACTAACCATTACAACACTGTGAAATGCCCATATTAACAAAATGTAGCTTAAATCTTGCACAAGGCCGAAAGTAAAAAGCACACCGTGAGGACCGAACTCACTAGGCAATCGTAATTGATATAGCGAGATAAGCTCGATAACCATTACAACACTGTGAAATGCACATATTTACAAAATGTAGCTTAAATCTTGCACAAGGCCGAAAGTAAGAAGCACCCAGTGAGGACCGAACTCACTAGGCAATCGTAATTGATAAAGCGAGATAAGCTCGATAACCATTACAACACTCTGAAATGCACATATTTACAAAATGTAGCATAAATCTTGCACAAGGCCGAAAGTAAGAAGCACCCAGTGAGGACCGAACTCACTACGCAATCGTAATTGATCTAGCGAGATAAGCTCACTAACCATTACAACACTATGAAATGCACATATTTACAAAATGTAGCATAAATCTTGCACAAGGCCGAAAGTAAGAAGCACCCAGTGAGGACCGAACTCACTAGGCAATCGTAATTGATCTTGCGAGATAAGCTCGCTAACCATTACAACACTGTGAAATGCACATATTTACAAAATGTAGCATAAATCTTGCACAAGGCCGAAAGTAAGAAGCACCCAGTGAGGATCGAACTCACTACGCAATCGTAATTGATCTAGCGAGATAAGCTCACTAACCATTACAACACTGTGAAATGCCCATATTAACAAAATGTAGCTTAAATCTTGCACAGGGCCGAAAGTAAAAAGCACACCGTGTGACCGAACTCACTAGGCAATCGTAATTGATATAGCGAGATAAGCTCGCTAACCATTACAACACTGTGAAATGCACATATTTACAAAATGTAGCATAAATCTTGCACAAGGCCGAAAGTAAGAAAAACCCAGTGAGGACCGAACTCACTAGGCAATCGTAATTGATCTCGCGAGATAAGCTCACTAACAATTACAACACTATGAAATGCCCATATTTACAAAATGTAGCATAAATCTTGCACAAGGCCGAAAGTAAGAAGCACCCAGTGAGGATCGAACTCACTACGCAATCGTAATTGATCTAGCGAGATAAGCTCGCTAACCATTACAACACTGTGAAATGCCCATATTTACAAAATGTAGCATAAATCTTGCACAAGGCCGAAAGTAAGAAGCACCCAGTGAGGACCGAACTCACTACGCAATCGTAATTGATCTTGCGAGATAAGCTCGCTAACCATTACAACACTGGGAAATGCCCATATTTACAAAATGTAGCACAAATCTTGCACAAGGCCGAAAGTAAGAAGCACCCAGTGAGGATCGAACTCACTACGCAATCGTAATTGATCTAGCGAGATAAACTCACTAACCATTACAACACTGTGAAATGCCCATATTTACAAAATGTAGCATAAATCTTGCACAAGGCCGAAAGTAAGAAGCACCCAGTGAGGACCGAACTCACTAGGCAATCGTAATTGATCTAGCGAGATAAGCTCACTAACCATTACAACACTGTGGAATGCACATATTTACAAAATGTAGCATAAATCTTGCACAAGGCGGAAAATAAGAAGCACCCAGTGAGGATCGAACTCACTACGCAGTCTTAATTGATATAGCGAGATGAGCTAGCTAACCGTTACAACAATGTGAAATGCCCATATTTACAAAATGTAGCATAAATCTTGCACAAGGCCGAAAGTAAGAAGCACCCAGTGAGGACCGAACTCACTAGGCAATCGTAATTGATATAGCGAGATAAGCTCGATAACCATTACAACACTGTGAAATGTACATATTTACAAAATGTAGCATAAATCTTGCACAAGACCGAAAGTAACAAAAACCCAGTGAGGACCGAACTGACTAGGCAATCGTAATTGATCTAGCGAGATAAGCTCACTAACCATTACAACACTATGAAATGCCCATATTTACAAAATGTAGCATAAATCTTGCACAAGGCCGAAAGTAAGAAGCACCCAGTGAGGACCGAACTCACTACGCAATCGTAATTGATCTAGCGAGATAAGCACGCTAACCATAACAACAATGTGAAATGCCCATATTTACAAAATGTAGCATAAATCTTGCACAAGGCCGAAAGTAAGAAGCACCCAGTGAGGACCGAACTCACTACGCAATCGTAATTGATCTAGCGAGATAAGCTCGCTAACCATTACAACACCGGGAAATGCCCATATTTACAAAATGTAGCATAAATCTTGCACAAGGCCGAAAGTAAGAAGCACCCAGTGAGGATCGAACTCACTACGCAATCGTAATTGATCTTGCGAGATAAGCTCGCTAACCATTACAACACTGTGAAATGCCCATATTTACAAAATGTAGCATAAATCTTGCTCAAGGCCGAAAGTAAGAAGCACCCAGTGAGGACCGAACTCACTACGCAATCGTAATTGATCTAGCGAGATAAGCTCACTAACCATTACAACACTGTGAAATGCACACATTTACAAAATGTAGCATAAATCTTGCACAAGGCCGAAAGTAAGAAGCACCCATTGAGGACGGAACTCACTAGGCAATCGTAATTGATATAGCGAGATGAGCTAGCTAACCGTTACAACAATGTGAAATGCCCATATTTACAAAATGTAGCATAAATCTTGCACAAGGCCGAAAGTAAGAAGCACCCAGTGAGGACCGAACTCACTAGGCAATCGTAATGGATATAGCGAGATAAGCTCGATAACCATTACAACACTGTGAAATGCACATATTTACAAAATGTAGGATAAATCTTGCACAAGGCCGAAAGTAAGAAAAACCCAGTGAGGACCGAACTCACTAGGCAATCGTAATTGATCTAGAGAGATAAGCTCACTAACCATTACAACACTATGAAATGCCCATATTTACAAAATGTAGCATAAATCTTGCACAAGGCGGAAAATAAGAAGCACCCAGTGAGGATCGAACTCACTACGCAATCTTAATTGATCTAGCGAGATAAACTCACTAACCATTACAACACTGTGAAATGCCCATATTAACAAAATGTAGCTTAAATCTTGCACAAGGCCGAAAGTAAGAAGCACCCAGTGAGGACCGAACTCACTAGGCAATCGTAACTGATTTAGCGAGATAAGCTCGCTAACCATTACAACACTGGGAAATGCCCATATTTACAAAATGTAGCATAAATCTTGCACAAGTCCGAAAGTAAGACGTACCCAGTGAGGATCGAACTCACTACGCAATCGTAATTGATCTAGCGAGAAAAGCTCGCTAACCATTGCAACAATGTGAAATGCCCATATTTACAAATTGTAGCATAAATCTTGCACAAGGCCGAAAGTAAGAAGCACCCAGTGAGGACCGAACTCACTAGGCAATCGTAATTGATCTAGCGAGATAAGCTCAGTAACCATTACAACACTGGGAAATGCCCATATTTACAAAATGTAGCATAAATCTTGCACAAGGCCGAAAGTAAGAAGCACCCAGTGAGGACCGAACTCACTACGCAATCGTAATTGATCTAGCGAGATAAGCTCGCTAACCATTACAACACCGGGAAATGCCCATATTTACAAAATGTAGCATAAATCTTGCACAAGGCCGAAAGTAAGAAGCACCCAGTGAGGACCGAACTCACTAGGCAATCGTAATTGATATAGCGAGATGAGCTAGCTAACCGTTACAACTATGTGAAATGCCCATATTTACAAAATGTAGCATAAATCTTGCACAAGGCCGAAAGTAAGAAGCACCCAGTGAGGATCGAACTCACTACGCAATCGTAATTGATCTTGCGAGATAAGCTCGCTAACCATTACAACACTGGGAAATGCCCATATTTACAAAATGTAGCATAAATCTTGCACAAGGCCGAAAGTAAGAAGCACCCAGTGAGGACCGAACTCACTACGCAATCGTAATTGATCTAGCGAGATAAGCACGCTAACCATAACAACAATGTGAAATGCCCATATTTACAAAATGTAGCATAAATCTTGCACAAGGCCGAAAGTAAGAAGCACCCAGTGAGGACCGAACTCACTACGCAATCGTAATTGATCTAGCGAGATAAGCTCGCTAACCATTACAACACCGGGAAATGCCCATATTTACAAAATGTAGCATAAATCTTGCACAAGGCCGAAAGTAAGAAGCACCCAGTGAGGATCGAACTCACTACGCAATCGTAATTGATCTTGCGAGATAAGCTCGCTAACCATTACAACACTGTGAAATGCCCATATTTACAAAATGTAGCATAAATCTTGCTCAAGGCCGAAAGTAAGAAGCACCCAGTGAGGACCGAACTCACTACGCAATCGTAATTGATCTAGCGAGATAAGCTCACTAACCATTACAACACTGTGAAATGCACACATTTACAAAATGTAGCATAAATCTTGCACAAGGCCGAAAGTAAGAAGCACCCATTGAGGACGGAACTCACTAGGCAATCGTAATTGATATAGCGAGATGAGCTAGCTAACCGTTACAACAATGTGAAATGCCCATATTTACAAAATGTAGCATAAATCTTGCACAAGGCCGAAAGTAAGAAGCACCCAGTGAGGACCGAACTCACTAGGCAATCGTAATGGATATAGCGAGATAAGCTCGATAACCATTACAACACTGTGAAATGCACATATTTACAAAATGTAGGATAAATCTTGCACAAGGCCGAAAGTAAGAAAAACCCAGTGAGGACCGAACTCACTAGGCAATCGTAATTGATCTAGAGAGATAAGCTCACTAACCATTACAACACTATGAAATGCCCATATTTACAAAATGTAGCATAAATCTTGCACAAGGCGGAAAATAAGAAGCACCCAGTGAGGATCGAACTCACTACGCAATCTTAATTGATCTAGCGAGATAAACTCACTAACCATTACAACACTGTGAAATGCCCATATTAACAAAATGTAGCTTAAATCTTGCACAAGGCCGAAAGTAAGAAGCACCCAGTGAGGACCGAACTCACTAGGCAATCGTAACTGATTTAGCGAGATAAGCTCGCTAACCATTACAACACTGGGAAATGCCCATATTTACAAAATGTAGCATAAATCTTGCACAAGTCCGAAAGTAAGACGTACCCAGTGAGGATCGAACTCACTACGCAATCGTAATTGATCTAGCGAGAAAAGCTCGCTAACCATTGCAACAATGTGAAATGCCCATATTTACAAATTGTAGCATAAATCTTGCACAAGGCCGAAAGTAAGAAGCACCCAGTGAGGACCGAACTCACTAGGCAATCGTAATTGATCTAGCGAGATAAGCTCAGTAACCATTACAACACTGGGAAATGCCCATATTTACAAAATGTAGCATAAATCTTGCACAAGGCCGAAAGTAAGAAGCACCCAGTGAGGACCGAACTCACTACGCAATCGTAATTGATCTAGCGAGATAAGCTCGCTAACCATTACAACACCGGGAAATGCCCATATTTACAAAATGTAGCATAAATCTTGCACAAGGCCGAAAGTAAGAAGCACCCAGTGAGGACCGAACTCACTAGGCAATCGTAATTGATATAGCGAGATGAGCTAGCTAACCGTTACAACTATGTGAAATGCCCATATTTACAAAATGTAGCATAAATCTTGCACAAGGCCGAAAGTAAGAAGCACCCAGTGAGGATCGAACTCACTACGCAATCGTAATTGATCTTGCGAGATAAGCTCGCTAACCATTACAACACTGGGAAATGCCCATATTTACAAAATGTAGCATAAATCTTGCACAAGGCCGAAAGTAAGAAGCACCCAGTGAGGATCGAACTCACTACGCAATCGTAATTGATCTAGCGAGATAAGCTCACTAACCATTACAACACTGTGAAATGCACATATTTACAAAATGTAGCATAAATCTTGCACAAGGCCGAAAGTAAGAAGCACCCAGTGAGGATCGAACTCACTACCCAATCGTAATTGATCTAGCGAGATAAGCTCGCTAACCATTACAACACTGGGAAATGCCCATATTTACAAAATGTAGCATAAATCTTGCACAAGGCCGAAAGTAAGAAGCACCCAGTGAGGATCGAACTCACTACCCAATCGTAATTGATCTTGCGAGATAAGCTTGCTAACCATTACAACACTGGGAAATGCCCATATTTACAAAATGTAGCATAAATCTTGCACAAGGCCGAAAGTAAGAAGCACCCAGTGAGCATCGAACTCACTACGCAATCGTAATTGATCTAGCGAGATAAGCTCACTAACCATTACAACACTGTGAAATGCCCATATTTACAAAATGTAGCATAAATCTTGCACAAGGCCGAAAGTAAGAAGCACCCAGTGAGGATCGAACTCACTACGCAATCGTAATTGATCTAGCGAGATAAGCTCACTAACCATTACAACACTGTGGAATGCACATATTTACAAAATGTAGCATAAATCTTGCACAAGGCGGAAAATAAGAAGCACCCAGTGAGGATCGAACTCACTACGCAATCTTAATTGATCTAGCGAGATAAACTCACTAACCATTACAACACTGTGAAATGCCCATATTAACAAAATGTAGCTTAAATCTTGCACAAGGCCGAAAGTAAGAAGCACCCAGTGAGGACCGATCTCACTAGGCAATCGTAATTGATCTAGCGAGATAAGCTCGCTAACCATTACAACACTGGGAAATGCACATATTTACAAAATGTAGCATAAATCTTGCATAAGGCCGAAAGTAAGAAGTACCCAGTGAGGATCGAACTCACTACGCAATCGTAATTGATCTAGCGAGATAAGCTCGCTAACCATTACAACACTGTGAAATGCCCATATTTACAAAATGTAGCATAAATCTTGCACAAGGCCGAAAGTAAGAAGCACCCAGTGAGGACCGAACTCACTACGCAATCGTAATTGATCTTGCGAGATAAGCTCACTAACCATTACAACACTGGGAAATGCCCATATTTACAAAATGTAGCATAAATCTTGCACAAGGCCGAAAGTAAGAAGCACCCAGTGAGGACCGAACTCACTACGCAATCGTAATTGATCTAGCGAGATAAGCTCACTAACCATTACAACACTGTGGAATGCACATATTTACAAAATGTAGCATAAATCTTGCACAAGGCGGAAAATAAGAAGCACCCAGTGAGGATCGAACTCACTACGCAATCTTAATTGATCTAGCGAGATAAACTCACTAACCATTACAACACTGTGAAATGCCCATATTAACAAAATGTAGCTTAAATCTTGCACAAGGCCGAAAGTAAGAAGCACCCAGTGAGGACCGATCTCACTAGGCAATCGTAATTGATCTAGCGAGATAAGCTCGCTAACCATTACAACACTGGGAAATGCACATATTTACAAAATGTAGCATAAATCTTGCATAAGGCCGAAAGTAAGAAGTACCCAGTGAGGATCGAACTCACTACGCAATCGTAATTGATCTAGCGAGATAAGCTCGCTAACCATTACAACACTGTGAAATGCCCATATTTACAAAATGTAGCATAAATCTTGCACAAGGCCGAAAGTAAGAAGCACCCAGTGAGGACCGAACTCACTACGCAATCGTAATTGATCTTGCGAGATAAGCTCACTAACCATTACAACACTGGGAAATGCCCATATTTACAAAATGTAGCATAAATCTTGCACAAGGCCGAAAGTAAGAAGCACCCAGTGAGGACCGAACTCACTACGCAATCGTAATTGATCTAGCGAGATAAGCTCGCTAACCATTACATTACCGGGAAATGCCCATATTTACAAAATGTAGCATAAATCTTGCACAAGGCCGAAAGTAAGAAGCACCCAGTGAGGACCGAACTCACTAGGCAATCGTAATTGATATAGCGAGATGAGCTAGCTAACCGTTACAACAATGTGAAATGCCCATATTTACAAATTGTAGCATAAATCTTGCACAAGGCCGAAAGTAAGAAGCACCCAGTGAGGATCGAAGTCACTACGCAATCGTAATTGATCTTGCGAGATAAGCTCGCTAACCATTACAACACTGGGAAATGCCCATATTTACAAAATGTAGCATAAATCTTGCACAAGGCCGAAAGTAAGAAGCACCCAGTGAGGATCGAACTCACTACGCAATCGTAATTGATCTAGCGAGATAAGCTCACTAACCATTACAACACTGTGAAATGCACATATTTACAAAATGTAGCATAAATCTTGCACAAGGCCGAAAGAAGCACCCAGTGAGGATCGAACTCACTACGCAATCGTAATTGATCTAGCGAGATAAGCTCGCTAACCATTACAACACTGTGAAATGCCCATATTTACAAAATGTAGCATAAATCTTGCACAAGGCCCAAAGTAAGAAGCACCCAGTGAGGACCGAACTCACTACGCAATCGTAATTGATCTAGCGAGATAAGCTCACTAACCATTACATCACTGTGAAATGCCCATATTTACAAAATGTAGCATAAATCTTGCACAAGGCCGAAAGTAAGAAGCACCCAGTGAGGATCGAACTCACTACGCAATCGTAATTGATCTAGCTAGATAAGCTCACTAACCATTACAACACTGTGAAATGCACATATTTACAAAATGTAGCATAAATCTTGCACAAGGCCGAAAGTAAGAAGCACCCAGTGAGGACCGAACTCACTAGGCAATCGTAATTGATATAGCGAGATGAGCTAGCTAACCGTTACAACAATGTGAAATGCCCATATTTACAAATTGTAGCATAAATCTTGCACAAGGCCGAAAGTAAGAAGCACCCAGTGAGGATCGAAGTCACTACGCAATCGTAATTGATCTTGCGAGATAAGCTCGCTAACCATTACAACACTGGGAAATGCCCATATTTACAAAATGTAGCATAAATCTTGCACAAGGCCGAAAGTAAGAAGCACCCAGTGAGGATCGAACTCACTACGCAATCGTAATTGATCTAGCGAGATAAGCTCACTAACCATTACAACACTGTGAAATGCACATATTTACAAAATGTAGCATAAATCTTGCACAAGGCCGAAAGAAGCACCCAGTGAGGATCGAACTCACTACGCAATCGTAATTGATCTAGCGAGATAAGCTCGCTAACCATTACAACACTGTGAAATGCCCATATTTACAAAATGTAGCATAAATCTTGCACAAGGCCCAAAGTAAGAAGCACCCAGTGAGGACCGAACTCACTACGCAATCGTAATTGATCTAGCGAGATAAGCTCACTAACCATTACATCACTGTGAAATGCCCATATTTACAAAATGTAGCATAAATCTTGCACAAGGCCGAAAGTAAGAAGCACCCAGTGAGGACCGAACTCACTAGGCACTCGTAATTGATCTTGCGAGATAAGCTCGCTAACCATTACAACACTGGGAAATGCCCATATTTACAAAATGTAGCATAAATCTTGCACAAGGCCGAAAGTAAGATGTACCCAGTGAGGACCGAACTCAATACGAAATCGTAATTGATATAGCGAGATAGGCTCGCTAACCATTACAACACTGTGAAATGCCCATATCTACAAAATGTGGCATAAATCTGGCTCACGGTGGAAAGTAAGAAGCACCCAGTGAGGACAGAACTCACTACGCAATCGTAATTAATATAGCGAGATAACCTCGCTCACCATTAAAACACTGTGAAATGCCCATATTTACAAAATGTAGCTTAAATCTTGCACAAGGCCGAAAGTAAGAAGCACCCAGTGAGGACCGAACTCACTAAGCAATCGTAATTGATCTAGCGAGATAAGCTCGCTCACCATTAAAACACTGTGAAATGCCCATATTTACAAAATGTAGCTTACATCTGGCACAAGGCCGAAAGTAAGAAGCACCCAATGAGGTCCGAACTCACTACGCAATCGTAATTGATATAGCGAGATAAGCTCGCTAACCATTACAACACTATCAAATGCCCATATTTACAAAATGTAGCTTAAATCTGGCACAAGGCCGAAAGTATGAAGCACCCAATGAGGTACGAACTCACTAGGCAATCGTAATTGATCTAGCGAGATAAGCTCGCTAACCATTACAACACTATCAAATGTCCATATTTACAAAATGTAGCTTAAATCTGGCACAAGACCGAAAGTAAGAAGCACCCAGTGAGGACCGAACTCACTAGGCAATCGTAATTGATCTAGCGAGATAAGCTCGCTAACCATTACAACACGGCGAAATACACATATTTACAAAATCAGTCAGTTATGTGCCATGCGCGATACACGCTGAGGCGATTATATATCTTTCGCTTCATGACTGACGAGGCAGATTTTTTCCTGCAGTAGGTTGCCATTTTTTCTGCGGTAGACCAGTTGCCATCCAAGGCTATAGAACACTGTCTGTCCTCCTATTTAGCTGGTATTAGCACGTAAGTGAATGTAATAGATTCAACTGGAATTCGAACTCGGCTCCCCGATTCCTCAATCTGAGCCACTATCCATTACTCAATCCTGCCTGTATATTTACAAAACGTATCTTAAATGTTGCACTGGGTGCGCCATGCTTTCGCCCTTGTGCCACATTTAAGCTACGTTTTGTAAATACTGGTACTTCATCGTGTTGTAATTGATAGCGAGCTTGTCTCGCTAGAACAATTACGACTGGATAGTGAGTTGAAGCCTCACTGGGCGCTCCATACTTTCGGCCTTGTGCCATATTTCCAAAACTTAGCTTAAATGTGGCACAAGGCCGAAATTATGGAACACCCAGTGAGGATCGAAATCATTAAGCAGTTGTAATTGTTGTAGCGAGACAAGCTCCTTAATCATTACAACCCGGTGAAGTGCCCATATTTACATAACGTAGCTTAAATGTGGCACAAGGCCGAAAGTAAGAAGCACCCAGTGAGTATCGAATTCCCTACGCTCTAATAATTGCTCTAGACAGACAAGCTCGCTAAAAATTACAACACGATGAAGTGATAGGAAGATTTGGACGATATGAAGACAGATAATGATTGGGCGTTTACTTGAAGAGGTTAAGATTATAGGGTAGTCGGCTATTTTTGAAATGGTTATGATGGCTGGAATAAGTCATATGAATCAAAGAGAAGTTGTTATCATTATTATTATTATTATTATTATTATTATTATTATTATTATTATTTCCTTTGGCTTCTGGGACTTTACAATACACATAGACAGAAAAAGTAGATCTAATAACGTGGACATAGTGATCAAAGTCCACAAAAACCGTAATATATTTCTTTATTGATATAGAATTTTCTGCAAACTGTTATGTATTTCGAAAATCTACAAAAAAATTATCAAAATACAAAATTCTTGAAATGGAAATCTAACAAATGTAGCTGTTATATGCCGTACCTATGAACACTAATGTGTATGTCCCAATCTTCATACGCTGGACTCTATTATAAGTGGGGGTAATATACTGTCTAAGTAGTCCACTACTAGTTGTGGTTTACCTACTTCACGCCACTGGCGTGTATTATATTTTGTTGATGTTATAAAGATTACTATTTCATTTCTAACCTCCGTTTGGGCTATTCCTCATTCAGTAACCTTTTTCAAGGTTACATCAATAATTCGAATGGTGGTTGGATTCCTCGGTGTAATTGGAAAAAGTTCTGATAGACTCATTGAAGTAAATCCTGGTAAACCATGCCTTAAAAAATACAAACTATTTTACTCAGAAGTACAGCTCACACTTTACGAAGGGTTTTATTAATGTAAAATATGATTGCTTTTAGGTTAAAAAATGTTCATTTGAAAAATATCATGATGACATTTCTAACCTTAGGTCCCTGGTTTTGTTTTCTATGGGTTATTTAATGCCAAAATGTAAATAAACGGAAGACAATTTCATGGCTTTAATTAAATAGAATTGTATGCCTTCAATTACAGATAAAATGTATTGTTGGTTATTTTCCTATAAATATGTATTGTTGATCCATTTTTATATAAAAATGTATTGCTGGTATTATTACTGTGAAAATGTATTTTTATTGTTTCATAGTGTTTTGTTTGGGAGTTCACTATTTTCCCATAGCTGGGACTCTGACAGATGGTACCACCCTGTGCTAGGGTGAACTTGAGAACAAAAACAATTTAGAGGTAATTCCACGCTCCTCAAAACATCCAATCTCCCAATCAGAGTCTTTGCTGCCAGATATACTTTATCATCATACCTAGGACTCCAAAAGCTTGATAAGCCATAACAAATGAATCAGTCACTCATCTGACAAAACTGGAATTGCAACAAGAAGAAGGAATTATTCATTGATTTTGTTTATTGCCATCTTTCATATCTACCAACAAATACTGATGACATAATCTGTCTATATTTCTGAGATGAGGTATTACGTCATCATTATTTACATTATTCAGACTATTGTCCTCATTTTTGTCGCCATATTTATCACAACGTTTCGGCTGTTGTACGCTCTGGCCTTCTTCAGTTTGACATTCCAACCACCTGAAGAAGGCCGGAGTGTACAACGACCAAAATAGTGTGATAAATATGGCGACAAAGATGAGGAAAATAGTCCGAATAATGTAAATAATGATGACATAATGTTTCATAAAATGAAGAAGAAATCAATAAAAAAGATTACTTATAGACTCACCTGTATTTTTTCTTTCTAGCTTCCTAATTTATATTTTTGATATTTTTTTAATTAAATTTCATCCAGCACGAGGCTCAAGGGCTCCTCAATGTAGAGGATTGCAGTTAAAATGATGATTAATGAGCTGTGTGAAATGAATGCAAAAGAAGGCAGTAATAAGTGACGATTAGGATGATAAGAAGGAAAGATGACCCTTTGAATAGACATGATAACCAGAGCCGGTGTCTGTGTGTTTTGTTGTAGTATTGTTAAAATTATATTTTGGAATACAGTTTTAAGAAATTGTCAGATATTATATGAATTAATGTCATGAAAGAGTTCTTTTATATTGGTTGTTTCATTAGCGGCATATCAACCTCTATGGGTTATTTAATGCCAAAATCTAAATAAAGTGAACATATTTTTATGGCTTCAACTAAATATATTTTGAATTCAATTGTATGCCTTCAATTACAGATAAAATGTATTGTTGGTTATTTTCCTATAAATATGTATTGTTGATCCACTTTTATATAAAATGTATTGCTGGTAATTTTACTATAAATGTATTTTTATATTTTCATAGAGTTTTGATTTTCTTGGTGGGTCCTCTATTTGATTTAAAAAGCTATTGTTGGTCATTTTAATATAAATAGGTACTTTTGTCCATTTTGCTTTAAAAATGTATTGTTGGTCATTTTATTATAAATATGTACCTTTGGCCGTTTTGCTTTAAAAATGCATTGTTTGAAAATATGTATTGGTAATTTGCTTATATAAAAACATATTGCTGTTTTGTTTTTTTTACTATAAATCATGTATTTTTGTAGTTTCATAGTACCTTGTTTTTTTTTGTTAGCTTACTATTTGCGTATAAATGGCGCTATGAGAGATGGTACCACAATATGGTCAATTATTATTATTATTACTATTATTATTTTATTTCCTTTGATTTCTGGTGTGTACTCATTTCTTTCCGGGTCCCGCCCCCAGGGACCTAAGATTAGAAATGTCTTCATGACATTTCCACTGGAAAAAAATTACCTAGATAAAGCCCTCCGTAAGGTGTGGGCTGTACTCGTGAGAACAATTTTTTGTATTTCTTTAAGACATGGACTTCTAGGGATCTCTTCAATTAGTCTATTGGGATCTTTTCCAATCAATCCGAGGGCTTCAACTACAACAGGGATTGTTGATGTTCCCATGTGCCACATTTTTGAGATTTCGATTTCAAGGTCCTTGTATTTTGATAGCTTTTTGAAGATCTTCGAAGATACAATGCAGGTACAGCCATATCAATAAAGAGGCACCTTATTATTATTATTATTATTATTATTATTATTATTATTATTATTATTATTATTATCACTATTATTATTATTATTATTATTATCATCACTATTATTATTATTATTATCATCATCACTATTATTATTATTATTATTATTATCATCACTATTATTATTATTATTATCTTTTTGAAGATCTTCGAAGATACAATGCAGGTACAGCCATATCAATAAAGAGGCACCTTATTATTATTATTATTATTATTATTATTATTATTATTATTATTATTATTATCACTATTATTATTATTATTATTATTATCATCACTATTATTATTATTATTATTATTATCACTATTATTATTATTATTATTATTATTATCATCATCACTATTATTATTATTATTATCATCATCACTGTTATTATTATTATTATTATTATCATCATCACTATTATTATTATTATTATCATCATCACTATTATTATTATTATTATCACTATTATTATTATTATTATTATCATCATCACTATTATTATTATTATTATTATTATTATTATTATTATTTAGAACGTTTGATCTTCTTTTATTATCAGGTAACATCACGTGACTTACGAAAAGAAATGGGATAATGTTCTACACATCGACAAGCTGTATCGAATATTTTTCTAAGTACCTTCGCTGTTCCGAGCGTGCAAACTCTCTGTAATGGCTCTGCTTCCAAATCACAATCAAATACCAGCAACATTTTCCCCATGTATTGTACCACATTCTAGTGCTTAAATAACCACTGGTACTGCAGTTACTTTTTTTGCTAGATCTTCTAAAACTTTCAGAACAAAAAAAGTTTAAAAAATTAAATAACCGGGAAGTATTTTAACAGAGGACAGAAAGCACGACAGTGAGAAAAGAATGAGCAGTGGGATAGCGAAAAATGCCTTCCAAAAGCTAAGCAAAGTATAAAAAAAAACAGGAAAATTTCGTTAGAAACAAAGGAAAGGGTACGGAACTGTCACGTGATATAATCCTCTGATATGGAAGCGGATGCAGGATAATCTCCTCACAGAGGAAGAAAAGAAGAAGCAAAAAAAAAACAAAGACAAGAGTAATGAAATTTTACGTAATATCAATCCCCTGATATGGCAGCAAATATCGGATAACCTCCTCAAGATGAAGAAGATACAAGAAGCAACAGGACTAAAGAAAAGTGTAATGATCTGTTACGTAATATCAATCCTCTGATATGTCAGCATGCTGGATAATCTCCCCACAGATGAATATGAGACAAGAAGCAACAAAAAAAAAAAGACAAGCATAATGAATTGTTACGTAATATCAATACTTTGATATGGCAACGAATGCTGGATAATCTCCTCACTGATTAAGAATTGACAAGAAGCAAAAGAGACAAAGACAAGAGTAATAAACTGTTACGTAATAGGAATCATCTGATATGGCAGCGAATGCCGGATAATTTCATAGATGAAGAATAGACAAGAAGCATCAGAAACAAAGAAAAGACTAATGAACTGTTACGTAATTTCAGTCCTCTCATATGTCAGCGGATGCTGGTTAATCTCCTCACAGGTGAAGAGGCAAGATGCAGCAGAAACAAAGAAAAGACTAATCAGCTGTTAGGTAATATCAATCCCCTGATATGGCAACGAATGCCGGATAATCTCACAGATGAAGAAGAGACAAGAAGCAAGAGAAGCAAAGAAAAGAGTAATGAAACGTTACGTATTATCAATCCTCTGATATGGCAGCGAATGCTGGATAATCTCCTCACTGATGAAGAAGACACAAGTAGCAAGAGAAGTCAAGAAAAGTGTAATGGACTGTTACAGATGAAGATGAGACTTGAAGGAAGAGAGATCTGTTTCTACAGAAGGATGATGACAATGTCATGTATCGAACGTGTGAGCAGCAACAAAATTTTAAAGAATTGTGAAATAAAAAGAAAACTTATACTTTATCAGGAAGAGTCAACTGAAATGAGGTAAGAGGGCTTGGAAATGTTCATACTCACAGGGCAGTTTGAAGGCACGAGTGACAGAGGAAATCAATGAACCCTATCTAGCGAACTTGAGAAAATCGATGGTAGAGTAGGGATTAGGAGATGAAAGAAAATTACGAAATTGATCAAGAACTGCAAAAGACAGGAAATTGTGGAGACCCATGATCAGTTACTATTATCATCATTGCTTAGGTGTGCAGCCATGACGCTTTTCTCCCTCTGATGAGAGTGTAGTATCTGTCTCATAATCGGTTTTTATAAAATTCGAATGGTTTATCATTTCTGACCCAGAAACCTAACCTACCTGAAGCGTGAAAGAAAAGGGAAGGGAAAAAAGTGGGTGAAGAAGGATCGATATAAAAAGGAAACCAGGTGAAAGGAAGAAATAATTCTCCATACTTATGGAGAAAGAAAAGATGAAAAAAAAAAAAAAAAAAGACCGAACGAGAGAGACAAGCTTATTAAATGTATATCAAGAGACAATAAGCAAATGTTTGAAAGGCAGGTAAAATGTACAGGAAGGCATAAGAATGCAACATACGAAGATTATTTATGGAGAAATACAGCAGAAAATATATATATATATATATATATATATATGTGTGTGTGTGTGTATATGTGTGTGTATATATATATATGTGTATATATATATATGTAATATAACTTAATATATATATATAATATAACTTACTATTCCTTGAATAATAGGATCCTTATATTCGAGTTGTTGTCAGATGGAAGACACATGCCAAGTACTTTCGATAATTTCAAATTGTCATCTTCAAGGCGCCATTTTCCCATACGTAGGCAAAATCCAAGACAAAATATATGGAAACCGAAAGATGTTTTATTCTAATTATGGTAATTATTGGCAGTTGAATATATGTTTTGCAGCGTGCGATGCTAGAATTCTTGTTCAAATCGAGCAAGTGAGAATTTTGTTTGAATTTTGAAAAGATATAAATCCACGAAATTTTCTTGTTATATGCACTTATCTGTTAAAGTGAAATGGACTTAGTATAATCCAATTAGTACTGTAAAAATGCCTTACTAGTTTCGCACAGATTTTAAGATTCTTATTATTACTCTGATGAGGATCTGATATAAATATATTAGTGTTCAGCTTGTAAATTATATGATAAAGAAACAATTTATACGAAAAAATAAGAATCTTATTTTAATGTAAAATTAATACAATGCCTACGTAAAACAGTTAATCCATTTCTTTAATTTAGCAAACATTTACTTTTAGGAAACTTTATAATATCCTGCTTTTCTTGTAAACACAGGAGACATGGGCTATATAAGCATTTACAGATTTTCGTTTTTTTTAAATATTTTCCATTAGGAGTTTTACTCATTTCTTTTAAATGCCAAAATATTTAGAAAGGGATGTTCGGTTACGGTAGGCATTGTTGTTGAAAGAAAATATGTGCTGATACCATCTCAGTTTAAAGGAATTTTTTGTACTGCCAATATGAAATTGATTAATTGTTGGATTTTTACTCGATGAAATGGTACATTGGTAAACAATAAAATCAGAAAATCACCTACTTTGTAATATATATATATATATATATATATATATATATATATATATATATGAGTGAACATTCCGTCTAGCATGAAACGGTCTGTTGCCTCTGAGTTCTGATTTCAATGTTCACTTTCATATTTATATTTATATACGCTCTATCTCTGATATTGAGCACTTTATCCCGTAAATATAGCACATCTTAAAACTATATTTCTTCATATATATACATGTATATGTATAGCTGTGTGTGTGTTTGTGTGTGTATGTGAAACGCATTAAGTCCGACAATTATTTAATATATTTCCTGTTTATAAATACAATTTATTTAAGTAAATTCTCTGCTTTTAATTTAAACAGTATTAATTACATTTACCGGCCGGAATATTCGAGAATGTTGTCATTTCTTACGATTAGGATACGTTGCATGAGAATATATGATCGATCAATAAAAGGTCATCGAAGATTGTGTGTAAACAGTAATTTGCTAACCAGACGTTTCTCTGTGGCTAAATGGCATAGCACGTCAGATCAAATGATGTTTTCCCTTTAGGAATACAGTTCCTGTCGGAGAACGCTTATTTTCTACGATATTTCTTGAACATTCTGGCTAGTAAATGTAATTAATAATGTTATTTAAAAACAGAGCTTTTACTAAAATAAATTGTTTATATATAATTATGGTATAAACAGAAAATATATATATGTATATACATATAATTGTGTATTTAGGCTACAATCCTTCTTTTATACACATTTCATTAAAGATGACTGACAAGATACTGCGATTAAGCGTTTTATTTATTATTTCTTCTGCTCGTATAACTGTTTCCCCTTCTGGACAGAAAGTGTGTAAAAATTCTTTACATGTTCTGTATATCGGAGAGCTTTCGGCTATTTTATTAACCATTAAACATGGATGTTTTTCATTTTCTTATTTTTCACTGAATGGGTAGTTTTTAGTATATATCGAGAGTAAAGGGAATTTTTTATTTTTCAAACACGGCCAGCACATTGTGGCCGTGTTCATGGTGATGCTATTGAATGTTGGCTTTTTCATTTTTGTCATTAGTGCTTCCATTATTTTTCTTTTTCTTTTTACATGTGGATGAGGCTATTATACTTGTATTTTCTACATATATATGTATAATTTATATATATATATATATATATATATATATATATATATATATATATATATATATATATTAGGTTGGTGCAAAAATAATGACGTAATAATGTCGTTTTTTGACGTTAAAAAGTACGTCAAAAAACGACATTATTACGTCATTATTTTGGCACCAATCTAATATATATATATATATATATATATATATATATGTATATATTATATATATATATATATATATATATATTATATATATATATATATATATATATATATATTATATATATATATATATATATATATATATATATATATATATATATAATGTATGTATATATAATGTAAAACAAAGAATACGTCAGCTAGTCGACCAGAGTATTTCTGGGAGGTGATTTTTTACAGACATCATATAGATATATTTATATATGCACCAAACATATAGATATCAATAAATATTTCCCGAGCGCCTAATTCTGTTGGCGTTGATATGTGAAATGCAAGACTGGCCCGAATCAAAAAAAATTACGACGTGTAGCATTAAGATTATCGTCTGCTTATACAACTTGACACTTATAATGTTGACGTTCTCAAATAACGTAGACTTTTAGTAGATAGTTTTTATACATATTTACATGCGACTGCATTAGGTATCGACAAAACCAGATATGATTTGCATTTACCTTGCTTCTCGAAAAGGGATCTATTTTCAGTAAAGCCTTCACATAGATACAAAACCGTAATTACCCATGTATAATATGCATTTTTTCTAAAAAAATAATCAGCATAACCAGGAGTGCGTATTATGCACAGCTACAAAAACATCTTAAAGAAACAGCTGTAAAATAAAATAAATCCAGAGACAGATATGCAATGTGGTTGGCCCTGTTCTGGCATTTCGTTTACAGTCGCTCTCTCACATACGTGCCGTCGCTGCCCTCGGTCTTTTCTGCAAATACTTTCACGGTAACTGCTCCGACAAGGTACTTTCGTGGGTTCCCAAACTGCATGAATTTAAACATGCTACTAAATCGGCATCTTAGTCGAACCCCTTGACTGTCGAAACAGTTAAATGTAGCCGTTTCTTCTACTCCAATAGCTTCATGTCTCGCACTTCCCGTTTGAGAAATTCCCTTCCTATTACTTGCTTCCCTGGTGGCTATAATCTTCAAATATTCAAATGTAATGTCAATCGACATTTCCAGATGCTTTGATCTATTCCCCGTTCTTCTCTATATCATTTCCACAAACAGTCCTCTTTAACTCTTGCTCTCACTCTCTGTAAACTCTTGCCTGCTGGTGGCACCCCCGCTTTGCTTGGGGTGATATGCTTAAAAAAAGAAAAGAAAGAAAGAAAACAAAACCTTTCTTTTAATTACTTCCATAATCTTGAAATATTCAAATGTAATGTCAATCGACATCTTCTGATGCCTTCACCTTGATCCCCGTGTTTCTCTTTATTCTTTCCTCAAACACTCCTCTTTACCCTTGCTCCCACTCTCTGTAACCCCTTGCGTGCTAGTGGCACTCCCGCCTTGCTTGGGGTGAAAAGTTAAAAAACCAAAAAATAGAATTATCATAAAACAAAGTTAGAATAATATTATTTTATGTTTAAAACAAGTTTTTAAAATAAGAGTAGGAAACACTGGCCATAATGAAATTGGAGCGGTACAATTTATAGAGTTGGATTACCAAATAAGGGGTGCGCATTATGCATAGTTAGAAAGATTTTCCCACACTTTCAACACAGTTTTATGTGTGCGTATTATGGATAAAGGCGTATTATACATGGGGAATTACGCTAACTTATCCAGATAGGGACAATTTTAAAAATACATATATTTTTCTTATTTTTTGTGGATACCCATATTTGAGTAGACGCCCAGTTTATTTATTAAACTGTATTTTTATTTATTTACGTCTATTGATCTTAATATCCGAGAAATCTTATTAAACAAAAACTATGCGCTCTCCGGCAGGATTCGAACCAGACTACGTCGATGTTCAGAAGAAATTTGCTTTTAAAGCCACTAATCAACAATAGTGTCGTTAAACGCAATTTTTTCTTGACTCTCGAAATATATATATATCTTCTTAGTTTCGTATCCTAATTTTAAAAGAAATGATGGATGTTTATTTATTAATAAATAAATAGACCGTATAATAAATAAACAGAGAGTCTACTCAAATATGGGCCTCCACTAAAAATAACCTTTAAGCAATTGAATCACTCAGATTTATAAATAAAAACCCATCACTTCTTCTATCTATCTATCTATCTATCTATCTATCTATCTATCTATCTATCTATCTATCTCTCTCTCTATATATATATGTGTGTGTGTATTTAAATAAAAAGAAAGAACAGTAAAACATGTAATCCGGTGTTCTTATTGATATTTTTATCTTTACAAAACAGTGCTCAATGTAAATTTACAGAGCATTAATATTATAAATTTACTGATTTAAAATATGTTTTTTGCTACACAGTAATAACCATGTTTCAAAAATGGAAGCTAAAAACTTTAAATTTAATTTTGTAATTAAATTAAAAACATTGAATTGAAACATTCGCTTAAGGATGAAATGGAACTAATGTTTTTAATTTAATTACAAAATTGAATTTAAAGTTTTTAGCTTCCGTTTTTGAAACATGGTCATTACTGTGTATCGAAAACCATATTTTAAATCACTTAATTTATAATATATATATATATATTATGGATATGTGTCTACAATACTGCGTTTCATGCTTATTCGAGTTTGTCTGGGGATCGCATAAGCGTGAAACCCAGGGTTACAAACTCATACCTATTCGACTAAATATATATATATATATATATATATATATATATATATATATATATATATAGTTTTTGTTATTATATTTCTATAAGAGATTATCATAAAAACATTTGGACTCGCAGTGTGCAAAAGCTTTTATGTTTCAATAGTATGATTGCACTTCTTCAGGCGATGGTAAGTAGTTGTTGATCATCAGTTATTAGATTAGTCACAGATTATTCACAAATAATATTTTAGCTTAAAAATGCCTATCCTATACACAAGATTACAGCGATGGTTTCAGAAATAGCAAAGTATAGCCTGTACCTCCTATTCCACAGAGACTTCCTGAAAACAAAATGCTCACCCTCACAGAAGCTGGAAATCAAGGGCTATCCTAAATTCTGAAGCCTATTCTGCTGATACCCAAACAAGTTATCAAGTGACCTCGATATCAGAACCCCGCTTTGCTTGGGATGATATGCTTAAAAAAAGAGAAAGAAAACAAAACCTTTCTTATAATTACTTCCATAATCTTCAAATATTCAAATGTAATGTCAATCGGCATCTTCTGATGCCTTGAACTTGATCCTCGTCTTTCTCTTTATCCCTTCCTCAAACACCCCTCTTTACTCTTGCTTAGACTAATGCCTTAATTTCTCAGCAAGAGAAAAAAAGAGGAGAACTCTTGGACATCTGTTGCGAGCAAATCCCTTTGAAAAAAAAAAGCGTTTTTTTCTGCAGAGGCACTAGGCACCCTAGAAGTAAGTGTCTGGCTTGAGGAATAAGTTGCTACAGTTGCCAGAAGGAAGGTCATTTTGCTAAAATCTATCGTTACTAATAGGTTTTCTGCTATATTATCCATCATTTACCCATTTTAAAAACCACGGTAAAATGTAAAAACCACGGTAAAATGCCTCATGAACAAAAAGCATTTACTGCACAAATAGATTCTAGAAGTAGTCATAGCTTTATCAACACTAATATAGCTCAGTCTATGGGTTTAGACATTAGACCTACTAACTCTACTGTCAGTATGGATTCTTCTGACTTGTTATTGAAAACTGTCGGGAAATGTAAAGCGAATCGTACAATGGGTACAGAAACTTAAAAAAAAAAAAAAATAATAATTTATCCATAATGAATAATTTATGTGCTTATGTGATCCTTGGTCAAGATTTTCAAAGGCTGCACCAAAAAATAGAAATTTTTGTGGGCGACAGACAACCTCTAAAACTGTGCAGACTAGCTTGCTCCCGACCCCCGTCCTGCTCCGTTTGAAGATCTGTCACCTTATTGTAGATCTATATCTGTGAAATCCCGACGATAGTCTAGAGAAGAGGAGGCATTTATAAGGAAGGAAATAAAAAGCTTTTTGGATTCAGAAACCCTAGAGCAGAACGGATGTCCGTGGAGTACTAATATAGTGGTAACTAAGAATGAGAAACGAAAAAAAAAACCTTAGTCGTAGATTATTTACAGACGATGAATAATTTTACCTTAAAAGATGCCTGTCCCCTACAACGATGATTTCGGAAATAGCAAAGTATAATCTTTATTCTAAAGTAAACCTAAAAAGTGCGTATCGTGAAGTTCTCCTGGAGTAATGCAGACCCCACTTTTCACAGCTTTTGAAGCTGGTGGTAAATTCTCATTTTAAAAGGATGCTGTTTGTACACAAATGGAGTGGCTGGGTTTCAAAGAATTTTAGATGAAGTTATCGGAAACGAAAAGCCTAAAGGGTACATTCTCGTTATATAGACGACTGGCCCGTACTTGATTAAAAAATCGTACGACTCATACAGCAATCGCTATCACTTGACTTGAAATATTTTTGCCCTTCCTTGCCTTTAAAGGAGTGCCCTTTGCCGTGCTGATGTTGCTACATGCCTTACTTCTTGCCTATCTCACACAGCGAATTTTTTCGAAGCTCTATACTAAACATTAAATCTGTTACGAAAAAAGAACTAAACAAAATGAACACAAAACGATCAGCTTTAAAAAAGGACTCGTAACTGGAAAAACCGAATGAAAAAAGAATGTTAACAACAAATACTTTTTCACACACAACCCAGTTCGTCGGAATCAGAATCAACGTTGAGTTTAAGCGAGCGAATGAGCCAATTGGAGTAAAGTGCCATGCAGATTTAAATTTTTCCTACTTGTGACGAATGCAGCTATCAAATTTTTTTGCATGCTAGCATGCTAGTTAACATTTGTGTCAGTCAGCTGTTGGCTCTCACGCTGGCCAATAGAATCTTTCTGCCTATTAGTGGCAGCCAGCTATAGGCTCTCACTCTGGCCAGTACAAAATGGCCGCAAACTACATGAAAACTGCTATGGAGGCATGAAAAAATCGATTATTTCCCCTATCGATGGGAGTTTGGAAATGCAATGTTGGTCTTGGCCTTCCCACTAACTTGGAGCATGTGCATGTAAATTTTGGTGCAAATCCGTCGAAAATTGCGGCCGTGCATTTGTTAAACACACACACACACACATCCTGCCTTTTATAGATAGAGATGTGAAAGCAAACATGACAGTAACTTGGCATTATTCAAAGAACTGACAGAAAACTACGGTCTAACGTTAATTTAGAATAAATAAGTCTATAGAGCAACGAAAATAAAACTTCTGGCCTATGAAGTAAGTAAAGGGCCCGTTAGACAAGAATCTGAAAGGTTTAAATCTCTGCGAGAACTCCCTCCTCCAGGCAATATAAAAGCTTGGGGGAAAATCGTCGGAGTGTTTGTTTACGACAGTCGTTAGATCCAAAAATATTCACTAAAAATTCACGCGCTAAATATTAGGTTGGTGCAAAAATAATATCTTTTTTTGACGTATTTTTGCACCAACCTAATATCAACAGTACATTTCCCTTACCAGCTTAAATATTTCAAAAGGGAGCTAGGAAGAGCAGTAATACACACTCTAGACGAGGGAAAAACCCCTTTGAAATTGAAACTTATGCTAACTACGATAGTTTAGTTGCGACGCTAAATCAGTATCAGGTCTGAAGCATTGGAGTCCATAACTCTAAAACCTTCGGAAGAGAAAGAAACTAATGCGATTATCGAAGAAATCAAGGAATTAAGTCGATACCTGAAAGGTAAATATTTTATTCTTGTCACGGACCAAGAAGCTCTATCCAACATTTTCGACAAGCCTAAAGTTTCGAAAAATACAAACGATAAAATTAATCGCTGGCGAACTGAACTTTCCACTTGCAAATATGGTATTAGATATCGAGCAGGCATGAAAAGCGCATGCGCAGATGCGTTAACGAGAGTCCATTGCGCATCTGATGTAAATATAGATCTTAGTTAATTACATTATAATCTATGTCATCCTGGAATATCAAGAATAATGCAATTTATCCAGTCAAGAAATTTGCCCTACTTAACAGAGGGAGCAAAGAGAATGACGATAAATGTAATATGTGGGAAACCGTATTAATTGACGCTCGCCATTAGATTCGTTCCTTGCTGGTACAGATACGAATTATAATCCCAATGAAAGGATTATCTTTTATCCGAGAAAATCTATTCAAGAAGATCTGTTACTTCGTGGTTGACAGTTCCTGGAAAAGTGCCCATGAGAGACATTAAGAACAAGTACATACCTACTGTACGAGGAGTTGAGCTGATTCAGGCAAATCACAATTACACATTTGTTAGGTTACCAAATGGAAAAGAAAGCACTGTTTCTCTACATCACCTTGCTCAGGCTGGACAGGGAAGTATTTACAATAGTCTCAAATAGACCTATACGGAATTTGGATAGAAATAGCATACCAAAGACAGAAGATACTATATCACAACTAGATTTTTGAGGGAAAAATATTAGCAGAAATAGATTTTTGACAAAACTAAATGCTACCAGCATTAAATAACCCATTGAGGTTGATATGCCGTAAAACAAACCAAACCAAAACGAAACAAACAACATCTTTGCCCATGCAAGGACCACACCTATATATTTTCTCCCTGAATATATGGTACCTCATCTGTTTGCGTCTTCTTTTTGTCCTGTTTTTTTTTTTTTTTTTTTTTTTTTAAATCAGAATCACCCCATGCATTGCAATAAAGCCACTAAAACACAAGGAGTTACAGGATGTGGAAGAATTAAAAACAGAAATATTAATAATGAGCAGGAAGAGGAAAGGATAATTAGGAGGACAGTAGATAGAGATTGACATTGCATTTAAAAGCATCTACCTATCTTTCTTCTTTTTAACCAGTATCACCCCATATAAGGCAATAAAGCCACTAAGACACAAGGAGTTACAGGATGTGGAAGAATTAGGAACAGAAACATTAATAATGAGCAGGAAGAGGAAAGGATAATTAGGAGGACAGTAGATAGAGATTGACATTGCATTTAAAAGCATCTATCTATCTTTCTTCTTTTTAACCAGTATCCCCCCATATAAGGCAATAAAGCCACTAAGATACAAGGAGTTACAGGATGTGGATAAATTAGGAACAGAAACATTAATAATGAACGGGAAGAGGAAAGAGTAGTCATCTGGACAGTAGATAGTGATGGACATTGCATTTAAAATTTTGATGATGAAAGTTGGCTGGAAGAGAGTTTCACAAGCGAGATGTGCAAGAAAAGAAACTGTTAGCATAGAACATACGGCTATTTTTACCCAGCTCAACTGTAAATTAATGAGATCTAGACGCCAGTTGAGTGCTGCGCTTAAATTCAAAAACACTAGTTACCATAGCGGATAGCTCAATTGAGCGATTACCACGAAAGTAGTTATAGAAATATCATAGAGAGACTACCTTCTGGCAGTGGGAAAAGTAACTGAAGCCGAGTTGCCAGATCAGGACCAATAATATTGATGTTTCTTCATTGGAACTTATCAAGGAGCTCAAGGTAAATAGCAGGGTCACTGAACCATATGTGGCAGCAATATTCAAGTATAGACGAGTGACAGGCATATATATGTACAATAGATTCTGAAGAGAAAAATTGCCTCGCCCGACACAGTGAAACAACTTTCTTAGCATCTGAACTATCAATGGTATCAACATAGCCTTTCCACTTCATATCAGCATAAAACGTGAGCCCGAGAAGGTATAATGATTCCCTTTCCTGGAAGGATAGCATCAGCCATACTGACGGATAGCAAAACTTCAGATATGGAAATCTTGTTGTCTCTTGAAATATCTGGTTGACTTGGGGTCAACTCATACAACCAAAAACGAAAGCAAAACACAATAATAATAATAATTATACTACTACTACTACTACTACTACTACTACTAATAATAATAATAATAGTAATAATAATAATAGTAATAATAAAACAATCAAAGCCAATCGCCCAGACATTGTTATTAAAGATCACAAACAAAAAAGTGCCTCCTTATTGATATGGCAGTCCCTGCAGACTGCAATGTATCTTTGAAGATCTTCAAAAAGCTATAAAAATACAATGACCTTGAAATAGAAATCTAAAAAATGTGGCACATGGGAACATCAACAATTCCTTTTGTAGCTGGAGCCCTCGGATTGGTTGGAAAAGATTCCAGTAGACACATTGAAGGGATTCCTGGAAGCCCATTCTTTAAATAAATACAGCAAATTGTTCTCACAAGTACAGCCCACACTTTACAAAGGGTTATATCTATGTAAAATATGTGTTTTTATTTTAATTGCTCAGTGGACAAATGTCATGATGCCATTTCTAACCTTAGGTCCCTGGGCGGGACCCGGAAAGAAATGCGTACACGCCAGAAATCAAATAATAATAATAATAATAATAATAATAATCTCGATGTGGAGACATGAATACGTCAATCATTCCAGTTATGTTTTGGTCTTTGGGTTTGATTGCAATAGATTCTAGTCAACTCACTGAAGCAGACTTTGGCAGCCCATGTCTTAAGAAAATGTCAAAAATTGTTCTTACAAGCACGCTTGAAGGTTCTTTTTTTTTTAAACAAATGCGCAGTAGAATATGCCAGGGTTCCATTTCTAATCTCTGGTCTCTGGTTGGGACGATAGAAGTAATGAGCATACCACAGAAATCAAATGGAATAATAATAATAATAATAATAATAATAATAATAATAATAATAATGGTTGTGTCTTCGTCTTTAGATGTGTACATGAAATGAACCTTAGAATAAATGATTGTAAAAAAATGAAAATACTTTTGAGATATCGAAATCTATAATAATAATAATAAGAAACAGTGGTGTCATAGACCTTGAAATAGAAATCTCAAAATACCTCTGTTGTAGTTGGAGCCCTAGGATTGGTTGGAAAAGATTCGAGTAGACTAATTGAAGGGATTCCTGGAAGTCCATGCCTCAAAGAAATACAAACAATTGGTCTCACAAGTAGAGCCCACACTTTACGAAGGGCTTTAGCTATTCAATTTTTTTTTTTTTTTTTTTTTTGGTCAGTGGAAAGTGTCATGATGCCATTTCTAACCTTAGGTCTCTGGGCGGGACCCGGAAAGAAATGCACACACACAGAAACCCAAGGAAATAATAATAATAATAATAATAATAATAATAATAATAATAATAATAGTGATAAGTACAGCCCACACTTTACGAAGGGCTTTATCTATGTATTAGATTGGTGCAAAAATAATTTCGTTTTCTCACATAGTAACATATGTTAGAAAACGAAATTATTTTTGCACCAACCTAATAATTTTTTTTTTTTTTTTTTTGTCAGTAGAAAGTGTCATGATGCCATTTCTAACCTTAGGTTTCTGGGCGGGACCCGGAAAGAAATGTGTAAACGCCAGAAATCAAAGGAAATAATAATAATAAAAAAAAGAAGAATAATAACGCAAAGTACAAGAGTACTAAGAATGAAGAGGATCTTGAGGAAGGTTCTGGAAATGTGAGGAGACTTGCTGTCACTTGGCATTAGAAAACTTACGTCTTTAAATGAATAAAAATAAGAGACCTAAAATCCGAACGAGATGTTTCTATCCACTGACTGGCGGCCACATTGATCTGTCGAGGCTTGTTTTTCATATTCTGTCTCATCGGAGTTCATTCGTTCGTGCACTGTTAGTTGGACACTGTCCGCAACCCCCGGGGTGGGGGCATTATCGCTAGGTTATAGCTATCTAAGTTAACTGGTGTGTATCGGAATCATTCATGAATGGCTTTTCAATCGATAAAGCGAACGAAAAGGTATTGATCTGTATCGATTATATTCAACATGGATAGAAATACTTTCGCCGTCTATCTATGGCGACTTTGCAAGAATGATTCAGTTTGAAGAGCATAAGAATGTAGCAGCTATTGCTGCTGGTCTTTGAACGACTTCCAGAACCACAAGACGAAGAAGGATTTTAGGGTTAGGGTTAAAATCCGAGAAAAACACAACGATTATAAAAAGAGACGATTAAAAAAAACAAAAAAAAACAACAAAAAAAAAACAAACAAACAAAGATAAGGTGCCTTGTCATGAAGAACATTCTCAATCCACTGCTTAGCTACATCGATCGTGGTCAGTAGCTAGACAAGTGACCGCTTGGGAATAGCAGGTGCTGTAACATTTGACGTGCGGCTCGGGATTTGATAATAGGGTGCCGAGTTCTAATTCCGGTCGGGTTTGTTATATTTACTTACGCGCAAAATACCCTTGAGAAAGGTATGAATCCACCACTTCTCCTCCCAGCTATGGGTTAATTAGTAGGGCACGTACAAGAAAATCATTATTATGCCCATAAAATTCTTACAATCTAAAAATATTTCTGGCTTTAAATAACCTGCTGAAGGTTGATAACCCATAGAAAATGAATCAATCAATTACACTGGGCGCTCGACACCTGTGTCCTACTTCGTTAGCATACGGTTCGGCAAATATCGGTATCAAGCCAGAGAGAAAGAGAGTGATTGATAAAGAGAGGAATAAATTTAGAGAGGGAGTAAGAAATGGAAAAAGGGGAGGAAAGCGCGAGAGAAGAGAGAGATGTGTGTATAAGTATATAAGTTATATATATATATATATATATATATATGAAAATATTGTAGAAAATAGGAAAGAATCTGGTTTGGTATATAATCCAAAGTTCCTTAGTATTTTTGTTATTATTTTTAAAAAATAGTGCTCGATACGAAAGTAGAGCATAAATATAATTATTTATTTAAATAATAATATTTTTAATATCATAAAACTATAACATCAAGGAAGGGTAAAGTGTTATCCTCTTCCTTCTCTACTGTATATTTGAGGGCAGGATGAACACTCTTTAGTAGGGAGAAAAATTTGTCTACCTCGAATTCATTACGAAACACACAAAAAGTGTCATCAACGTACCGGAAGTAAACAGTGGGCTTAGAGGAATCTGTAAACAAACCCTGTTCATAGAAACCCACAAAAATGTTAGCTAACACAGGACCCAAAGGGGAACCCATAGCAACACCATCAATCTGTCGATACATAATATTATCGAAACTAAAATCGACAGACATGGTAGCAAATTTCATGAGTTCAATAAAAACATCTTCAGGTATTGTCGGAGGTGTCAAATGACTACGACATAGCAAATCACTGCAAATATCTATAGTCTCCGACAATGGAACGCAAGTGAAGAGGCTGCAGATATCAAAGGAACACATAAATCCATCAGTGGTCTCAAGATTCCCAATAAATTCAGAGAACGAGAAGGAATCTTTAATACAAAAGGAGCTATAATGCTGCAACACTGGTTCCAGCATTATAGCTAGCCACTTAGCGACTTTATGTTGAGAGGACCCAATCATAGATAATATGGGTCTCAACGGAACACCTTCCTTATGAATTTTAGGTAATCCATAAAGACGGGGTCGAATCGAGCCAGACGGTCTCAATTCCTCAGATATTTCAGAAGAGAGAACACCACTTTTTACCCATTTAAGGAGACGCTTCTGAAAACGAATTTCAGAAGTTAACGTGCTATCATGGGTATCAACGTGACCAAGACGCTGAAACTTAGAAGGATCATTAAGTATATGTAACATTTTAGTCACATAATCCTGGCAGTCCATAAGCACAACACCAGAACCCTTATCTGGTCTAGTAATGACCAGAGAGTGATTATTCTTTAGGGACTTAATGATACTGTGATGCTCCCTACTCCATTTAAATTCAGAGGAGGAAATTGAAGAACTTGCATATGAATGAGCTAAGTCATTCAATTTTGCTCGGAAGTCACTGGATTTACTCACAGAAAGGGGTTGAAGCTTACTAAGCTGAGCATAAAGAACCTCAAATTCCGAAAAAATCTGTTCTCTATTAAGAGAAACAGGCGGAATTTTAAAGTCTAGGCCATGGGCCAAAATAGTAAGCTCTAGCTCAGAAGGACTATATGATGATAAATTAATTACATTAGTCAAATCTGGTTCAACCGCGCAGCCAAATCTTTTGAAAATAAGATGTTTCGGTCTAGTAGACCTTCTCTAGGACATAGTTATTAAAGCAAAAGAAAGAAAGAAACTATATATATATATATATATATTTCTTTTTTTTTTCTTTCTAGAACGTTTAGTTGAATAATCTAAACGTATTATGTCTATTCATTTCAGTTTTAATCCTTTCAAGACCACGAATTAATTTCTAGGTGACTGTAGAAAATT
>OZ010614.1:16166891-16261891 GCA_963932145.1 Acanthosepion lycidas
AAATTACATAGATAAAGCCCTTCGTAAAGTGTGGGCTGTACTTGTCAGAACAATTTTTTGTATCTCCTTGAGGCATGGGCTTCCAGGAATCCCTGCAATTAGTCTACTGCAATCTTTTCCAACCAGTCCTAGGGCTCCAACTACAACAGGGATTGTTGATGTTCCCATATGCCACATTTTCGAGATTTCTATTTCAAGGTCCTTGTATTTTGACAGCTTTTTGAATATCTTCAAAGATACATTGCAGTCAGCAGGGACTGCCATATCAATAAGGAGGCACCGTTTTTGTTTGTGGTCTTTAATAACAATATCTGGGCAGTTGGCCTTGATTGTTCTGTCAGTGTGAATTGTGTAGTCCCATAGAATTGTAACAGGTCCTATCTCCGTAACTGGGTCTGGGTGGTGTTGGTACCAGTTTCTTTCAGTTTCCTTCCCGTAGAAGTTGCAGATTTTCCAGTGCAGATATTGGCCCACTCTGTCATGTCGGGTTTTATATTCAGTGGGTGCCAACATCGTGCAACCTGATACAAGATGATCAATCGTTTCTGGATATTTATCACAGAATCTGCATTTTGGACTGACACAATATTTTAGTATATGTGCTTGATAATTCCTAGTTAGCAAGCATTGGTCCTGCGCAGCAAGGATAAAACCTTCAGTTTCCGCTTTCAACCCTGCACTGCGTAGCCACTGATGGGTACCGATTTTGTCTACATCAGCTTGTTTGATACGGGCAGAGTATTGGCCAGGAAGCGGTTTATCTTGCCATCGCTTCTGTATCTGGTCGGTTGCATTCGTCTTTGCTGTCTTTTTTAAGTATTTTGCAGTTTCAGCCGGTGTATTGTGCTGTAGTTGCATCTCTACGCCCATTTGAAGCTCCATTTTGAATTTGTTGGCTTCTTTCATTACGGAGTAAAGACGCTTACTACTTTCATGTTCCTTGACGCATACCATCATCCAGTCTTCTGTAGTTTCCAAGTATCTTTGGGGGCCAATTGTTGTAGTTTTGTAGGACAGTTCTAGTTGAACTAATCCTCTCCGTCTTTCGGATCTGGGCACATACAGACGATCAACATCAGCTTTGGGATGATGCATGCGATAGCAAGTGAGAAGTTTTTCTCGTTTTGGCGTCCATTCGCTTAATTTCAGCTATGGTCCAGTTAAGGACATTAAAGCTGTAATGCACCACTGGGACAGCCAATGTGTTTATAGTTGATATTCTATTTTTTGAGTTTAGTTCAGTATTTAGTATCAGACGTACACGCCTGTAGTACTCTTTTCTTATTTTGTCTTTCATTTGGGGGTGTTGTATGCCATCTCCTTCGTTAATTCCTAGGTACTTATAAGCTTCATCATGCTCCAATTCCCTAATCTTTGTGACAAAATCTAAATCTATTGAGGGTGTTTCTGTAATTCTACCTTTCTTGAATGTTACTTTTGCACATTTATCTAATCCGAAGTCCATACCTATGTCGTCACTGAAGTATTTTAAAATATTGAGGAGGCCCTTCAACTCATTGTCGTCTTTGGCAAAGAGTTTGAGATCATCCATGTAGAGTAGGTGATTGAATATTTTCTTATTTATTTTGTAACCATAGCTACCGTTGTTCAGTTCATGTGTAAGAGGGGTTAAGGATAAACAAAACAGAAGGGGTGACAGAGAGTCTCCTTGAAAGATTGCACGTCGGATATTCAAACGGTTGGATATCGCAGTGACCCCGGTGTGCCTAAGGTATAGTTTTGTGTTCCACATCCCCATGCTGTGCTTAAGAAAGTTTAATACCACAGGGGAGACTTTGTACATTTCCAAAGTCTTAAGGATCCAAGAATGTGGAACACTATCAAAGGCTTTACGATAATCAATCCACGCTGCACTGAGATTTCTGCGTCGTCTCCTACAATTTTCCAGGATCATTTTATTTATCAGAAGTTGATCTTTGCAGCCATATGAACCTCTTCTGCATCCCTTCTGTTCCAGCAGGAGAATGCTGTTTGTTTCGAAAAAGGAATAAGTACGGTTCGTCAGTACAGACGTGATCAACTTATACGTTGTGGAGAGACATGTTATCGGTCTATAATTTTTCGGGTCGTCTGTTTCAGTTGTTTTTGGTATGAGGTATGTAATACCTTCAGTATATCCATTCCGGGATTTTATTGGGATTATTTACAAGCGTTGATAATGTTTTTGCAAGAATTCCATGGGTAGATGAGAGATGATACAGCCAGAAATTGGGCAACTTGTCATTTCCTGGGGATTTCCATTTTTTGGATTTCGTTAGTGCTTGCCTAACATCATCTGTGGATATATTTTCCCATTCTTGCAGAGGTGTATCCAGCAGTCGTTCTTCTTCACGCCGTATCCATTCTGCATTTGGATTACATCTCTTTGGGTTGCTCCAAATATTTTCCCGAAATGTCTGTACATTATCAATCGATGGTGGCTTTTTGACATGTGTAGGGGCTTTTCCAATTTTCCAATTTATTATTATTATTATTATTTTTATTATTATTATCATTATTATTATCTTTATTATTATCATTATTATTATTATTATTATTATTACTTTCAGAATCATCAACAATTTTTGCGAGAACGTTATTACACGATTAGATCTCATTTAAATATTCATGAAGATCTACCGGACACTATTCGTAACATACTTGCCGACAACACACATATAATATCATCATCTACATGCCCCACCAAAAAAGGCTAAAAATAATGGAAGCCTTATTAATAAAAAAACAAAAAAAACAACACTTAATAATATTAACTCTGAACATGGACGTAATATCGTGACCATGTTTTGAAAACATGTTTTTATACATACAACAAACTATTTCTTATTTAACAGATGAATATTGTAAAACTTTGTATAATGTTCGATTTTCATGTTCTCGTGTGTGTGTGTGTGTGTGTGTTTGTGTGTGTGTAGATGGTGTTCCAATAACTTCAAATAATTTTAAATATGAATGTCTATTTTCGTAACCACTACGTGGGTCTTAAGGCACAGAAAGTTTTGGTTGGATTTTTCAATAAAGAATTTTCAGGCCTTTTTTTTTTAAAGGATTTGTACATTTTCATTATTCTGTGTATTAGATGAACGTAAGTTAGATTCATGGATAATGGGTCTGTAGGAAGATGATGATGTGATGTAAGTCAGTGTTTATAGTGGGTAATAAAGCGATAAATAAGTTTTCATAATATTTTCTCCTGAAACGGTTAGGTTCCTTGTTTTTTTTAATGAGAATGCCATCAATAAATCTGTGTCTCTTTGTTTTTTTTTTCATTTCTATCTTAACCTCTGACAAAGTTTTAATAAATGTGAAATTTGTTAGATTGAGATTCGTTTCCTACTTGTTCTTTATTTTATTGGATCACACACACTCATATATATATATATATATATATATATATATATATATATATATATATATATATATATATATAAAAGTGAACATTGAAGTAAAAACTCAGAGGCGACAGGGTGTTTCATGTTAGACACAATCGTCAGGCCGCCTGACAACTGCGTCCAGCATGAAACAGCCTGTCGCCTCTCATATATATATGAGGTAAACGTTAGACCAACTGTACCATGGGGCCTCTTGTGACAAAGATTTTGTAGTCATGGCTTTTCGGACATAGTCCTATGGATAAGGGTTACTCAGATGAGTTCCACCACGAATATGTGAACGAGCGGTGCAATATCGAGTCTAATTCGCTAACTCTTCTGCCTGTTTCTATCTATTCCAATCTCTTCATCTATCTATCTATCTATTTGTTAGATTGAGATTCGTTTCCTACTTGTTCTTTATTTTATTGGATCACACACACTCATATATATATATATATATATATATATATATATATATATATATATATATATATATATATATATATATAAAAGTGAACATTGAAGTAAAAACTCAGAGGCGACAGGCTATCTATCTATCTATCTATCTATCTATATCAATTTTGTATGGGACCCACCTGCACAGAAACGAAGACAGAAATCTGAATTAGTTTTTCTAGTTTTATAAGAGGCGCTAGCCACAACAAAAATGTTCAGCTATGACTTCTTTCTGGGTGAGCAATATATATATATATATATATATATATATATATATATATATATATATATATATTGCTTCAAGGTGAGAGAAGGGGAACACTTAACGTATTATATATGAAATGAAACGCCAGTGCCCAAGAGGGCTCAATTCATAATTAAAGGAGAGATGCGAAAAGACTGACACTGAGGCAGATTCAAAGACAGAATTTTTGTTTTGAACAATATCCTTATCTTCACTTTCTTTATCACAGAGTCACGGTATTATTAGTTTTTGTTTTGTTTTTTCAGCCAACGAAAAATTTCTTGGAAATTCGAACGCAATCCATTGATCCATTGGGTTATGATGTTATTATCCACGTGTCAAATCCAGGGATCTTTCCTTACGGATTTCCTACGCAAGTCATCATCGGATCCACGGAGGTATACACCGTTCACTTCTACCTGTCACACGGAAAACTTTTTCGGGAATTACGAACGGAAAGACTTTTAAATAAAATACGCCGAGGGACAGAAGATGGACATTTCTGCAATACTTCTATCTATCTATCTATCTATCTATCTATCTATGTCAGTCTCTGTTCATATCTATCTATCATATTCTCTTAATATCTATTATATTGTCTTCAAATCTATCTACATTATTCTGTTCATATCTATCTATCTATCTATCTATCTATCACAGTCTTTTCATATCTACCTACATTAGCCTGTTCATATCTATCTATCTATCTATCTATCTATCTATCTATCTATCACAGTCTTTTCATATCTACCTACTTTAGCCTGTTCATATCTATCTATCTATCTATCTATCTATCTATCTATCTATCTATCTATCACAGTCTTTTCATATCTACCTACTTTAGCCTGTTCATATCTATCTATCTATCTATCTATCTATCTATCTATCTATGTAACACATTCTCTTCATATCTATCTATCTAGCCTGCTATTGTGCAAATATTACACTTTTCTGGATTATACGATAAAACACGCGCTCCACTAATAGTTTAATTCTAATGGACCGATTTTCAAGCATTCCGAATATTTGTTATTTCCAGTTTCTTTTCTTTTTGGCAGTTTTTTTTATGCATCTACAATAAAAAAATGTATTATAGAAGAGATATTATTTCATTGGACGACCCAGGTTATATTATAGGGAATGAAGGAAAGAAGAAAGGAAGGAAGGAAGGAAAGTTTATTGTATTTTGGAATCTATCATTTTTTCTTTTCATTTAGATATCATTTGTGTGATTTTACTCTTAAATTAAGGAAATGTAATGTTTATATATATATATATATATATATATATGTGTGTGTGTGTGTTTGTGTAATATATATATATATATATATATATATATATATATATGATTGGCTCTGTGTGTGTTGAACAAACACAAACGTGCCTGAGTAGGCATCGGGATTGGGAATGAGAGAGTCCAATTCCAATATACATACATACATACATATATATATATATATATATATATATATATATATATATAATAATACAACCAAGCGAAATCAACATCATTAAGCACTCCCGTAAATCACTATTATTCCACAATGAAGAAGCATGGATAAAGAGAGATGGGATATTTGACACTACAATGGGAAGCTTTGACGGTGCAGAAGCATGCGAAATCATAGGCATTTACTTACTAAACGAACTGAGCAAAATAATAAATAGAAATGACACAGGACTCTACAGGGACGATGGTCTCATAATCTTAAGAAACTGTAACAAATAAAACACAGACAAAACTAGAAAAGCAATAATAAAGATTTTTAAAAATAACGGATTCGACATAGATATAAAAACTAACCTAAACGAAGTAGATTTTCTAGATGTTACCTTCAACCTAAGAGAAGGCACACATAAACCATATAGAAAACCTAATGACAAACCACTCTACATACACACATCTTCCAACCATCCACCTTCTATAATCAAACAGATACCAAAATCGATTAACCGCAGGCTCTCTAACAATTCCTCCAATGAATCCCTATTTAACAAAGCTAAGAAAGACTATGAAACAGCCCTAAAAGATAGCGGATTCCCAGAAATACTCACATACTCACCATAGAATACAAAAAAGGCCAACAGAAGAAGAAATATCATATGGTTCAACCCACCGTACAGCAAGAACGTAAAAACAAACGTAGGGAAAATATTCTTCAAACTCTTACACAAACACTTCCCAGAACCAAGCACCTTACACAAGATATTCAACAAAAACACTGTAAAAATCAGCTACAGCTGCACCGAGAGCATGGCACAAATAATAAAAAAGCATAAGAGGAAAATTATCAACAAACCACACGAACAAATTAAACCCACGTGCAACTGCAGAATAAAGAACGAATGTCCCTTAAACGGAAATTGTTTACAAAATAACGTAATATACCAAGCCACGATAAAATCACCAGATAATGAAGAAAAAGTATACATAGGAGTAACTGAAGGACCCTGGAAACAAAGAAATTATACACACAAAACATCTTTCACAAATAGAAAATATGCAAACAGTACAATGCTTTCTAAGTATATCTGGGAAATTAAAAACAAAACGAACATCACACCAAAAATATCTTGGAGGATAAGGAAAAAATCATCAGCCTACAATAACCAATCAAAAACTTGCAAACTTTGCTCGGAGGAAAAAATAGCTATCATTACTTTTCCCGACCAAAATAAATTATTAAACAAAAGATCCGAACTCATCTCAAAATGCAGACATGAAAATAAATTTTTACTACGTAACCTAAAAAATTAAAAACGGAAAAAACAAATAAATATACTAATAAGCAAAAAAAAAAAAAAAAAAATAGAAATAAAACATAAAAAATACTATGTTACTTAAAAATTGAAAACCGAAAAGAGAAAATATACAAGTAAAATAAATTAACCTAAATTCATCCAAGTAAATAAATAAACAAACCAATCCCAAATAAAGATAATCAATTAAAAACTGTTCCCACCAAAATAATACTTAGAATGAACTACAACAATCAACCCCAAAACTGAACAAATAGCTTTAATTAAATTCCCAAACCAAAACAAAACTGTTAAATAAGTGATATAAACATATTCTTACTACGTTAATAAATAAATAAATAATAAAATAAGAAACAAAAATAAAAACAAGCAATATAATTTGACTTAAATAGATAAACAAACGACTTCCGGTGAAATAACCGCCATAACAGAATACCCACAATGCACCACTAACCCATATATATATAAATAGCCGAGAAAAATAACAGCACACGTGGCCTGACGATTGCATATAGCATGAAACAGACTGTCGCCTCTAAGTGTTGATTTCTATGTTCACTTTTATATTTACACACGCTCTATCTCTGATATTGAGCACTTTATTCCATAAATATAGCACACCTTAAGACTATATATATATATATATATATATATATATGTATATGTATGTGTGTGTGTAATAGAAATTATTAAGATGGCCATTTCGTCTGTCATTTTTTCTCTGCATTTAGATATCATTTGTGTGATTTTACTCTTAAATTAAGGAAATTTAATGTATATATATATATATATATATATATATATATATATATATATATATATGATTTTTTAACAAATATATATATTAAATTAACAGTATATAAAAATGAAACCCAAATGAATATTTACTATGATTTGCATCAACCTAATATCTATCTATCTATCTATCTATCTATCTACATATATATACATATATATATAAATATAAATATATATATATATATATATATATATATATATATATATATATATATATATATATATATATATATATACATATAAACAGTTATAAAACAATAATAATAAAATATTAATATTAATAATAATAAAATATTAATAAGAATAAAGAGTAGTTCTGTCCAGAGGGTTAGGATAAAAAGCATCAATAATAAGATGGAATCAAATTAGTAATAAAATAATAGGAATAATGAAGAGTGGATCTGGCCAGAGGGTTGGGATAAAAATCATCAATAATAAGATGGAATCAAACTAGTAATAAAATAATAGGAATAATAAAGAGTCCATCTGGCCATAGGGTTGGGATAAAAAGAATCAATAATAAGATGGAATCAAACTAGTAATAAAATAATAGGAATAATGAAGAGTGGATCTGGCCAGAGGGTTGGGATAAAAGCATCAATAATAAGATGGAATCAAACTAGTAATAAAATAATAGGAATAATGAAGAGTGGATCTGGCCAGAGGGTTGGGATAAAAAGCATCAATAATAAGATGGAATGAAAATAGTAATAAAATAATAGGAATAATGAAGAGTGGATCTGGCCAGAGGGTTAGGATAAAAAGCATGAATAATAAGATGGAATCAAACTAGTAATAAAATAATAGGAATAATGAAGAGTGGATCTGGCCAGAGGGTTGGGATAAAAGCATCAATAATAAGATGGAATCAAACTAGTAATAAAATAATAGGAATAATGAAGAGTGGATCTGGCCAGAGGGTTGGGATAAAAAGCATCAATAATAAGATGGAATCAAACTAGTAATAAAATAATAGGAATAATGAAGAGTGGATCTGGCCAGAGGGTTGGGATAAAAAGCATCAATAATAAGATGGAATCAAACTAGTAATAAAATAATAGGAATAATGAATAGTGGATCTGGCCATAGGGTTGGGATAAAAAGAATCAATAATAAGATGGAATCAAACTAGTAATAAAATAATAGGAATAATGAAGAGTGGATCTGGCCAGAGGGTTGGGATAAAAGCATCAATAATAAGATGGAATCAAACTAGTAATAAAATAATAGGAATAATGAAGAGTGGATCTGGCCAGAGGGTTGGGATAAAAAGCATCAATAATAAGATGGAATGAAAATAGTAATAAAATAATAGGAATAATGAAGAGTGGATCTGGCCAGAGGGTTAGGATAAAAAGCATGAATAATAAGATGGAATCAAACTAGTAATAAAATAATAGGAATAATGAAGAGTGGATCTGGCCAGAGGGTTGGGATAAAAGCATCAATAATAAGATGGAATCAAACTAGTAATAAAATAATAGGAATAATGAAGAGTGGATCTGGCCAGAGGGTTGGGATAAAAAGCATCAATAATAAGATGGAATGAAAATAGTAATAAAATAATAGGAATAATGAAGAGTGGATCTGGCCAGAGGGTTGGGATAAAAAGCATCAATAATAAGATGGAATCAAACTAGTAATAAAATAATAGGAATAATGAAGAGTGGATCTGGCCAGAGGGTTGGGATAAAAAGCATCAATAATAAGATGGAATCAAACTAGTAATAATATAATAGGAATAATGAAGAGTGGATCTGGCCAGAGGGTTGGGATAAAAAGCATCAATAATAAGATGGAATCAAACTAGTAATAAAATAATAGGAATAATGAAGAGTGGATCTGGCCAGAGGGTTGGGATAAAAGCATCAATAATAAGATGGAATCAAACTAGTAATAAAATAATAGGAATAATGAAGAGTGGATCTGGCCAGAGGGTTGGGATAAAAAGCATCAATAATAAGATGGAATCAAACTAGTAATAAAATAATAGGAATAATGAAGAGTGGATCTGGCCAGAGGGTTGGGATAAAAGCATCAATAATAAGATGGAATCAAACTAGTAATAAAATAATAGGAATAATGAAGAGTGGATCTGGCCAGAGGGTTGGGATAAAAAGCATCAATAATAAGATGGAATGAAAATAGTAATAAAATAATAGGAATAATGAAGAGTGGATCTGGCCAGAGGGTTGGGATAAAAAGCATCAATAATAAGATGGAATCTAACTAGAAATAAAATAATAGGAATAATGAAGAGTGGATCTGGCCAGAGGGTTGGGATAAAAAGCATCAATAATAAGATGGAATCAAACTAGAAATAAAATAATAGGAATAATGAAGAGTGGATCTGGCCAGAGGGTTGGGATAAAAAGCATCAATAATAAGATGGAATGAAAATAGTAATAAAATAATAGGAATAATGAAGAGTGGATCTGGCCAGAGGGTTGGGATACAAAGCATCAATAATAAGATGGAATCAAACTAGAAATAAAATAATAGGAATAATGAAGAGTGGATCTGGCCAGAGGGTTGGGATAAAAAGCATCAATAATAAGATGGAATCAAACTAGTAATAAAATAATAGGAATAATGAAGAGTGGATCTGGCCAGAGGGTTGGGATAAAAAGCATCAATAATAAGATGGAATCAAACTAGTAATAAAATAATAGGAATAATGAAGAGTGGATCTGACCAGAGGGTTGGGATAAAAAGCATCAATAATAAGATGGAATGAAACTAGTAATAAAATAATAGGAATAATGAAGAGTGGATCTGGCCAGAGGGTTGGAATAAAAAGCATTAATAATAAGATGGAATCAAACTAGTCATAAAATAATAGGAATAATGAAGAGTGGATCTGGCCAGAGGGTTGGGATAAAAAGCATCAATAATAAGATGGAATGAAACTAGAAATAAAATAATAGGAATAATGAAGAGTGGATATGGCCAGAGGGTTGGGATAAAAAACATCAATAATAAGATGGAATGAAACTAGAAATAAAATAATAGGAATAATGAAGAGTGGATCTGGCCAGAGGGTTGGGATAAAAAACATCAATAATAATATGGAATCAAACTAGAAATAAAATAATAGGAATAATGAAGAGTGGATCTGGCCAGAGGGTTGGAATAAAAAGCATCAATAATAAGATGGAATCAAACTAGTAATAAAATAATAGGAATAATGAATAGTGGATCTGGCCAGAGGGTTGGGATAAAAAGCATCAATAATAAGATGGAATCAAACTAGTAATAAAATAATAGGAATAATGTAGAGTGGATCTGGCCAGAGGGTTGGGATAAAAAGCATCAAGAATAAGATGGAATGAAAATAGTAATAAAATAATAGGAATAATGAAGAGTGGATCTGGCCAGAGGGTTGGGATAAAAAGCATTAATAATAAGATGGAATCAAACTAGTCATAAAATAATAGGAATAATGAAGAGTGGATCTGGCCAGAGGGTTGGGATAAAAAACATCAATAATAAGATGGAATCAAACTAGTAATAAAATAATAGGAATAATGAAGAGTGGATCTGGCCAGAGGGTTGGAATAAAAAGCATCAATAATAAGATGGAATCAAACTAGTCATAAAATAATAGGAATAATGAAGAGTGGATCTGGCCAGAGGGTTGGGATAAAAAGCATCAATAATAAGATGGAATGAAACTAGAAATAAAATAATAGGAATAATGAAGAGTGGATATGGCCAGAGGGTTGGGATAAAAAACATCAATAATAAGATGGAATGAAACTAGAAATAAAATAATAGGAATAATGAAGAGTGGATCTGGCCAGAGGGTTGGGATAAAAAACATCAATAATAATATGGAATCAAACTAGAAATAAAATAATAGGAATAATGAAGAGTGGATCTGGCCAGAGGGTTGGAATAAAAAGCATCAATAATAAGATGGAATCAAACTAGTAATAAAATAATAGGAATAATGAATAGTGGATCTGGCCAGAGGGTTGGGATAAAAAGCATCAATAATAAGATGGAATCAAACTAGTAATAAAATAATAGGAATAATGTAGAGTGGATCTGGCCAGAGGGTTGGGATAAAAAGCATCAAGAATAAGATGGAATGAAAATAGTAATAAAATAATAGGAATAATGAAGAGTGGATCTGGCCAGAGGGTTGGGATAAAAAGCATTAATAATAAGATGGAATCAAACTAGTCATAAAATAATAGGAATAATGAAGAGTGGATCTGGCCAGAGGGTTGGGATAAAAAACATCAATAATAAGATGGAATCAAACTAGTAATAAAATAATAGGAATAATGAAGAGTGGATCTGGCCAGAGGGTTGGAATAAAAAGCATCAATAATAAGATGGAATCAAACTAGTAATAAAATAATAGGAATAATGAATAGTGGATCTGGCCAGCGGGTTGGGATAAAAAGCATCAATAATAAGATGGAATCTAACTAGAAATAAAATAATAGGAATAATGAAGAGTGGATCTGGCCAGAGAGTTGGGATAAAAAGCATCAATAATAAGATGGAATCAAACTAGAAATAAAATAATAGGAATAATGAAGAGTGGATCTGGCCAGAGGGTTGGGATAAAAAGCATCAATAATAAGATGGAATGAAAATAGTAATAAAATAATAGGAATAATGAAGAGTGGATCTGGCCAGAGGGTTGGGATAAAAAGCATCAATAATAAGATGGAATCAAACTAGAAATAAAATAATAGGAATAATGAAGAGTGGATCTGGCCAGAGGGTTGGAATAAAAAGCATCAATAATAAGATGGAATCAAACTAGTCATAAAATAATAGGAATAATGAAGAGTGGATCTGGCCAGAGGGTTGGGATAAAAAGCATCAATAATAAGATGGAATCAAACTAGAAATAAAATAATAGGAATAATGAAGAGTGGATCTGGCCAGAGGGTTGGGATAAAAAACATCAATAATAAGATGGAATGAAACTAGAAATAAAATAATAGGAATAATGAAGAGTGGATCTGGCCAGAGGGTTGGGATAAAAAGCATCAATAATAAGATGGAATCAAACTAGAAATAAAATAATAGGAATAATGTAGAGTGGATCTGGCCAGAGGGTTGGGATAAAAAACATCAATAATAAGATGGAATGAAACTAGTAATAAAATAATAGGAATAATGAAGAGTGGATCTGGCCAGAGGGTTGGGATAAAAAGCATCAATAATAAGATGGAATCTAACTAGAAATAAAATAATAGGAATAATGAAGAGTGGATCTGGCCAGAGGGTTGGGATAAAAAGCATCAATAATAAGATGGAATCAAACTAGAAATAAAATAATAGGAATAATGAAGAGTGGATCTGGCCAGAGGGTTGGGATAAAAAGCATCAATAATAAGATGGAATGAAAATAGTAATAAAATAATAGGAATAATGAAGAGTGGATCTGGCCAGAGGGTTGGGATAAAAAACATCAATAATAAGATGGAATCAAACTAGAAATAAAATAATAGGAATAATGAAGAGTGGATCTGGCCAGAGGGTTGGGATAAAAAGCATCAATAATAAGATGGAATGAAACTAGAAATAAAATAATAGGAATAATGAAGAGTGGATCTGGCCAGAGGGTTGGGATAAAAAACATCAATAATAAGATGGAATGAAACTAGAAATAAAATAATAGGAATAATGAAGAGTGGATCTGGCCAGAGGGTTGGGATAAAAAACATCAATAATAAGATGGAATGAAACTAGAAATAAAATAATAGGAATAATGAAGAGTGGATCTGGCCAGAGGGTTGGGATAAAAAACATCAATAATAAGATGGAATCAAACTAGAAATAAAATAATAGGAATAATGAAGAGTGGATCTGGCCAGAGTGTTGGGATAAAAAGCATCAATAATAAGATGGAATCAAACTAGAAATAAAATAATAGGAATAATGAAGAGTGGATCTGGCCAGAGGGTTGGGATAAAAAGCATCAATAATAAGATGGAATGAAACTAGAAATAAAATAATAGGAATAATGAAGAGTGGATCTGGCCAGAGGGTTGGGATAAAAAACATCAATAATAAGATGGAATGAAACTAGAAATAAAATAATAGGAATAAGAAAGAGTGGATCTGGCCAGGGGGTTGGGATAAAAAGCATCAATAATAAGATGCAATCAAACTAGTCATAAAATAATAGGAATAATGAAGAGTGGATCAGGCCAGAGGGTTGGAATAAAAAGCATCAATAATAAGATGGAATCAAACTAGTAATAAAATAATAGGAATAATGAAGAGTGGATCTGGCCAGAGGGTTGGGATAAAAAGCATCAATAATAAGATGCAATCAAACTAGTCATAAAATAATAGCAATAATGAAGAGTGGATCTGGCCAGAGGGTTGGGATAAAAAGCATCAATAATAAGATGGAATCAAACTAGTAATAAAATAATAGGAATAATGAAGAGTGAATCTGGCCAGAGGGTTGAGATAAAAAGCATCAATAATAAGATGGAATCAAACTAGTCATAAAATAATAGGAATAATGAAGAGATGATCTGGCCAGAGGGATGGGATAAAAAGCATCAATAATAAGATGGAATCAAACTAGTAATAAAATAATAGGAATAATGAAGAGTGGATCTGGCCAGAGGGTTGGGATAAAAAGCATCAATAATAAGATGCAATCAAACTAGTCATAAAATAATAGCAATAATGAAGAGTGGATCTGTCCAGAGGGTTGGGATAAAAAGCATCAATAATAAGATGGAATCAAACTAGTCATAAAATAATAGGAATAATGAAGAGTGGATCTGGCCAGAGGGATGGGATAAAAAGCATCAATAATAAGATGGAATCAAACTAGTAATAAAATAATAGGAATAATGAAGAGTGGATCTGGCCAGAGGGTTGGGATAAAAAGCATCAATAATAAGATGGAATCAAACTAGAAATAAAATAATAGGAATAATGAAGAGTGGATTAGGCCAGAGGGTTGGGATAAAAAGCATCAATAATAAGATGGAATCAAACTAGAAATAAAATAATAGGAATAATGAAGAGTGGATCAGGCCAGAGGGTTGGGATAAAAAGCATCAATAATAAGATGGAATCAAACTAGTCATAAAATATTAGGAATAATGAAGAGTGAATCTGGCCAGAGGGTTGGGATAAAAAGCATCAATAATAAGATGGAATCAAACTAGTAATAAAATAATAGGAATAATGAAGAGTGAATCTGGCCAGAGGGTTGGGATAAAAAGCATCAATAATAAGATGGAATGAAACTAGAAATAAAATAATAGGAATAATGAAGAGTGGATTAGGCCAGAGGGTTGGGATAAAAAGCATCAATAATAAGATGGAATCAAACTAGAAATAAAATAATAGGAATAATGAAGAGTGGATCAGGCCAGAGGGTTGGGATAAAAAGCATCAATAATAAGATGGAATCAAACTAGTCATAAAATATTAGGAATAATGAAGAGTGAATCTGGCCAGAGGGTTGGGATAAAAAGCATCAATAATAAGATGGAATCAAACTAGTAATAAAATAATAGGAATAATGAAGAGTGAATCTGGCCAGAGGGTTGGGATAAAAAGCATCAATAATAAGATGGAATGAAACTAGAAATAAAATAATAGGAATAATGAAGAGTGGATCAGGCCAGAGGGTTGGGATAAAAAGCATCAATAATAAGATGGAATCAAACTAGTCATAAAATATTAGGAATAATGAAGAGTGGATCTGGCCAGAGGGATGGGATAAAAAGCATCAATAATAAGATGGAATCAAACTAGTAATAAAATAATAGGAATAATGAAGAGTGGATCTGGCCAGAGGGTTGGGATAAAAAGCATCAATAATAAGATGGAATGAAACTAGAAATAAAATAATAGGAATAATGAAGAGTGGATTAGGCCAGAGGGTTGGGATAAAAAGCATCAATAATAAGATGGAATCAAACTAGAAATAAAATAATAGGAATAATGAAGAGTGGATCAGGCCAGAGGGTTGGGATAAAAAGCATCAATAATAAGATGGAATCAAACTAGAAATAAAATAATAGGAATAATGAAGAATGGATCTGGCCAGAGGGTTGGGATAAAAAGCATCAATAATAAGATGGAATCAAACTAGTAATAAAATAATAGGAATAATGAAGAGTGAATCTGGCCAGAGAGTTGGGATAAAAAGCATCAATAATAAGATGGAATGAAACTAGAAATAAAATAATAGGAATAATGAAGAGTGGATCAGGCCAGAGGGTTGGGATAAAAAGCGTCAATAATAAGATGGAATCAAACTAGTAATAAAATAATAGGAATAATGAAGAGTGGATCTGGCCAGAGGGTTGGGATAAAAAGCATCAATAATAAGATGGAATGAAACTAGAAATAAAATAATAGGAATAATGAAGAGTGGATTAGGCCAGAGGGTTGGGATAAAAAGCATCAATAATAAGATGGAATCAAACTAGAAATAAAATAATAGGAATAATGAAGAGTGGATCAGGCCAGAGGGTTGGGATAAAAAGCATCAATAATAAGATGGAATCAAACTAGAAATAAAATAATAGGAATAATGAAGAGTGGATCAGGCCAGAGGGTTGGGATAAAAAGCATCAATAATAAGATGGAATCAAACTAGTCATAAAATAATAGGAATAATCAAGAGTGGATCTGGCCAGAGGGTTGGGATAAAAAGCATCAATAATAAGATGGAATGAAACTAGTAATAAAATAATAGTAATAATGAAGAGTGGATCTGGCCGGAGGGTTGGGATAAAAAGCATCAATAATAAGATGGAATCAAACTAGTCATAAAATAATAGGAATAATGAAGAATGGATCTGGCCAGAGGGTTGGGATAAAAAGCATCAATAATAAGATGGAATCAAACTAGTAATAAAATAATAGGAATAATGAAGAGTGAATCTGGCCAGAGGGTTGGGATAAAAAGCATCAATAATAAGATGGAATGAAACTAGAAATAAAATAATAGGAATAATGAAGAGTGGATTAGGCCAGAGGGTTGGGATAAAAAGCATCAATAATAAGATGGAATCAAACTAGAAATAAAATAATAGGAATAATGAAGAGTGGATCTGGCCAGAGGGTTGGGATAAAAAGCATCAATTATAAGATGGAATCAAACTAGAAATAAAATAATAGGAATAATGAAGAGTGAATCTGGCCAGAGGGTTGGGATAAAAAGCATCAATAATAAGATGGAATGAAACTAGAAATAAAATAATAGGAATAATGAAGAGTGGATCAGGCCAGAGGGTTGGGATAAAAAGCATCAATAATAAGATGGAATCAAACTAGTAATAAAATAATAGGAATAATGAAGAGTGGATCTGGCCAGAGGGTTGGGATAAAAAGCATGAATAATAAGATGGAATCAAACTAGAAATAAAATAATAGGAATAATGAAGAGTGAATCTGGCCAGAGGGTTGGGATAAAAAGCATCAATAATAAGATGGAATGAAACTAGAAATAAAATAATAGGAATAATGAAGAGTGGATCAGGCCAGAGGGTTGGGATAAAAAGCATCAATAATAAGATGGAATCAAACTAGTAATAAAATAATAGGAATAATGAAGAGTGGATCTGGCCAGAGGGTTGGGATAAAAAGCATCAATTATAAGATGGAATCAAACTAGAAATAAAATAATAGGAATAATGAAGAGTGAATCTGGCCAGAGGGTTGGGATAAAAAGCATCAATAATAAGATGGAATCAAACTAGTCATAAAATAATAGGAATAATGAAGAATGGATCTGGCCAGAGGGTTGGGATAAAAAGCATCAATAATAAGATGGAATCAAACTAGTAATAAAATAATAGGAATAATGAAGAGTGAATCTGGCCAGATGGTTGGGATAAAAAGCATCAATAATAAGATGGAATGAAACTAGAAATAAAATAATAGGAATAATGAAGAGTGGATTAGGCCAGAGGGTTGGGATAAAAAGCATCAATAATAAGATGGAATCAAACTAGAAATAAAATAATAGGAATAATGAAGAGTGGATCAGGCCAGAGGGTTGGGATAAAAAGCATCAATAATAAGATGGAATCAAACTAGTCATAAAATAATAGGAATAATGAAGAGTGAATCTGGCCAGAGGGTTGGGATAAAAAGCATCAATAATAAGATGGAATCAAACTAGTAATAAAATAATAGGAATAATGAAGAGTGGATCTGGCCAGAGGGTTGGGATAAAAAGCATCAATAATAAGATGGAATCAAACTAGTAATAAAATAATAGGAATAATGAAGAGTGGATCTGGCCAGAGGGTTGGGATAAAAAGCATCAATAATAAGATGGAATCAAACTAGTAATAAAATAATAGGAATAATGAAGAGTGAATCTGGCCAGAGGGTTGGGATAAAAAGCATCAATAATAAGATGGAATCAAACTAGTAATAAAATAATAGGAATAATGAAGAGTGGATCTGGCCAGAGGGGTGGGATAAAAAGTATCAATTATAAGATGGAATCAAACTAGAAATAAAATAATAGGAATAATGAAGAGTGAATCTGGCCAGAGAGTTGGGATAAAAAGCATCAATAATAAGATGGAATGAAACTAGAAATAAAATAATAGGAATAATGAAGAGTGGATTAGGCCAGAGGGTTGGGATAAAAAGCATCAATAATAAGATGGAATCAAACTAGAAATAAAATAATAGGAATAATGAAGAGTGGATCAGGCCAGAGGGTTGGGATAAAAAGCATCAATAATAAGATGGAATCAAACTAGTCATAAAATAATAGGAATAATGAAGAGTGAATCTGGCCAGAGGGTTGGGATAAAAAGCATCAATAATAAGATGGAATCAAACTAGTAATAAAATAATAGGAATAATGAAGAGTGGATCTGGCCAGAGGGTTGGGATAAAAAGCATCAATAATAAGATGGAATCAAACTAGTAATAAAATAATAGGAATAATGAAGAGTGGATCTGGCCAGAGGGTTGGGATAAAAAGCATCAATAATAAGATGGAATCAAACTAGAAATAAAATAATAGGAATAATGAAGAGTGGATCTGACCAGAGGGTTGGGATAAAAAGCATCAATAATAAGATGGAATCAAACTAGTAATAAAATAATAGGAATAATGAAGAGTGGATCTGGCCAGAGGGGTGGGATAAAAAGCATCAATTATAAGATGGAATCAAACTAGAAATAAAATAATAGGAATAATGAAGAGTGAATCTGGCCAGAGGGTTGGGATAAAAAGCATCAATAATAAGATGGAATGAAACTAGAAATAAAATAATAGGAATAATGAAGAGTGGATCAGGCCAGAGGGTTGGGATAAAAAGCATCAATAATAAGATGGAATCAAACTAGTAATAAAATAATAGGAATAATGAAGAGTGGATCTGGCCAGAGGGTTGGGATAAAAAGCATCAATTATAAGATGGAATCAAACTAGAAATAAAATAATAGGAATAATGAAGAGTGAATCTGGCCAGAGGGTTGGGATAAAAAGCATCAATAATAAGATGGAATGAAACTAGAAATAAAATAATAGGAATAATGAAGAGTGGATCTGGCCAGAGGGTTGGGATAAAAAGCATCAATAATAAGATGGAATCAAACTAGTAATAAAATAATAGGAATAATGAAGAGTGGATTAGGCCAAAGGGTTGGGATAAAAAGCATCAATAATAAGATGGAATCAAACTAGAAATAAAATAATAGGAATAATGAAGAGTGGATCAGGCCAGAGGGTTGGGATAAAAAGCATCAATAATAAGATGGAATCAAACTAGTCATAAAATATTAGGAATAATGAAGAGTGGATCTGGCCAGAGGGTTGGGATAAAAAGCATCAATAATAAGATGGAATGAAACTAGAAATAAAATAATAGGAATAATGAAGAGTGGATCAGGCCAGAGGGTTGGGATAAAAAGCATCAATAATAAGATGCAATCAAACTAGTCATAAAATAATAGGAATAATGAAGAGTGGATCTGGCCAGAGGGTTGGGATAAAAAGCATCAATAATAAGATGGAATGAGACTAGTAATAACATAATAGGAATAATGAAGAGTGGATATGGCCAGAGGTTTGGGATAAAAAGCATCAATAATAAGCTGGAATGAGACTAGTAATAACATAATAGGAATAATGAAGAGTGGATATGGCCAGAGGTTTGGGATAAAAAGCATCAATAATAAGATGGAATCAAACTAGAAATAAAATAATAGGAATAATGAAGAGTGGATCTGGCCAGAGGGTTGGAATAAAAAGCATCAATTATAAGCTGGAATGAGACTAGTAATAACATAATAGGAATAATGAAGAGTGGATATGGCCAGAGGTTTGGGATAAAAAGCATCAATAATAAGATGGAATCAAACTAGAAATAAAATAATAGGAATAATGAAGAGTGGATCTGGCCAGAGGGTTGGAATAAAAAGCATCAATAATAAGCTGGAATGAGACTAGTAATAACATAATAGGAATAATGAAGAGTGGATATGGCCAGAGGTTTGGGATAAAAAGCATCAATAATAAGCTGGAATGAAACTAGTAATAAAATAATAGGAATTATGAAGAGTGGATCTGGCCCGAGGGTTGGGATAAAAAGCATCAATAATAAGATGGAATCAAACTAGAAATAAAATAATAGGAATAATGAAGAGTGGATCAGGCCAGAGGGTTGGGATAAAAAGCATCAATAATAAGATGGAATCAAACTAGTAATAAAATAATAGGAATAATGAAGAGTGGATCAGGCCAGAGGGTTGGGATAAAAAGCATCAATAATAAGATGGAATCAAACTAGTCATAAAATAATAGGAATAATGAAGAGTGAATCTGGCCAGAGGGTTGGGATAAAAAGCATCAATAATAAGATGGAATCAAACTAGTAATAAAATAATAGGAATAATGAAGAGTGGATCTGGCCAGAGGGTTGGGATAAAAAGCATCAATAATAAGATGGAATCAAACTAGTAATAAAATAATAGGAATAATGAAGAGTGGATCTGGCCAGAGGGTTGGGATAAAAAGCATCAATAATAAGATGGAATCAAACTAGTAATAAAATAATAGGAATAATGAAGAGTGAATCTGGCCAGAGGGTTGGGATAAAAAGCATCAATAATAAGATGGAATCAAACTAGTAATAAAATAATAGGAATAATGAAGAGTGGATCTGGCCAGAGGGGTGGGATAAAAAGTATCAATTATAAGATGGAATCAAACTAGAAATAAAATAATAGGAATAATGAAGAGTGAATCTGGCCAGAGAGTTGGGATAAAAAGCATCAATAATAAGATGGAATGAAACTAGAAATAAAATAATAGGAATAATGAAGAGTGGATTAGGCCAGAGGGTTGGGATAAAAAGCATCAATAATAAGATGGAATCAAACTAGAAATAAAATAATAGGAATAATGAAGAGTGGATCAGGCCAGAGGGTTGGGATAAAAAGCATCAATAATAAGATGGAATCAAACTAGTCATAAAATAATAGGAATAATGAAGAGTGAATCTGGCCAGAGGGTTGGGATAAAAAGCATCAATAATAAGATGGAATCAAACTAGTAATAAAATAATAGGAATAATGAAGAGTGGATCTGGCCAGAGGGTTGGGATAAAAAGCATCAATAATAAGATGGAATCAAACTAGTAATAAAATAATAGGAATAATGAAGAGTGGATCAGGCCAGAGGGTTGGGATAAAAAGCATCAATAATAAGATGGAATCAAACTAGTCATAAAATAATAGGAATAATGAAGAGTGAATCTGGCCAGAGGGTTGGGATAAAAAGCATCAATAATAAGATGGAATCAAACTAGTAATAAAATAATAGGAATAATGAAGAGTGGATCTGGCCAGAGGGTTGGGATAAAAAGCATCAATAATAAGATGGAATCAAACTAGTAATAAAATAATAGGAATAATGAAGAGTGGATCTGGCCAGAGGGTTGGGATAAAAAGCATCAATAATAAGATGGAATCAAACTAGTAATAAAATAATAGGAATAATGAAGAGTGAATCTGGCCAGAGGGTTGGGATAAAAAGCATCAATAATAAGATGGAATCAAACTAGTAATAAAATAATAGGAATAATGAAGAGTGGATCTGGCCAGAGGGGTGGGATAAAAAGTATCAATTATAAGATGGAATCAAACTAGAAATAAAATAATAGGAATAATGAAGAGTGAATCTGGCCAGAGAGTTGGGATAAAAAGCATCAATAATAAGATGGAATGAAACTAGAAATAAAATAATAGGAATAATGAAGAGTGGATTAGGCCAGAGGGTTGGGATAAAAAGCATCAATAATAAGATGGAATCAAACTAGAAATAAAATAATAGGAATAATGAAGAGTGGATCAGGCCAGAGGGTTGGGATAAAAAGCATCAATAATAAGATGGAATCAAACTAGTCATAAAATAATAGGAATAATGAAGAGTGAATCTGGCCAGAGGGTTGGGATAAAAAGCATCAATAATAAGATGGAATCAAACTAGTAATAAAATAATAGGAATAATGAAGAGTGGATCTGGCCAGAGGGTTGGGATAAAAAGCATCAATAATAAGATGGAATCAAACTAGTAATAAAATAATAGGAATAATGAAGAGTGGATCTGGCCAGAGGGTTGGGATAAAAAGCATCAATAATAAGATGGAATCAAACTAGAAATAAAATAATAGGAATAATGAAGAGTGGATCTGACCAGAGGGTTGGGATAAAAAGCATCAATAATAAGATGGAATCAAACTAGTAATAAAATAATAGGAATAATGAAGAGTGGATCTGGCCAGAGGGGTGGGATAAAAAGCATCAATTATAAGATGGAATCAAACTAGAAATAAAATAATAGGAATAATGAAGAGTGAATCTGGCCAGAGGGTTGGGATAAAAAGCATCAATAATAAGATGGAATGAAACTAGAAATAAAATAATAGGAATAATGAAGAGTGGATCAGGCCAGAGGGTTGGGATAAAAAGCATCAATAATAAGATGGAATCAAACTAGTAATAAAATAATAGGAATAATGAAGAGTGGATCTGGCCAGAGGGTTGGGATAAAAAGCATCAATTATAAGATGGAATCAAACTAGAAATAAAATAATAGGAATAATGAAGAGTGAATCTGGCCAGAGGGTTGGGATAAAAAGCATCAATAATAAGATGGAATGAAACTAGAAATAAAATAATAGGAATAATGAAGAGTGGATCTGGCCAGAGGGTTGGGATAAAAAGCATCAATAATAAGATGGAATCAAACTAGTAATAAAATAATAGGAATAATGAAGAGTGGATTAGGCCAAAGGGTTGGGATAAAAAGCATCAATAATAAGATGGAATCAAACTAGAAATAAAATAATAGGAATAATGAAGAGTGGATCAGGCCAGAGGGTTGGGATAAAAAGCATCAATAATAAGATGGAATCAAACTAGTCATAAAATATTAGGAATAATGAAGAGTGGATCTGGCCAGAGGGTTGGGATAAAAAGCATCAATAATAAGATGGAATGAAACTAGAAATAAAATAATAGGAATAATGAAGAGTGGATCAGGCCAGAGGGTTGGGATAAAAAGCATCAATAATAAGATGCAATCAAACTAGTCATAAAATAATAGGAATAATGAAGAGTGGATCTGGCCAGAGGGTTGGGATAAAAAGCATCAATAATAAGATGGAATGAGACTAGTAATAACATAATAGGAATAATGAAGAGTGGATATGGCCAGAGGTTTGGGATAAAAAGCATCAATAATAAGCTGGAATGAGACTAGTAATAACATAATAGGAATAATGAAGAGTGGATATGGCCAGAGGTTTGGGATAAAAAGCATCAATAATAAGATGGAATCAAACTAGAAATAAAATAATAGGAATAATGAAGAGTGGATCTGGCCAGAGGGTTGGAATAAAAAGCATCAATAATAAGCTGGAATGAGACTAGTAATAACATAATAGGAATAATGAAGAGTGGATATGGCCAGAGGTTTGGGATAAAAAGCATCAATAATAAGATGGAATCAAACTAGAAATAAAATAATAGGAATAATGAAGAGTGGATCTGGCCAGAGGGTTGGAATAAAAAGCATCAATAATAAGCTGGAATGAGACTAGTAATAACATAATAGGAATAATGAAGAGTGGATATGGCCAGAGGTTTGGGATAAAAAGCATCAATAATAAGCTGGAATGAAACTAGTAATAAAATAATAGGAATTATGAAGAGTGGATCTGGCCCGAGGGTTGGGATAAAAAGCATCAATAATAAGATGGAATCAAACTAGAAATAAAATAATAGGAATAATGAAGAGTGGATCAGGCCAGAGGGTTGGGATAAAAAGCATCAATAATAAGATGGAATCAAACTAGTAATAAAATAATAGGAATAATGAAGAGTTAATCTGGCCAGAGGGTTGGGATAAAAAGCATCAATAATAAGATGGAATCAAACTAGTAATAAAATAATAGGAATAATGAAGAGTGGATCTGGCCAGAGGGTTGGGATAAAAAGCATCAATAATAAGATGGAATCAAACTAGTAATAAAATAATAGGAATATTGAAGAGTGGATATGGCCAGAGGTTTGGGATAAAAAGCATGAATAATAAGATGGAATCAAACTAGAAATAAAATAATAGGAATAATGAAGAGTGGATATGGCCAGAGGTTTGGGATAAAAAGCATCAATAATAAGATGGAATCAAACTAGTAATAAAATAATAGGAATAATGAAGAGTGGATCTGGCCAGAGGGTTGGGATAAAAAGCATCAATAATAAGATGGAATCAAACTAGTAATAAAATAATAGGAATAATGAAGAGTGGATATGGCCAGAGGGTTGGGATAAAAAGCATCAATAATAAGATGGAATCAAACTAGTAATAAAATAATAGGAATAATGAAGAGTGGATCTGGCCAGAGGGTTGGGATAAAAAGCATCAATAATAAGATGGAATCAAACTAGTAATAAAATAATAGGAATAATGAAGAGTGGATATGGCCAGAGGGTTGGGATAAAAAGCATCAATAATAAGATGAATCAAACTAGTAATAAAATAATAGGAATAATGAAGAGTGGATCTGGCCAGAGGGTTGGGATAAAAAGCATCAATAATAAGATGGAATCAAACTAGTAATAAAATAATAGGAATAATGAAGAGTGGATATGGCCAGAGGGTTGGGATAAAAAGCATCAATAATAAGATGGAATCAAACTAGTAATAAAATAATAGGAATAATGAAGAGTGGATCTGGCCAGAGGGTTGGGATAAAAAGCATGAATAATAAGATGGAATCAAACTAGTAATAAAATAATAGGAATAATGAAGAGTGGATCTGGCCAGAGGGTTGGGATAAAAAGCATCAATAATAAGATGGAATCAAACTAGAAATAAAATAATAGGAATAATGAAGAGTGGATCTGGCCAGAGGGTTGGGATAAAAAGCATCAATAATAAGATGGAATCAAACTAGAAATAAAATAATAGGAATAATGAAGAGTGCATCTGGCCAGAGGGTTGGGATAAAAAGCATCAATAATAAGATGGAATCAAACTAGTAATAAAATAATAGGAATAATGTAGAGTGGATCTGGCCAGAGGGTTGGGATAAAAAGCATCAATAATAAGATGGAATGAAAATAGTAATAAAATAATAGGAATAATGAAGAGTGGATCTGGCCAGAGGGTTGGGATAAAAAGCATCAATAATAAGATGGAAACAAACTAGTAATAAAATAATAGGAATAATGAGGAGTGGATCTGGCCAGAGGGTTGGGATAAAAAGCATCAATAATAAGATGGAATCTAACTAGAAATAAAATAATAGGAATAATGAAGAGTGGATCTGGCCAGAGGGTTGGGATAAAAAGCATCAATAATAAGATGGAATCAAACTAGTAATAAAATAATAGGAATAATGAAGAGTGGATCTGGCCAGAGGGTTGGGATAAAAAGCATCAATAATAAGATGGAATGAAAATAGTAATAAAATAATAGGAATAATGAAGAGTGGATCTGGCCAGAGGGTTGGGATAAAAAGCATCAATAATAAGATGGAATGAAACTAGAAATAAAATAATAGGAATAATGAAGAGTGGATCTGGCCAGAGGGTTGGGATAAAAAACATCAATAATAAGATGGAATGAAACTAGAAATAAAATAATAGGAATAATGAAGAGTGGATCTGGCCAGAGGGTTGGGATAAAAAGCATCAATAATAAGATGGATTGAAACTAGAAATAAAATAATAGGAATAATGAAGAGTGGATCTGGCCAGAGGGTTGGGATAAAAAACATCAATAATAAGATGGAATGAAACTAGAAATAAAATAATAGGAATAATGAAGAGTGGATCTGGCCAGAGGGTTGGGATAAAAAGCATTAATAATAAGATGGAATCAAACTAGCCATAAAATAATAGGAATAATGAAGAGTGGATCTGGCCAGAGGGTTGGGATAAAAAGCATCAATAATAAGATGGAATGAAAATAGTAATAAAATAATAGGAATAATGAAGAGTGGATCTGGCCAGAGGGTTGGGATAAAAAGCATCAATAATAAGATGGAATGAAACTAGAAATAAAATAATAGGAATAATGAAGAGTGGATCTGGCCAGAGGGTTGGGATAAAAAACATCAATAATAAGATGGAATGAAACTAGAAATAAAATAATAGGAATAATGAAGAGTGGATCTGGCCAGAGGTTTGGGATAAAAAGCATCAATAATAAGATGGATTGAAATTAGAAATAAAATAATAGGAATAATGAAGAGTGGATCTGGCCAGAGGGTTGGGATAAAAAACATCAATAATAAGATGGAATGAAACTAGAAATAAAATAATAGGAATAATGAAGAGTGGATCTGGCCAGAGGGTTGGGATAAAAAGCATTAATAATAAGATGGAATCAAACTAGCCATAAAATAATAGGAATAATGAAGAGTGGATCTGGCCAGAGGGTTGGGATAAAAAGCATCAATAATAAGATGGAATGAAACTAGAAATAAAATAATAGGAATAATGAAGAGTGGATCTGGCCAGAGGGTTGGGATAAAAAACATCAATAATAAGATGGAATGAAACTAGAAATAAAATAATAGGAATAATGAAGAGTGGATCTGGCCAGAGGGTTGGGAGAAAAAACATCAATAATAAGATGGAATGAAACTAGAAATAAAATAATAGGAATAATGAAGAGTGGATCTGGCCAGAGGGTTGGAATAAAAAGCATTAATAATAAGATGGAATCAAACTAGTCATAAAATAATAGGAATAATGAAGAGTGGATCTGGCCAGAGGGTTGGGATAAAAAGCATCAATAATAAGATGGAATGAAACTAGAAATAAAATAATAGGAATAATGAAGAGTGGATCTGGCCAGAGGGTTGGGATAAAAAACATCAATAATAAGATGGAATGAAACTAGAAATAAAATAATAGGAATAATGAAGAGTGGATCTGGCCAGAGGGTTGGGAGAAAAAACATCAATAATAAGATGGAATGAAACTAGAAATAAAATAATAGGAATAAGAAAGAGTGGATCTGTCCAGAAGGTTGGGATAAAAACCATCAATAATAAGATGGAATCAAACTAGTAATAAAATAATAGGAATAATGAAGAGCGGATCTGGCCAGAGGGTTGGAATAAAAAGCATTAATAATAAGATGGAATCAAACTAGTCATAAAATAATAGGAATAATGAAGAGTGGATCTGGCCAGAGGGTTGGGATAAAAAGCATTAATAATAAGAGGGAATCAAACTAGTAATAAAATAATAGGAATAATGAAGAGTGGATCTGGCCAGAGGGTTGGGAGAAAAAACATCAATAATAAGATGGAATGAAACTAGAAATAAAATAATAGGAATAATGAAGAGTGGATCTGGCCAGAGGGTTGGGATAAAAAACATCAATAATAAGATGGAATGAAACTAGAAATAAAATAATAGGAATAAGAAAGAGTGGATCTGGCCAGAGGGTTGGGATAAAAACCATCAATAATAAGATGGAATCAAACTAGAAATAAAATAATAGGAATAATGAAGAGTGGATCTGGCCAGAGGGTTGGAATAAAAAGCATCAATAATAAGATGGAATGAAACTAGAAATAAAATAATAGGAATAAGAAAGAGTGGATCTGGCCAGAGGGTTGGGATAAAAACCATCAATAATAAGATGGAATCAAACTAGAAATAAAATAATAGGAATAATGAAGAGTGGATCTGGCCAGAGGGTTGGAATAAAAAGCATCAATAATAAAATGGAATCAAACTAGTCATAAAATAATAGGAATAATGAAGAGTGGATCTGGCCAGAGGGTTGGAATAAAAAGCATCAATAATAAGATGGAATCAAACTAGTAATAAAATAATAGGAATAATGAAGAGTGGATCTGGCCAGAGGGTTGGGATAAAAAGCATCAATAATAAGATGGAATCAAACTAGTAATAAAATAATAGGAATAATGAAGAGTGGATCTGGCCAGAGGGTTGGGAGAAAAAACATCAATAATAAGATGGAATGAAACTAGAAATAAAATAATAGGAATAATGAAGAGTGGATCTGGCCAGAGGGTTGGGATAAAAAACATCAATAATAAGATGGAATGAAACTAGAAATAAAATAATAGGAATAAGAAAGAGTGGATCTGGCCAGAGGGTTGGGATAAAAACCATCAATAATAAGATGGAATCAAACTAGAAATAAAATAATAGGAATAATGAAGAGTGGATCTGGCCAGAGGGTTGGAATAAAAAGCATCAATAATAAAATGGAATCAAACTAGTCATAAAATAATAGGAATAATGAAGAGTGGATCTGGCCAGAGGGTTGGAATAAAAAGCATCAATAATAAGATGGAATCAAACTAGTCATAAAATAATAGGAATAATGAAGAGTGGATCTGGCCAGAGGGTTGGGATAAAAAGCATTAATAATAAGAGGGAATCAAACTAGTAATAAAATAATAGGAATAATGAAGAGTGGATCTGGCCAGAGGGTTGGGAGAAAAAACATCAATAATAAGATGGAATCAAACTAGAAATAAAATAATAGGAATAATGAAGAGTGGATCTGGCCAGAGGGTTGGGATAAAAAACATCAATAATAAGATGGAATGAAACTAGAAATAAAATAATAGGAATAATGAAGAGTGGATCTGGCCAGAGGGTTGGGATAAAAAGCATCAATAATAAGATGGAATGAAACTAGAAATAAAATAATAGGAATAAGAAAGAGTGGATCTGGCCAGAGGGTTGGGATAAAAAGCATCAATAATAAGATGGAATCAAACTAGTAATAAAATAATAGGAATAATGAATAGTGGATCTGGCCAGAGGGTTGGGATAAAAAGCAACAATAATAAGATGGAATCAAACTAGTAATAAAATAATAGGAATAATGAAGAGTGGATCTGACCAGAGGGTTGGGATAAAAAGCATCAATAATAAGATGGAATCAAACTAGTAATAAAATAATAGGAATACTGAAGAGTGGATCTGGCCAGAGGGTTGGGATAAAAAGCATCAATAATAAGATGGAATGAAAATAGTAATAAAATAATAGGAATAATGAAGAGTGGATCTGGCCAGAGGGTTGGGATAAAAAGCATCAATAATAAGATGGAATCAAACTAGTAATAAAATAATAGGAATAATGAAGAGTGGATCTGGCCAGAGGGTTGGAATAAAAAGCATCAATAATAAGATGGAATCAAACTAGTCATAAAATAATAGGAATAATGAAGAGTGGATCTGGCCAGAGGGTTGGAATAAAAAGCATCAATAATAAGATGGAATCAAACTAGTAATAAAATAATAGGAATAATGAAGAGTGGATCTGGCCAGAGGGTTGGGATAAAAGCATCAATAATAAGATGGAATCAAACTAGTAATAAAATAATAGGAATAATGAATAGTGGATCTGGCCAGAGGGTTGGGATAAAAAGCAACAATAATAAGATGGAATCAAACTAGTAATAAAATAATAGGAATAATGAAGAGTGGATCTGACCAGAGGGTTGGGATAAAAAGCATCAATAATAAGATGGAATCAAACTAGTAATAAAATAATAGGAATACTGAAGAGTGGATCTGGCCAGAGGGTTGGGATAAAAAGCATCAATAATAAGATGGAATGAAAATAGTAATAAAATAATAGGAATAATGAAGAGTGGATCTGGCCAGAGGGTTGGGATAAAAAGCATTAATAATAAGATTGAATGAAAATAGTAATAAAATAATAGGAATAATGAAGAGTGGATCTGGCCAGAGGGTTGGGATAAAAAGCATCAATAACAAGATGGAATCAAACTAGTAATAAAATAATAGGAATAATGAAGAGTGGATCTGGCCAGAGGGTTGGGATAAAAAGCATCAATAATAAGATGGAATCAAACTAGAAATAAAATAATAGGAATAATGAAGAGTGGATCTGGCCAGAGTGTTGGGATAAAAAGCATCAATAATAAGATGGAATCAAACTAGTAATAAAATAATAGGAATAATGAAGAGTGGATCTGGCCAGAGGGTTGGGATAAAAAGCATCAATAATAAGATGGAATGAAACTAGTAATAAAATAATAGGAATAATGAAGAGTGGATCTGGCCAGAGGGTTGGGATAAAAAGCATCAATAATAAGATGGAATCAAACTAGTAATAAAATAATAGGAATAATTTAGAGTGGATCTGGCCAGAGGGTTGGGATAAAAAAAATCAATAATAAGATGGAATCAAACTAGTAATAAAATAATAGGAATAATGAAGAGTGGATCTGGCCAGAGGGTTGGGATAAAAAGCATCAATAATAAGATGGAATCAAACTAGTAATAAAATAATAGGAATAATGAAGAGTGGATCTGGCCAGAGGGTTGGGATAAAAAAAATCAATAATAAGATGGAATCAAACTAGTAATAAAATAATAGGAATAATGAAGAGTGGATCTGGCCAGAGGGTTGGGATAAAAAGCATTAATAATAAGATTGAATCAAACTAGTAATAAAATAATAGGAATAATGAAGAGTGGATCTGGCCAGAGGGTTGGGATAAAAAGCATCAATAATAAGATGGAATCAAACTATTAATAAAATAATAGGAATAATGAAGAGTGGATCTGGCCAGAGGGTTGGGATAAAAAGCATCAATAATAAGATGGAATCAAACTAGTAATAAAATAATAGGAATAATGAATAGTGGATCTGGCCAGAGGGTTGGGATAAAAAGCATTCAATAATAAGATGGAATGAAACTAGTAATAAAATAATAGGAATAATGAAGAGTGGATCTGGCCAGAGGGTTGGGATAAAAAGCATCAATAATAAGATGGAATCAAACTAGTAATAAAATAATAGGAATAATGAAGAGTGGATCTGGCCAGAGGGTTGGGATAAAAAAAATCAATAATAAGATGGAATCAAACTAGTAATAAAATAATAGGAATAATGAAGAGTGGATCTGGCCAGAGGGTTGGGATAAAAAGCATCAATAATAAGATGGAATCAAAATAGTAATAAAATAATAGGAATAATGAAGAGTGGATCTGGCCAGAGGGTTGGGATAAAAAAAATCAATAATAAGATGGAATCAAACTAGTAATAAAATAATAGGAATAATGAAGAGTGGATCTGGCCAGAGGGTTGGGATAAAAAGCATTAATAATAAGATTGAATCAAACTAGTAATAAAATAATAGGAATAATGAAGAGTGGATCTGGCCAGAGGGTTGGGATAAAAAGCATCAATAATAAGATGGAATCAAACTAGAAATAAAATAATAGGAATAATGAAGAGTGGATCTGGCCAGAGGGTTGGGATAAAAAGCATCAATAATAAGATGAAATGAAAATAGTAATAAAATATTAGGAATAATGAAGAGTGGATCTGGCCAGAGGGTTGGGATAAAAAGCATCAATAATAAGATGGAATGAAAATAGTAATAAAATAATAGGAATAATGAAGAGTGGATCTGGCCAGAAAGTTGGGATAAAAGGCATCAATAATAAGATGGAATCAAACTAGTAATAAAATAAAAGGAATAATGAAGAGTGGATCTGGCCAGAGGGTTGGGATAAAAAGCATCAATAATAAGATGGAATGAAACTAGTAATAAAATAATAGGAATAATGAAGAGTGGATCTGGCCAGAGGGTTGGGATAAAAAGCATCAATAATAAGATGGACTCAAACTAGTAATAAAATAATAGGAATAATGAAGAGTGGATCTGGCCAGAGGGTTGGGATAAAAAGCATCAATAATAAGATGGAATCAAACTAGTAATAAAATAATAGGAATAATGTAGAGTGGATCTGGCCAGAGGGTTGGGATAAAAAGCATCAATAATAAGATGGAATGAAAATAGTAATAAAATAATAGGAATAATGAAGAGTGGATCTGGCCAGAGGGTTGGGATAAAAAGCATTAATAATAAGATGGTATCAAACTAGTAATAAAATAATAGGAATAATGAAGAGGGGATCTGGCCAGAGGGTTGGGATAAAAAGCATCAATAATAAGATGGAATCAAACTAGAAATAAAATAATAGGAATAATGAAGAGGGGATCTGGCCAGAGGTTTGGGATAAAAAGCATCAATAATAAGATGGAATCAAACTTGAAAAAAAATAATAGGAATAATGAAGAGTGGATCTGGCCAGAGGGTTGGGATAAAAAGCATCAATAATAAGATGGAATGAAAATAGTAATAAAATAATAGGAATAATGAAGAGTGGATCTGGCCAGAGGGTTGGGATAAAAAGCATCAATAATAAGATGGAATCTAACTAGAAATAAAATAATAGGAATAATGAAGAGTGGATCTGGCCAGAGGGTTGGGATAAAAAGCATCAATAATAAGATGGAATCAAACTAGAAATAAAATAATAGGAATAATGAAGAGTGGATCTGGCCAGAGGGTTGGGATAAAAAGCATCAATAATAAGATGGAATGAAAATAGTAATAAAATAATAGGAATAATGAAGAGTGGATCTGGCCAGAGGGTTGGGATAAAAAGCATCAATAATAAGATGGAATCAAACTAGAAATAAAATAATAGGAATAATGAAGAGTGGATCTGGCCAGAGGGTTGGAATAAAAAGCATCAATAATAAGATGGAATGAAACTAGTCATAAAATAATAGGAATAATGAAGAGTGGATCTGGACAGAGGGTTGGGATAAAAAGCATCAATAATAAGATGGAATGAAACTAGAAATAAAATAATAGGAATAATGAAGAGTGGATCTGGCCAGAGGGTTGGGATAAAAAGCATCAATAATAAGATGGACTCAAACTAGTAATAAAATAATAGGAATAATGAAGAGTGGATCTGGCCAGAGGGTTGGGATAAAAAGCATCAATAATAAGATGGAATCAAACTAGTAATAAAATAATAGGAATAATGTAGAGTGGATCTGGCCAGAGGGTTGGGATAAAAAGCATCAATAATAAGATGGAATGAAAATAGTAATAAAATAATAGGAATAATGAAGAGTGGATCTGGCCAGAGGGTTGGGATAAAAAGCATTAATAATAAGATGGTATCAAACTAGTAATAAAATAATAGGAATAATGAAGAGGGGATCTGGCCAGAGGGTTGGGATAAAAAGCATCAATAATAAGATGGAATCAAACTAGAAATAAAATAATAGGAATAATGAAGAGTGGATCTGGCCAGAGGGTTGGGATAAAAAGCATCAATAATAAGATGGAATCAAACTAGAAATAAAATAATAGGAATAATGAAGAGTGGATCTGGCCAGAGGGTTGGGATAAAAAGCATCAATAATAAGATGGAATCAAACTAGTAATAAAATAATAGGAATAATGAAGAGGGGATCTGGCCAGAGGTTTGGGATAAAAAGCATCAATAATAAGATGGAATCAAACTTGAAAAAAAATAATAGGAATAATGAAGAGTGGATCTGGCCAGAGGGTTGGGATAAAAAGCATCAATAATAAGATGGAATGAAAATAGTAATAAAATAATAGGAATAATGAAGAGTGGATCTGGCCAGAGGGTTGGGATAAAAAGCATCAATAATAAGATGGAATCTAACTAGAAATAAAATAATAGGAATAATGAAGAGTGGATCTGGCCAGAGGGTTGGGATAAAAAGCATCAATAATAAGATGGAATCAAACTAGAAATAAAATAATAGGAATAATGAAGAGTGGATCTGGCCAGAGGGTTGGGATAAAAAGCATCAATAATAAGATGGAATGAAAATAGTAATAAAATAATAGGAATAATGAAGAGTGGATCTGGCCAGAGGGTTGGGATAAAAAGCATCAATAATAAGATGGAATCAAACTAGAAATAAAATAATAGGAATAATGAAGAGTGGATCTGGCCAGAGGGTTGGAATAAAAAGCATCAATAATAAGATGGAATGAAACTAGTCATAAAATAATAGGAATAATGAAGAGTGGATCTGGACAGAGGGTTGGGATAAAAAGCATCAATAATAAGATGGAATGAAACTAGAAATAAAATAATAGGAATAATGAAGAGTGGATCTGGCCAGAGGGTTGGGATAAAAAACATCAATAATAAGATGGAATGAAACTAGAAATAAAATAATAGGAATAATGAAGAGTGGATCTGGCCAGAGGGTTGGGATAAAAAACATCAATAATAAGATGGAATCAAACTAGAAATAAAATAATAGGAATAATGAAGAGTGGATCTGGCCAGAGGGTTGGGATAAAAAACATCAATAATAAGATGGAATCAAACTAGATATAAAATAATAGGAATAATGAAGAGTGGATCTGGCCAGAGGGTTGGGATAAAAAACATCAATAATAAGATGGAATCAAACTAGTCATAAAATAATAGGAATAATGAAGAGTGGATCTGGCCAGAGGGTTGGGATAAAAAACATCAATAATAAGAGGGAATCAAACTTGTAATAAAATAATAGGAATAATGAAGAGTGGATCTGGCCAGAGGGTTGGAATAAAAAGCATCAATAATAAGATGGAATCAAACTAGTAATAAAATAATAGGAATAATGAAGAGTGGATCTGGCTAGAGGGTTGGGATAAAAAACATCAATAATAAGATGGAATGAAACTAGAAATAAAATAATAGGAATAATGAAGAGTGGATCTGGCCAGAGGGTTGGGATAAAAAACATCAATAATAAGATGGAATCAAACTAGAAATAAAATAATAGGAATAATGAAGAGTGGATCTGGCCAGAGGGTTGGGATAAAAAACATCAATAATAAGAGGCAATCAAACTAGTAATAAAATAATAGGAATAATGAAGAGTGGATCTGGCCAGAGGGTTGGGATAAAAAGCATCAATAATAAGATGGAATCAAACTAGTCATAAAATAATAGGAATAATGAAGAGTGGATCTGGCCAGAGGGTTGGGATAAAAAGCATCAATAATAAGAGGCAATCAAACTAGTAATAAAATAATAGGAATAATGAAGAGTGGATCTGGCCAGAGGGTTGGGATAAAAAGCATCAATAATAAGAGGCAATCAAACTAGTAATAAAATAATAGGAATAATGAAGAGTGGATCTGGCCAGAGGGTTGGGATAAAAAACATCAATAATAAGATGGAATCAAACTAGTCATAAAATAATAGGAATAATGAAGAGTGGATCTGGCCAGAGGGTTGGGATAAAAAACATCAATAATAAGAGGGAATCAAACTTGTAATAAAATAATAGGAATAATGAAGAGTGGATCTGGCCAGAGGGTTGGAATAAAAAGCATCAATAATAAGATGGAATCAAACTAGTAATAAAATAATAGGAATAATGAAGAGTGGATCTGGCCAGAGGGTTGGGATAAAAAGCATCAATAATAAGATGGAATCAAACTAGTAATAAAATAATAGGAATAATGAAGAGTGTATCTGACCAGAGGGTTGGGATAAAAAGCATCAATAATAAGATGCAATCAAACTAGTCATAAAATAATAGGAATAATGAAGAGTGGATCTGGCCAGAGGGTTGGGATAAAAAGCATCAATAATAAGATGGAATCAAACTAGAAATAAAATAATAGGAATAATGAAGAGTGGATCTGGCCAGAGGGTTGGAATAAAAAGCATCAATAATTAGATGGAATCAAACTAGTCATAAAATAATAGGAATAATGAAGAGTGGATCTGGCCAGAGGGTTGGGATAAAAATTATCAATAATAAGAGGGAATCAAACTAGTAATAAAATAATAGGAATAATGAAGAGTGGATCTGGCCAGAGGGTTGGAATAAAAAGCATCAATAATAAGATGGAATCAAACTAGTAATAAAATAATAGGAATAATGAAGAGTGGATCTGGCCAGAGGGTTGGGATAAAAAGCATCAATAATAAGATGCAATCAAACTAGTCATAAAATAATAGGAATAATGAAGAGTGGATCTGGCCAGAGGGTTGGGATAAAAAGCATCAATAATAAGATGGAATCAAACTAGAAATAAAATAATAGGAATAATGAAGTGTGGATCTGGCCAGAGGGTTGGAATAAAAAGCATCAATAATAAGATGGAATCAAACTAGTAATAAAATAATAGGAATAATGAAGAGTGGATCTGGCCAGAGGGTTGGGATAAAAAGCATCAATAATAAGATGCAATCAAACTAGTAATAAAATAATAGGAATAATGAAGAGTGGATCTGGCCAGAGGGTTGGGATAAAAAGCATCAATAATAAGATGGAATCAAACTAGAAATAAAATAATAGGAATAATGAAGAGTGGATCTGGCCAGAGGGTTGGAATAAAAAGCATCAATAATTAGATGGAATCAAACTAGTAATAAAATAATAGGAATAATGAAGAGTGGATCTGGCCAGAGGGTTGGGATAAAAAGCATCAATAATAAGATGGAATCAAACTAGTAATAAAATAATAGGAATAATGAAGAGTGTATCTGACCAGAGGGTTGGGATAAAAAGCATCAATAATAAGATGCAATCAAACTAGTCATAAAATAATAGGAATAATGAAGAGTGGATCTGGCCAGAGGGTTGGGATAAAAAGCATCAATAATAAGATGGAATCAAACTAGAAATAAAATAATAGGAATAATGAAGAGTGGATCTGGCCAGAGGGTTGGAATAAAAAGCATCAATAATTAGATGGAATCAAACTAGTCATAAAATAATAGGAATAATGAAGAGTGGATCTGGCCAGAGGGTTGGGATAAAAAACATCAATAATAAGAGGGAATCAAACTAGTAATAAAATAATAGGAATAATGAAGAGTGGATCTGGCCAGAGGGTTGGAATAAAAAGCATCAATAATAAGATGGAATCAAACTAGTAATAAAATAATAGGAATAATGAAGAGTGGATCTGGCCAGAGGGTTGGGATAAAAAGCATCAATAATAAGATGCAATCAAACTAGTCATAAAATAATAGGAATAATGAAGAGTGGATCTGGCCAGAGGGTTGGGATAAAAAGCATCAATAATAAGATGGAATGAAACTAGAAATAAAATAATAGGAATAATGAAGAGTGGATCTGGCCAGAGGGTTGGGATAAAAAACATCAATAATAAGATGGAATGAAACTAGAAATAAAATAATAGGAATAATGAAGAGTGGATCTGGCCAGAGGGTTGGGATAAAAAACATCAATAATAAGATGGAATCAAACTAGAAATAAAATAATAGGAATAATGAAGAGTGGATCTGGCCAGAGGGTTGGGATAAAAAACATCAATAATAAGATGGAATCAAACTAGAAATAAAATAATAGGAATAATGAAGAGTGGATCTGGCCAGAGGGTTGGGATAAAAAGCATCAATAATAAGATGGAATGAAACTAGAAATAAAATAATAGGAATAAGAAAGAGTGGATCTGACCAGAGGGTTGGGATAAAAACCATCAATAATAAGATGGAATCAAACTAGAAATAAAATAATAGGAATAATGAAGAGTGGATCTGGCCAGAGGGTTGGGATAAAAAACATCAATAATAAGAGGGAATTAAACTAGTAATAAAATAATAGGAATAATGAAGAGTGGATCTGGCCAGAGGGTTGGAATAAAAAGCATCAATAATAAGATGGAATCAAACTAGTAATAAAATAATAGGAATAATGAAGAGTGGATCTGGCCAGAGGGTTGAGATAAAAAGCATCAATAATAAGATGCAATCAAACTAGTCATAAAATAATAGGAATAATGAAGAGTGGATCTGGCCAGAGGGTTGGGATAAAAAGCATCAATAATAAGATGGAATCAAACTAGAAATAAAATAATAGGAATAATGGAGAGTGGATCAGGCCAGAGGGTTGGGATAAAAAGCATCAATAATAAGAGGGAATCAAACTAGTAATAAAATAATAGGAATAATGAAGAGTGGATCTGGCCAGAGGGTTGAGATAAAAAGCATCAATAATAAGATGCAATCAAACTAGTCATAAAATAATAGGAATAATGAAGAGTGGATCTGGCCAGAGGGTTGGGATAAAAAGCATCAATAATAAGATGGAATCAAACTAGAAATAAAATAATAGGAATAATGAAGAGTGGATCTGGCCAGTGGGTTGGGATAAAAAACATCAATAATAAGAGGGAATCAAACTAGTAATAAAATAATAGGAATAATGAAGAGTGGATCTGGCCAGAGGGTTGGAATAAAAAGCATCAATAATAAGATGGAATCAAACTAGTAATAAAATAATAGGAATAATGAAGAGTGGATCTGGCCAGAGGGTTGAGATAAAAAGCATCAATAATAAGATGCAATCAAACTAGTCATAAAATAATAGGAATAATGAAGAGTGGATCTGGCCAGAGGGTTGGGATAAAAAGCATCAATAATAAGATGGAATCAAACTAGAAATAAAATAATAGGAATAATGGAGAGTGGATCAGGCCAGAGGGTTGGGATAAAAAGCATCAATAATAAGATGGAATCAAACTAGTCATAAAATAATAGGAATAATGAAGAGTGGATCTGTCCAGAGAGTTGGGATAAAAAGCATCAATAATAAGATGGAATGAAAATAGAAATAAAATAATAGGAATAATGAAGAGCGGATCAGGCCAGAGGGTTGGGATATAAAGCATCAATAATAAGATGGAATCAAACTAGAAATAAAATAATAGGAATAATGAAGAGTGGATCAGGCCAGAGGGTTGGGATAAAAAGCATCAATAATAAGATGGAATCAAACTAGTAATAAAATAATAGGAATAAGAAAGAGTGGATCTGGCCAGAGGGTTGGGATAAAAACCATCAATAATAAGATGGAATCAAACTAGTAATAAAATAATAGGAATAATGTAGAGTGGATGTGGCCAGAGGGTTGGGATAAAAAGCATCAATAATAAGATGGAATGAAAATAGTAATAAAATAATAGGAATAATGAAGAGTGGATCTGGCCAGAGGGTTGGGATAAAAAGCATCAATAATAAGATGGAATCAAACTAGAAATAAAATAATAGGAATAATGAAGAATGGATCTGGCCAGAGGGTTGGGATAAAAAGCATCAATAATAAAATGGAATCAAACTAGTCATAAAATAATAGGAATAATGAAGAGTGGATCTGGCCAGAGGGTTGGGATAAAAAGCATCAATAATAAGATGGAATCAAACTAGTAATAAAATAATAGGAATAAGAAAGAGTGGATCTGGCCAGAGGGTTGGGATAAAAACCATCAATAATAAGATGGAATCAAACTAGTAATAAAATAATAGGAATAATGTAGAGTGGATGTGGCCAGAGGGTTGGGATAAAAAGCATCAATAATAAGATGGAATGAAAATAGTAATAAAATAATAGGAATAATGAAGAGTGGATCTGGCCAGAGGGTTGGGATAAAAAGCATCAATAATAAGATGGAATCAAACTAGAAATAAAATAATAGGAATAATGAAGAGTGGATCTGGCCAGAGGGTTGGGATAAAAAGCATCAATAATAAGATGCAATCAAACTAGTAATAAAATAATAGGAATAATGAAGAGTGGATATGGCCAGAGGGTTGGGATAAAAAGCATCAATAATAAGATGGAATCAAACTAGAAATAAAATAATAGGAATAATGAAGAGTGGATCTGGCCAGAGGGTTGGGATAAAAAGAATCAATAATAAGATGGAATCAAACTAGTAATAAAATAATAGGAATAATGAAGAGTGGATCTGGCCAGACGGTTGGGATAAAAAGAATCAATAATAAAATGGAATCAAACTAGTAATAAAATAATAGGAATAATGATGAGTGGATATGGCCAGAGGGTTGGGATAAAAAGCATCGATAATAAGATGGAATCAAACTAGTAATAAAATAATAGGAATAATGAAGAGTGGATATGGCCAGAGGGTTAGGATAAAAAGCATCAATAATAAGATGGAATCAAACTAGAAATAAAATAATAGGAATAATGAAGAGTGGATCTGGCCAGAGGGTTGGGATAAAAAGCATTAATAATAAGATGGAATCAAACTAGTAATAAAATAATAGGAATAATGAAGAGTTAATCTGGCCAGTGGGTTGGGATAAAAAGCATGAATAATAAGATGGAATGAAACTAGTAATAAAATAATAGGAATAATGAAGAGTTAATCTGGCCAGAGGGTTGGGATAAAAAGCATCAATAATAAGATGGAATCAAACTAGAAATAAAATAATAGGAATAATGAAGAGTGGATCTGTCCAGAGTGTTGGGATAAAAAGCATGAATAATAAGATGGAATCAAACTAGAAATAAAATAATAGGAATAATGAAGAGTGGATCTGGCCAGAGGGTTGGAATAAAAAGCATCAATAATAAGCTGGAATGAAACTAGTAATAACATAATAGGAATAATGAAGAGTGGATATGGCCAGAGGTTTGGGATAAAAAGCATCAATAATAAGCTGGAATGAAACTAGTAATAAAATAATAGGAATTATGAAGAGTGGATCTGGCCCGAGGGTTGGGATAAAAAGCATCAATAATAAGATGGAATCAAACTAGAAATAAAATAATAGGAATAATGAAGAGTGGATCAGGCCAGAGGGTTGGGATAAAAAGCATCAATAATAAGATGGAATCAAACTAGTAATAAAATAATAGGAATAATGAAGAGTTAATCTGGCCAGAGGGTTGGGATAAAAAGCATCAATAATAAGATGGAATCAAACTAGTAATAAAATAATAGGAATAATGAAGAGTGGATCTGGCCAGAGGGTTGGGATAAAAAGCATCAATAATAAGATGGAATCAAACTAGTAATAAAATAATAGGAATATTGAAGAGAGGATATGGCCAGAGGTTTGGGATAAAAAGCATCAATAATAAGATGGAATCAAACTAGAAATAAAATAATAGGAATAATGAAGAGTGGATATGGCCAGAGGTTTGGGATAAAAAGCATCAATAATAAGCTGGAATGAAACTAGTAATAACATAATAGGAATAATGAAGAGTGGATATGGCCAGAGGTTTGGGATAAAAAGCATCAATAATAAGCTGGAATGAAACTAGTAATAAAATAATAGGAATTATGAAGAGTGGATCTGGCCCGAGGGTTGGGATAAAAAGCATCAATAATAAGATGGAATCAAACTAGAAATAAAATAATAGGAATAATGAAGAGTGGATCAGGCCAGAGGGTTGGGATAAAAAGCATCAATAATAAGATGGAATCAAACTAGTAATAAAATAATAGGAATAATGAAGAGTTAATCTGGCCAGAGGGTTGGGATAAAAAGCATCAATAATAAGATGGAATCAAACTAGTAATAAAATAATAGGAATAATGAAGAGTGGATCTGGCCAGAGGGTTGGGATAAAAAGCATCAATAATAAGATGGAATCAAACTAGTAATAAAATAATAGGAATATTGAAGAGTGGATATGGCCAGAGGTTTGGGATAAAAAGCATCAATAATAAGATGGAATCAAACTAGAAATAAAATAATAGGAATAATGAAGAGTGGATATGGCCAGAGGTTTGGGATAAAAAGCATCAATAATAAGATGGAATCAAACTAGAAATAAAATAATAGGAATAATGAAGAGTGGATCTGGCCAGAGTGTTGGGATAAATAGCATCAATAATAAGATGGAATCAAACTAGTAATAAAATAATAGGAATAATGAAGAGTGGATATGGCCAGAGGGTTGGGATAAAAAGCATCAATAATAAGATGGAATCAAACTAGTAATAAAATAATAGGACTAATGAAGAGTGGATCTGGCCAGAGGGTTGGGATAAAAAGCATCAATATTAAGATGGAATCAAACTAGAAATAAAATAATAGGAATAATGAAGAGTGGATCTGGCCAGAGGGTTGGGATAAAAAGCATCAATAATAAGATGGAATCAAACTAGTAATAAAATAATAGGAATAATGAAGAGTGGATATGGCCAGAGGGTTGGGATAAAAAGCATCAATAATAAGATGGAATCAAACTAGAAATAAAATAATAGGAATAATGAAGAGTGGATCTGGCCAGAGGGTTGGGATAAAAAGCATCAATAATAAGATGGAATCAAACTAGTAATAAAATAATAGGAATAATGAAGAGTGGATATGGCCAGAGGGTTGGGATATAAAGCATCAATAATAAGATGGAATCAAACTAGTAATAAAATAATAGGAATAATGAAGAGTGGATCTGGACAGAGGGTTGGGATAAAAAGGATCAATAATAAGATGGAATCAAACTAGTAATAAAATAATAGGAATAATGAAGAGTGGATCTGGCCAGAGGGTTGGGATAAAAAGCATCAATAATAAGATGGAATCAAACTAGTAATAAAATAATAGGAATAATGAAGAGTGGATCTGGCCAGAGGGTTGGGATAAAAAGCATCAATAATAAGATGGAATGAACCTAGTAATAAAATAATAGGAATAATGAAGAGTTAATCTGGCCAGAGGGTTGGGATAAAAAGCATCAATAATAAGATGGAATCAAACTAGTAATAAAATAATAGGAATAATGAAGAGTGCATCTGGCCAGAGTGTTGGGATAAAAAGCATCAATAATAAGCTGGAATGAAACTAGTAATAAAATAATAGGAATAATGAAGAGTGGATTTCGCCAGAGTGTTGGGATAAAAAGCATCAATAATAAGATGGAATAAAACTAGTCATAAAATAATAGGAATAATGAAGAGTGGATCTGGCCAGAGGGTTGGAATAAAAAGCATCAATAATAAGCTGGAATGAAACTAGTAATAACATAATAGGAATAATGAAGAGTGGATATGGCCAGAGGTTTGGGATAAAAAGCATCAATAATAAGCTGGAATGAAACTAGTAATAAAATAATAGGAATTATGAAGAGTGGATCTGGCCCGAGGGTTGGGATAAAAAGCATCAATAATAAGATGGAATCAAACTAGTAATAAAATAATAGGAATAATGAAGAGTGGATCTGGCCAGAGGGTTGGGATAAAAAGCATCAATAATAAGATGGAATCAAACTAGTAATAAAATAATAGGAATATTGAAGAGTGGATATGGCCAGAGGTTTGGGATAAAAAGCATCAATAATAAGGTGGAATCAAACTAGAAATAAAATAATAGGAATAATGAAGAGTGGATATGGCCAGAGGTTTGGGATAAAAAGCATCAATAATAAGATGGAATCAAACTAGAAATAAAATAATAGGAATAATGAAGAGTGGATCTGGCCAGAGGGTTGGGATAAAAAGCATCAATAATAAGATGGAATCAAACTAGTAATAAAATAATAGGAATAATGAAGAGTGGATATGGCCAGAGGGTTGGGATAAAAAGCATCAATAATAAGATGGAATCAAAATAGAAATAAAATAATAGGAATAATGAAGAGTGGATCTGGCCAGAGGGTTGGGATAAAAAGCATCAATAATAAGATGGAATCTAACTAGTAATAAATTAATAGGAATAATGAAGAGTGGATATGGCCAGAGGGTTGGGATATAAAGCATCAATAATAAGATGGAATCAAACTAGTAATAAAATAATAGGAATAATGAAGAGTGGATCTGGACAGAGGGTTGGGATAAAAAGCATCAATAATAAGATGGAATCAAACTAGTAATAAAATAATAGGAATAATGAAGAGTGGATCTGGCCAGAGGGTTGGGATAAAAAGCATCAATAATAAAATGGAATCAAACTAGTAATAAAATAATAGGAATAATGAAGAGTGGATCTGGCCAGAGGGTTGGGATAAAAAGCATCAATAATAAGATGGAATCAAACTAGTAATAAAATAATAGGAATAATGAAGAGTGGATATGGCCAGAGGGTTGGGATAAAAAGCATCAATAAAAAGATGGAATGAAACTAGTAATAAAATAATAGGAATAATGAAGAGTGGATCTGGCCAGAGGATTGGGATAAAAAGCATCAATAATAAGATGGAATCAAACTAGTATTAAAATAATAGGAATAATGAAGAGTGGATATGGCCAGAGGGTTGGGATATAAAGCATCAATAATAAGATGGAATCAAAATAGAAATAAAATAATAGGAATAATGAAGAGTGGATCTGGCCAGAGGGTTGGGATAAAAAGCATCAATAATAAGATGGAATCAAACTAGTAATAAAATAATAGGAATAATGAAGAGTGGATATGGCCAGAGGGTTGGGATATAAAGCATCAATAATAAGATGGAATCAAACTAGTAATAAAATAATAGGAATAATGAAGAGTGTATCTGGCCAGAGGGTTGGGATAAAAAGCATCAATAATAAGATGGAATCAAACTAGTAATAAAATAATAGGAATAATGAAGAGTGGATATGGCCAGAGGGTTGGGATATAAAGCATCAATAATAAGATGGAATCAAACTAGTAATAAAATAATAGGAATAATGAAGAGTGGATCTGGCCAGAGGATTGGGATAAAAAGCATCAATAATAAGATGGAATCAAACTAGTAATAAAATAATAGGAATAATGAAGAGTGGATCTGGCCAGAGGGTTGCGATAAAAAGCATCAATAATAAGATGGAATCAAACTAGTAATAAAATAATAGGAATAATGAAGAGTTGATCTGGCCAGAGGGTTGGGATAAAAAGCATCAATAATAAGATGGAATGAAACTAGTAATAAAATAATAGGAATAATGAAGAGTTAATCTGGCCAGAGGGTTGGGATAAAAAGCATCAATAATAAGATGGAACCAAACTAGTAATAAAATAATAGGAATAATGAAGAGTGCATCTGGCCAGAGTGTTGGGATAAAAAGCATCAATAATAAGCTGGAATGAAACTAGTAATAAAATAATAGGAATAATGAAGTGTGGATATGGCCAGAGGGTTGGGATAAAAAGCATCAATAATAAGATGGAATCAAACTAGTAATAAAATAATAGGAATAATGAAGAGTGGATCTGGCCAGAGGGTTGGGATAAAAAGCATCAATAATAAGAGGGAATCAAACTAGTAATAAAATAATAGGAATAATGAAGAGTGGATATGGCCAGAGGGTTGGGATAAAAAGCACCAATAATAAGATGCAATCAAACTAGTAATAAAATAATAGGAATAATGAAGAGTGGATATGGCCAGAGGGTTGGGATAAAAAGCATCAATAATAAGATGGAATCAAACTAGAAATAAAATAATAGGAATAATGTAGAGTGGATATGGCCAGAGGGTTGGGATAAAAAGCATCAATAATAAGATGGAATCAAACTAGTAATAAAATAATAGGAATAATGAAGAGTGGATATGGCCAGAGGGTTGGGATAAAAAGCATCAATAATAAGATGGAATCAAACTAGTAATAAAATAATAGGAATAATGAAGAGTGGATCAGGCCAGACGGTTGGGATAAAAAGCATCAATAATAAGATGGAATCAAACTAGTAATAAAATAATAGGAATAATGAAGAGTGGATATGGCCAGACGGTTGGGATAAAAAGAATCAATAATAAGATGGAATCAAACTAGTAATAAAATAATAGGAATAATGATGAGTGGATATGGCCAGAGGGTTGGGATAAAAAGCATCAATAATAAGATGGAATCAAACTAGTAATAAAATAATATGAATAAAGAAGAGTGGATCTGGCCAGAGGGTTGGGATAAAAAGCATCAATAATAAGATGGAATCAAACTAGTAATAAAATAATAGGAATAATGATGAGTGGATATGGCCAGAGGGTTGGGATAAAAAGAATCAATAATAAGATGGAATCAAACTAGTAATAAAATAATAGGAATAATGATGAGTGGATATGGCCAGAGGGTTGGGATAAAAAGCATCAATAATAAGATGGAATCAAACTAGTAATAAAATAATAGGAATAATGATGAGTGGATATGGCCAGAGGGTTGGGATAAAAAGCATCAATAATAAGATGGAATCAAACTAGTAATAAAATAATAGGAATAATGAAGAGTGGATCTGGCCAGAGGGTTGGGATAAAAAGCATGAATAATAAGATGGAATCAAATTAGTAATAAAATAATAGAAATAATGAAGAGTGGATCTGGCCAGAGGGTTGGGATAAAAAGCATCAATAATAAGATGGAATCAAACTAGTAATAAAATAATAGGAATAATGAAGAGTGGATATGGCCAGACGGTTGGGATAAAAAGAATCAATAATAAGATGGAATCAAACTAGTAATAAAATAATAGGAATAATGATGAGTGGATATGGCCAGAGGGTTGGGATAAAAAGCATCAATAATAAGATGGAATCAAACTAGTAATAAAATAATAGGAATCATGAAGAGTGGATCTGGCAATAGGGTTGGGATAAAAAGAATCAATAATAAGATGGAATCAAACTAGTAATAAAATAATAGGAATAATGAAGAGTGGATATGGCCAGACGGTTGGGATAAAAAGAATCAATAATAAGATGGAATCAAACTAGTAATAAAATAATAGGAATAATGAAGAGTGGATCTGGCCAGAGGGTTGGGATAAAAAGCATCAATAATAAGATGGAATCAAACTAGTAATAAAATAATAGGAATAATGAAGAGTGGATCTGGCCAGAGGGATGGGATAAAAAGCATCAATAATAAGATGGAATCAAACTAGTAATAAAATAATATGAATAAAGAAGAGTGGATCTGGTCAGAGGGTTGGGATAAAAAGCATCAATAATAAGATGGAATGAAACTAGTAATAAAATAATAGGAATAATGAAGAGTTAATCTGGCCAGAGGGTTGGGATAAAAAGCATCAATAATAAGATGGAATCAAACTAGAAATAAAATAATAGGAATAATGAAGAGTGGATCTGTCCAGAGGGTTGGGATAAAAAGCATGAATAATAAGATGGAATCAAACTAGAAATAAAATAATAGGAATAATGAAGAGTGGATCTGGCCAGAGGGTTGGAATAAAAAGCATCAATAATAAGCTGGAATGAAACTAATAATAACATCATAGGAATAATGAAGAGTGGATATGGCCAGAGGTTTGGGATAAAAAGCATCAATAATAAGCTGGAATGAAACTAGTAATAAAATAATAGGAATTATGTAGAGTGGATCTGGCCCGAGGGTTGGGATAAAAAGCATCAATACTAAGATGGAATCAAACTAGAAATAAAATAATAGGAATAATGAAGAGTGGATCAGGCCAGAGGGTTGGGATAAAAAGCATCAATAATAAGATGGAATCAAACTAGTAATAAAATGATAGGAATAATGAAGAGTTAATCTGGCCAGAGGGTTGGGATAAAAAGAATCAATAATAAGATGGAATCAAACTAGTAATAAAATAATAGGAATAATGAAGAGTGGATCTGGCCAGAGGGTTGGGATAAAAAGCATCAATAATAAGATGGAATCAAACTAGTAATAAAATAATAGGAATATTGAAGAGTGGATATGGCCAGAGGTTTGGGATAAAAAGCATCAATAATAAGATGGAATCAAACTAGAAATAAAATAATAGGAATAATGAAGAGTGGATATGGCCAGAGGTTTGGGATAAAAAGCATCAATAATAAGATGGAATCAAACTAGAAATAAAATAATAGGAATAATGAAGAGTGGATCTGGCCAGAGGGTTGGGATAAAAAGCATCAATAATAAGATGGAATCAAACTAGTAATAAAATAATAGGAATAATGAAGAGTGGATCTGGCCAGAGGGTTGGGATAAAAAGCATCAATATTAAGATGGAATCAAACTAGAAATAAAATAATAGGAATAATGAAGAGTGGATCTGGCCAGAGGGTTGGGATAAAAAGCATCAATAATAAGATGGAATCAAACTAGTAATAAAATAATAGGAATAATGAAGAGTGGATATGGCCAGAGGGTTGGGATATAAAGCATCAATAATAAGATGGAATCAAACTAGAAATAAAATAATAGGAATAATGAAGAGTGGATCTGGCCAGAGGGTTGGGATAAAAAGCATCAATAATAAGTTGGAATCAAACTAGTAATAAAATAATAGGAATAATGAAGAGTGGATATGGCCAGAGGGTTGGGATATAAAGCATCAATAATAAGATGGAATCAAACTAGTAATAAAATAATAGGAATAATGAAGAGTGGATCTGGACAGAGGGTTGGGATAAAAAGGATCAATAATAAGATGGAATCAAACTAGTAATAAAATAATAGGAATAATGAAGAGTGGATCTGGCCAGAGGGTTGGGATAAAAAGCATCAATAATAAGATGGAATCAAACTAGTAATAAAATAATAGGAATAATGAAGAGTGGATCTGGCCAGAGGGTTGGGATAAAAAGCATCAATAATAAGATGGAATGAAACTAGTAATAAAATAATAGGAATAATGAAGAGTTAATCTGGCCAGAGGGTTGGGATAAAAAGCATCAATAATAAGATGGAATCAAACTAGTAATAAAATAATAGGAATAATGAAGAGTGCATCTGGCCAGAATGTTGGGATAAAAAGCATCAATAATAAGCTGGAATAAACCTAGTAATAAAATAATAGGAATAATGAAGAGTGGATTTCGCCAGAGTGTTGGGATAAAAAGCATCAATAATAAGATGGAATCAAACTAGTCATAAAATAATAGGAATAATGAAGAGTGGATCTGGCCAGAGGGTTGGAATAAAAAGCATCAATAATAAGCTGGAATGAAACTAGTAATAACATAATAGGAATAATGAAGAGTGGATATGGCCAGAGGTTTGGGATAAAAAGCATCAATAATAAGCTGGAATGAAACTAGTAATAAAATAATAGGAATTATGAAGAGTGGATCTGGCCGGAGGGTTGGGATAAAAAGCATCAATAATAAGATGGAATCAAACTAGAAATAAAATAATAGGAATAACGAAGAGTGGATCAGGCCAGAGGGTTGGGATAAAAAGCATCAATAATAAGATGGAATCAAACTAGTAATAAAATAATAGGAATAATGAAGAGTTAATCTGGCCAGAGTGTTGGGATAAAAAGCATCAATAATAAGATGGAATCAAACTAGTAATAAAATAATAGGAATAATGAAGAGTGGATCTGGCCAGAGGGTTGGGATAAAAAGCATCAATAATAAGATGGAATCAAACTAGTAATAAAATAATAGGAATATTGAAGAGTGGATATGGCCAGTGGTTTGGGATAAAAAGCATCAATAATAAGATGGAATCAAACTAGAAATAAAATAATAGGAATAATGAAGAGTGGATATGGCCAGAGGTTTGGGATAAAAAGCATCAATAATAAGATGGAATCAAAGTAGAAATAAAATAATAGGAATAATGAAGAGTGGATCTGGCCAGAGGGTTGGGATAAAAAGCATCAATAATAAGATGGAATCAAACTAGTAATAAAATAATAGGAATAATGAAGAGTGGATCTGGCCAGAGGGTTGGGATAAAAAGCATCAATAATAAGATGGAATCAAAATAGAAATAAAATAATAGGAATAATGAAGAGTGGATCTGGCCCGAGGGTTGGGATAAAAAGCATCAATAATAAGATGGAATCAAACTAGTAATAAAATAATAGGAATAATGAAGAGTGGATATGGCCAGAGGGTTGGGATATAAAGCATCAATAATAAGATGGAATCAAACTAGTAATAAAATAATAGGAATAATGAAGAGTGGATCTGGACAGAGGGTTGGGATAAAAAGCATCAATAATAAGATGGAATCAAACTAGTAATAAAATAATAGGAATAATGAAGAGTGGATCTGGCCAGAGGGTTGGGATAAAAAGCATCAATAATAAGATGGAATCAAACTAGTAATAAAATAATAGGAATAATGAAGAGTGGATCTGTCCAGAGGGTTGGGATAAAAAGCATCAATAATAAGATGGAATCAAACTAGAAATAAAATAATAGGAATAATGTAGAGTGGGTATGGCCAGAGGGTTGGGATAAAAAGCATCAATAATAAGATGGAATCAAACTAGTAATAAAATAATAGGAATAATGAAGAGTGGATCTGGCCAGACGGTTGGGATAAAAAGAATCAATAATAAGATGGAATCAAACTAGTAATAAAATAATAGGAATAATGAAGAGTGGATATGGCCAGAGGGTTGGGATAAAAAGCATCAATAATAAGATGGAATCAAACTAGAAATAAAATAATAAGAATAATGAAGAGTGGATCTGGCCAGAGGGTTTTGATAAAAAGCATTAATAATAAGATGGAATCAAACTAGTAATAAAATAATAGGAATAATGAAGAGTTAATCTGGCCAGAGGGTTGGGATAAAAAGCATCAATAATAAGATGGAATCAAACTAGTAATAAAATAATAGGAATAATGAAGAGTTAATATGGCCAGAGGGTTGGGATAAAAAGCATCAATAATAAGATGGAATCAAACTAGAAATAAAATAATAGGAATAATGAAGAGTGGATCTGTCCAGAGGGTTGGGGTAAAAAGCATGAATAATAAGATGGAATCAAACTAGAAATAAAATAATAGGAATAATGTAGAGTGGATATGGCCAGAGGGTTGGGATAAAAAGCATCAATAATAAGATGGAATCAAACTAGAAATAAAATAATAGGAATAATGAAGAGTGGATCTGGCCAGAGGGTTGGAATAAAAAGCATCAATAATAAGATGGAATCAAACTAGTCATAAAATAATAGGAATAATGAAGAGTGGATCTGGCCAGAGGGTTGGGATAAAAAGCATCAATAATAAGATGGAATGAAACTAGAAATAAAATAATAGGAATAATGAAGAGTGGATCTGGCCAGAGGGTTGGGATAAAAAACATCAATAATAAGATGGAATGAAACTAGAAATAAAATAATAGGAATAATGTAGAGTGGATCTGGCCAGAGTGTTGGGATAAAAAACATCAATAACAAGATGGAATCAAACTAGAAATAAAATAATAGGAATAATGAAGAGTGGATCTGGCCAGAGGGTTGGGATAAAAAGCATCAATAATAAGATGGAATCAAACTAGTAATAAAATAATAGGAATAATGAAGAGTGGATCTGTCCAGAGGGTTGGGATAAAAAGCATCAATAATAAGATGGAATGAAACTAGAAATAAAATAATAGGAATAAGAAAGAGTGGATCTGGCCAGAGGGTTGGGATAAAAACCATCAATAATAAGATGGAATCAAACTAGAAATAAAATAATAGGAATAATGAAGAGTGGATCTGGCCAGAGGGTTGGAATAAAAAGCATCAATAATTAGATGGAATCAAACTAGTCATAAAATAATAGGAATAATGAAGAGTGGATCTGGCCAGAGGGTTGGGATAAAAAACATCAATAATAAGAGGGAATCAAACTAGTAATAAAATAATAGGAATAATGAAGAGTGGATCTGGCCAGAGGGTTGGAATAAAAAGCATCAATAATAAGATGGAATCAAACTAGTAATAAAATAATAGGAATAATGAAGAGTGGATCAGGCCAGAGGGTTGGGATAAAAAGCATCAATAATAAGATGGAATCAAACTAGTAATAAAATAATAGGAATAATGAAGAGTTAATCTGGCCAGAGGGTTGGGATAAAAAGCATCAATAATAAGATGGAATCAAACTAGTAATAAAATAATAGGAATAATGAAGAGTTAATCTGGCCAGAGGTTTGGGATAAAAAGCATCAATAATAAGATGGAATCAAAGTAGAAATAAAATAATAGGAATAATGAAGAGTGGATCTGGCCAGAGGGTTGGGATAAAAAGCATCAATAATAAGATGCAATCAAACTAGTCATAAAATAATAGGAATAATGAAGAGTGGATCTGGCCAGAGGGTTGGGATAAAAAGCATCAATAATAAGATGGAATCAAACTAGAAATAAAATAATAGGAATAATGGAGAGTGGATCAGGCCAGAGGGTTGGGATAAAAAGCATCAATAATAAGATGGAATCAAACTAGTAATAAAATAATAGGAATAATGAAGAGTGGATCTGTCCAGAGGGTTGGGATAAAAAGCATCAATAATAAGATGGAATGAAAATAGAAATAAAATAATAGGAATAATGAAGAGCGGATCAGGCCAGAGGGTTGGGATATAAAGCATCAATAATAAGATGGAATCAAACTAGAAATAAAATAATAGGAATAATGAAGAGTGGATCAGGCCAGAGGGTTGGGATAAAAAGCATCAATAATAAGATGGAATCAAACTAGTCATAAAATAATAGGAATAATGAAGAGTGGATCTGGCCAGAGGGTTGGGATAAAAAGCATCAATAATAAGATGGAATCAAACTAGTAATAAAATAATAGGAATAAGAAAGAGTGGATCTGGCCAGAGGGTTGGGATAAAAAACATCAATAATAAGAGGGAATCAAACTAGTAATAAAATAATAGGAATAATGAAGAGTGGATCTGGCCAGAGGGTTGGAATAAAAAGCATCAATAATAAGATGGAATCAAACTAGTAATAAAATAATAGGAATAATGAAGAGTGGATCAGGCCAGAGGGTTGGGATAAAAAGCATCAATAATAAGATGGAATCAAACTAGTAATAAAATAATAGGAATAATGAAGAGTTAATCTGGCCAGAGGGTTGGGATAAAAAGCATCAATAATAAGATGGAATCAAACTAGTAATAAAATAATAGGAATAATGAAGAGTTAATCTGGCCAGAGGTTTGGGATAAAAAGCATCAATAATAAGATGGAATCAAAGTAGAAATAAAATAATAGGAATAATGAAGAGTGGATCTGGCCAGAGGGTTGGGATAAAAAGCATCAATAATAAGATGCAATCAAACTAGTCATAAAATAATAGGAATAATGAAGAGTGGATCTGGCCAGAGGGTTGGGATAAAAAGCATCAATAATAAGATGGAATCAAACTAGAAATAAAATAATAGGAATAATGGAGAGTGGATCAGGCCAGAGGGTTGGGATAAAAAGCATCAATAATAAGATGGAATCAAACTAGTAATAAAATAATAGGAATAATGAAGAGTGGATCTGTCCAGAGGGTTGGGATAAAAAGCATCAATAATAAGATGGAATGAAAATAGAAATAAAATAATAGGAATAATGAAGAGCGGATCAGGCCAGAGGGTTGGGATATAAAGCATCAATAATAAGATGGAATCAAACTAGAAATAAAATAATAGGAATAATGAAGAGTGGATCAGGCCAGAGGGTTGGGATAAAAAGCATCAATAATAAGATGGAATCAAACTAGTCATAAAATAATAGGAATAATGAAGAGTGGATCTGGCCAGAGGGTTGGGATAAAAAGCATCAATAATAAGATGGAATCAAACTAGTAATAAAATAATAGGAATAAGAAAGAGTGGATCTGGCCAGAGGGTTGGGATAAAAACCATCAATAATAAGATGGAATCAAACTAGTAATAAAATAATAGGAATAATGTAGAGTGGATGTGGCCAGAGGGTTGGGATAAAAAGCATCAATAATAAGATGGAATGAAAATAGTAATAAAATAATAGGAATAATGAAGAGTGGATCTGGCCAGAGGGTTGGGATAAAAAGCATCAATAATAAGATGGAATCAAACTAGAAATAAAATAATAGGAATAATGAAGAGTGGATCTGGCCAGAGGGTTGGGATAAAAAGAATCAATAATAAGATGGAATCAAACTAGTAATAAAATAATAGGAATAATGATGAGTGGATATGGCCAGAGGGTTGGGATAAAAAGCATCAATAATAAGATGGAATCAAACTAGTAATAAAATAATAGGAATAATGAAGAGTGGATATGGCCAGAGGGTTAGGATAAAAAGCATCAATAATAAGATGGAATCAAACTAGAAATAAAATAATAGGAATAATGAAGAGTGGATCTGGCCAGAGGGTTGGGATAAAAAGCATTAATAATAAGATGGAATCAAACTAGTAATAAAATAATAGGAATAATGAAGAGTTAATCTGGCCAGAGGGTTGGGATAAAAAGCATGAATAATAAGATGGAATGAAACTAGTAATAAAATAATAGGAATAATGAAGAGTTAATCTGGCCAGAGGGTTGGGATAAAAAGCATCAATAATAAGATGGAATCAAACTAGAAATAAAATAATAGGAATAATGAAGAGTGGATCTGTCCAGAGTGTTGGGATAAAAAGCATGAATAATAAGATGGAATCAAACTAGAAATAAAATAATAGGAATAATGAAGAGTGGATCTGGCCAGAGGGTTGGAATAAAAAGCATCAATAATAAGCTGGAATGAAACTAGTAATAACATAATAGGAATAATGAAGAGTGGATATGGCCAGAGGTTTGGGATAAAAAGCATCAATAATAAGCTGGAATGAAACTAGTAATAAAATAATAGGAATTATGAAGAGTGGATCTGGCCCGAGGGTTGGGATAAAAAGCATCAATAATAAGATGGAATCAAACTAGAAATAAAATAATAGGAATAATGAAGAGTGGATCAGGCCAGAGGGTTGGGATAAAAAGCATCAATAATAAGATGGAATCAAACTAGTAATAAAATAATAGGAATAATGAAGAGTGGATCTGGACAGAGGGTTGGGATAAAAAGCATCAATAATAAGATGGAATCAAACTAGTAATAAAATAATAGGAATAATGAAGAGTGGATATGGCCAGAGGGTTGGGATAAAAAGCATCAATAATAAGATGGAATCAAACTAGAAATAAAATAATAGGAATAATGAAGAGTGGATCTGGCCAGAGGGTTGGGATAAAAAGGATCAATAATAAGATGGAATCAAACTAGTAATAAAATAATAGGAATAATGAAGAGTGGATCTGGACAGAGGGTTGGGATAAAAAGCATCAATAATAAGATGGAATCAAACTAGTAATAAAATAATAGGAATAATGAAGAGTGGATCTGGCCAGAGGGTTGGGATAAAAAGCATCAATAATAAGATGGAATCAAACTAGTAATAAAATAATAGGAATAATGAAGAGTGGATATGGCCAGAGGGTTGGGATATAAAGCATCAATAATAAGATGGAATCAAACTAGTAATAAAATAATAGGAATAATGAAGAGTGGATCTGGACAGAGGGTTGGGATAAAAAGGATCAATAATAAGATGGAATCAAACTAGTAATAAAATAATAGGAATAATGAAGAGTGGATCTGGCCAGAGGGTTGGGATAAAAAGCATCAATAATAAGATGGAATCAAACTAGTAATAAAATAATAGGAATAATGAAGTGTGGATCTGGCCAGAGGGTTGGGATAAAAAGCATCAATAATAAGATGGAATGAACCTAGTAATAAAATAATAGGAATAATGAAGAGTTAATCTGGCCAGAGGGTTGGGATAAAAAGCATCAATAATAAGATGGAATCAAACTAGTAATAAAATAATAGGAATAATGAAGAGTGCATCTGGCCAGAGTGTTGGGATAAAAAGCATCAATAATAAGCTGGAATGAAACTAGTAATAAAATAATAGGAATAATGAAGAGTGGATTTCGCCAGAGTGTTGGGATAAAAAGCATCAATAATAAGATGGAATCAAACTAGTCATAAAATAATAGGAATAATGAAGAGTGGATCTGGCCAGAGGGTTGGAATAAAAAGCATCAATAATAAGCTGGAATGAAACTAGTAATAACATAATAGGAATAATGAAGAGTGGATATGGCCAGAGGTTTGGGATAAAAAGCATCAATAATAAGCTGGAATGAAACTAGTAATAAAATAATAGGAATTATGAAGAGTGGATCTGGCCCGAGGGTTGGGATAAAAAGCATCAATAATAAGATGGAATCAAACTAGAAATAAAATAATAGGAATAATGAAGAGTGGATCAGGCCAGAGGGTTGGGATAAAAAGCATCAATAATAAGATGGAATCAAACTAGTAATAAAATAATAGGAATAATGAAGAGTTAATCTGGCCAGAGTGTTGGGATAAAAAGCATCAATAATAAGATGGAATCAAACTAGTAATAAAATAATAGGAATAATGAAGAGTGGATCTGGCCAGAGGGTTGGGATAAAAAGCATCAATAATAAGATGGAATCAAACTAGTAATAAAATAATAGGAATATTGAAGAGTGGATATGGCCAGAGGTTTGGGATAAAAAGCATCAATAATAAGGTGGAATCAAACTAGAAATAAAATAATAGGAATAATGAAGAGTGGATATGGCCAGAGGTTTGGGATAAAAAGCATCAATAATAAGATGGAATCAAACTAGAAATAAAATAATAGGAATAATGAAGAGTGGATCTGGCCAGAGGGTTGGGATAAAAAGCATCAATAATAAGATGGAATCAAACTAGTAATAAAATAATAGGAATAATGAAGAGTGGATATGGCCAGAGGGTTGGGATAAAAAGCATCAATAATAAGATGGAATCAAAATAGAAATAAAATAATAGGAATAATGAAGAGTGGATCTGGCCAGAGGGTTGGGATAAAAAGCATCAATAATAAGATGGAATCAAACTAGTAATAAAATAATAGGAATAATGAAGAGTGGATATGGCCAGAGGGTTGGGATATAAAGCATCAATAATAAGATGGAATGAAACTAGTAATAAAATAATAGGAATAATGAAGAATGGATCTGGCCAGAGGGTTGGGATAAAAAGCATCAATAATAAGATGGAATCAAACTAGTAATAAAATAATAGGAATAATGAAGAGTGGATCTGGACAGAGGGTTGGGATAAAAAGCATCAATAATAAGATGGAATCAAACTAGTAATAAAATAATAGGAATAATGAAGAGTGGATCTGGCCAGAGGGTTGGGATAAAAAGCATCAATAATAAAATGGAATCAAACTAGTAATAAAATAATAGGAATAATGAAGAGTGGATCTGGCCAGAGGGTTGGGATAAAAAGCATCAATAATAAGATGGAATCAAACTAGTAATAAAATAATAGGAATAATGAAGAGTGGATATGGCCAGAGGGTTGGGATAAAAAGCATCAATAATAAGATGGAATGAAACTAGTAATAAAATAATAGGAATAATGAAGAGTGGATCTGGCCAGAGGATTGGGATAAAAAGCATCAATAATAAGATGGAATCAAACTAGTATTAAAATAATAGGAATAATGAAGAGTGGATATGGCCAGAGGGTTGGGATATAAAGCATCAATAATAAGATGGAATCAAAATAGAAATAAAATAATAGGAATAATGAAGAGTGGATCTGGCCAGAGGGTTGGGATAAAAAGCATCAATAATAAGATGGAATCAAACTAGTAATAAAATAATAGGAATAATGAAGAGTGGATATGGCCAGAGGGTTGGGATATAAAGCATCAATAATAAGATGGAATCAAACTAGTAATAAAATAATAGGAATAATGAAGAGTGGATCTGGCCAGAGGGTTGGGATAAAAAGCATCAATAATAAGATGGAATCAAACTAGTAATAAAATAATAGGAATAATGAAGAGTGGATATGGCCAGAGGGTTGGGATATAAAGCATCAATAATAAGATGGAATCAAACTAGTAATAAAATAATAGGAATAATGAAGAGTGGATCTGGCCAGAGGATTGGGATAAAAAGCATCAATAATAAGATGGAATCAAACTAGTAATAAAATAATAGGAATAATGAAGAGTGGATCTGGCCAGAGGGTTGCGATAAAAAGCATCAATAATAAGATGGAATCAAACTAGTAATAAAATAATAGGAATAATGAAGAGTGGATCTGGCCAGAGGGTTGGGATAAAAAGCATCAATAATAAGATGGAATGAAACTAGTAATAAAATAATAGGAATAATGAAGAGTTAATCTGGCCAGAGGGTTGGGATAAAAAGCATCAATAATAAGATGGAATCAAACTAGTAATAAAATAATAGGAATAATGAAGAGTGCATCTGCCAGAGTGTTGGGATAAAAAGCATCTATAATAAGCTGGAATGAAACTAGTAATAAAATAATAGGAATAATGAAGTGTGGATATGGCCAGAGGGTTGGGATAAAAAGCATCAATAATAAGATGGAATCAAACTAGTAATAAAATAATAGGAATAATGAAGAGTGGATCTGGCCAGAGGGTTGGGATAAAAAGCATCAATAATTAGATGCAATCAAACTAGTAATAAAATAATAGGAATAATGAAGAGTGGATATGGCCAGAGGGTTGGGATAAAAAGCATCAATAATAAGATGGAATCAAACTAGAAATAAAATAATAGGAATAATGTAGAGTGGATATGGCCAGAGGGTTGGGATAAAAAGCATCAATAATAAGATGGAATCAAACTAGTAATAAAATAATAGGAATAATGAAGAGTGGATATGGCCAGACGGTTGGGATAAAAAGAATCAATAATAAGATGGAATCAAACTAGTAATAAAATAATAGGAATAATGATGAGTGGATATGGCCAGAGGGTTGGGATAAAAAGCATCAATAATAAGATGGAATCAAACTAGTAATAAAATAATAGGAATAATGAAGAGTGGATATGGCCAGAGGGTTGGGATAAAAAGCATCAATAATAAGATGGAATCAAACTAGTAATAAAATAATAGGAATAATGAAGAGTGGATATGGCCAGAGGGTTGGGATAAAAAGCATCAATAATAAGATGGAATGAAACTAGTAATAAAATAATAGGAATAATGAAGAGTTAATCTGGCCAGAGGGTTGGGATAAAAAGCATCAATAATAAGATGGAATCAAACTAGAAATAAAATAATAGGAATAATGAAGAGTGGATCTGTCCAGAGGGTTGGGATAAAAAGCATCAATAATAAGATGGAATCAAACTAGTAATAAAATAATAGGAATAATGAAGAGTGGATCTGGCTAGAGGGTTGGGATAAAAAGCATGAATAATAAGATGGAATCAAACTAGAAATAAAATAATAGGAATAATGAAGAGTGGATCTGGCCAGAGGGTTGGAATAAAAAGCATCAATAATAAGCTGGAATGAAACTAATAATAACATCATAGGAATAATGAAGAGTGGATATGGCCAGAGGTTTGGGATAAAAAGCATCAATAATAAGCTGGAATGAAACTAGTAATAAAATAATAGGAATTATGTAGAGTGGATCTGGCCCGAGGGTTGGGATAAAAAGCATCAATAATAAGATGGAATCAAACTAGAAATAAAATAATAGGAATAATGAAGAGTGGATCAGGCCAGAGGGTTGGGATAAAAAGCATCAATAATAAGATGGAATCAAACTAGTAATAAAATGATAGGAATAATGAAGAGTTAATCTGGCCAGAGGGTTGGGATAAAAAGCATCAATAATAAGATGGAATCAAACTAGTAATAAAATAATAGGAATAATGAAGAGTGGATCTGGCCAGAGGGTTGGGATAAAAAGCATCAATAATAAGATGGAATCAAAGTAGTAATAAAATAATAGGAATATTGAAGAGTGGATATGGCCAGAGGTTTGGGATAAAAAGCATCAATAATAAGATGGAATCAAACTAGAAATAAAATAATAGGAATAATGAAGAGTGGATATGGCCAGAGGTTTGGGATAAAAAGCATCAATAATAAGATGGAATCAAACTAGAAATAAAATAATAGGAATAATGAAGAGTGGATCTGGCCAGAGGGTTGGGATAAAAAGCATCAATAATAAGATGGAATCAAACTAGTAATAAAATAATAGGAATAATGAAGAGTGGATCTGGCCAGAGGGTTGGGATAAAAAGCATCAATATTAAGATGGAATCAAACTAGAAATAAAATAATAGGAATAATGAAGAGTGGATCTGGCCAGAGGGTTGGGATAAAAAGCATCAATAATAAGATGGAATCAAACTAGTAATAAAATAATAGGAATAATGAAGAGTGGATATGGCCAGAGGGTTGGGATATAAAGCATCAATAATAAGATGGAATCAAACTAGAAATAAAATAATAGGAATAATGAAGAGTGGATCTGGCCAGAGGGTTGGGATAAAAAGCATCAATAATAAGTTGGAATCAAACTAGTAATAAAATAATAGGAATAATGAAGAGTGGATATGGCCAGAGGGTTGGGATATAAAGCATCAATAATAAGATGGAATCAAACTAGTAATAAAATAATAGGAATAATGAAGAGTGGATCTGGACAGAGGGTTGGGATAAAAAGGATCAATAATAAGATGGAATCAAACTAGTAATAAAATAATAGGAATAATGAAGAGTGGATCTGGCCAGAGGGTTGGGATAAAAAGCATCAATAATAAGATGGAATCAAACTAGTAATAAAATAATAGGAATAATGAAGAGTGGATCTGGCCAGAGGGTTGGGATAAAAAGCATCAATAATAAGATGGAATGAAACTAGTAATAAAATAATAGGAATAATGAAGAGTTAATCTGGCCAGAGGGTTGGGATAAAAAGCATCAATAATAAGATGGAATCAAACTAGTAATAAAATAATAGGAATAATGAAGAGTGCATCTGGCCAGAATGTTGGGATAAAAAGCATCAATAATAAGCTGGAATGAAACTAGTAATAAAATAATAGGAATAATGAAGAGTGGATTTCGCCAGAGTGTTGGGATAAAAAGCATCAATAATAAGATGGAATCAAACTAGTCATAAAATAATAGGAATAATGAAGAGTGGATCTGGCCAGAGGGTTGGAATAAAAAGCATCAATAATAAGCTGGAATGAAACTAGTAATAACATAATAGGAATAATGAAGAGTGGATATGGCCAGAGGTTTGGGATAAAAAGCATCAATAATAAGCTGGAATGAAACTAGTAATAAAATAATAGGAATTATGAAGAGTGGATCTGGCCGGAGGGTTGGGATAAAAAGCATCAATAATAAGATGGAATCAAACTAGAAATAAAATAATAGGAATAACGAAGAGTGGATCAGGCCAGAGGGTTGGGATAAAAAGCATCAATAATAAGATGGAATCAAACTAGTAATAAAATAATAGGAATAATGAAGAGTTAATCTGGCCAGAGTGTTGGGATAAAAAGCATCAATAATAAGATGGAATCAAACTAGTAATAAAATAATAGGAATAATGAAGAGTGGATCTGGCCAGAGGGTTGGGATAAAAAGCATCAATAATAAGATGGAATCAAACTAGTAATAAAATAATAGGAATATTGAAGAGTGGATATGGCCAGTGGTTTGGGATAAAAAGCATCAATAATAAGATGGAATCAAACTAGAAATAAAATAATAGGAATAATGAAGAGTGGATATGGCCAGAGGTTTGGGATAAAAAGCATCAATAATAAGATGGAATCAAAGTAGAAATAAAATAATAGGAATAATGAAGAGTGGATCTGGCCAGAGGGTTGGGATAAAAAGCATCAATAATAAGATGGAATCAAACTAGTAATAAAATAATAGGAATAATGAAGAGTGGATCTGGCCAGAAGGTTGGGATAAAAAGCATCAATAATAAGATGGAATCAAAATAGAAATAAAATAATAGGAATAATGAAGAGTGGATCTGGCCCGAGGGTTGGGATAAAAAGCATCAATATTAAGATGGAATCAAACTAGAAATAAAATAATAGGAATAATGAAGAGTGGATCTGGCCAGAGGGTTGGGATAAAAAGCATCAATAATAAGATGGAATCAAACTAGTAATAAAATAATAGGAATAATGAAGAGTGGATATGGCCAGAGGGTTGGGATATAAAGCATCAATAATAAGATGGAATCAAACTAGAAATAAAATAATAGGAATAATGAAGAGTGGATCTGGCCAGAGGGTTGGGATAAAAAGCATCAATAATAAGTTGGAATCAAACTAGTAATAAAATAATAGGAATAATGAAGAGTGGATATGGCCAGAGGGTTGGGATATAAAGCATCAATAATAAGATGGAATCAAACTAGTAATAAAATAATAGGAATAATGAAGAGTGGATCTGGACAGAGGGTTGGGATAAAAAGGATCAATAATAAGATGGAATCAAACTAGTAATAAAATAATAGGAATAATGAAGAGTGGATCTGGCCAGAGGGTTGGGATAAAAAGCATCAATAATAAGATGGAATCAAACTAGTAATAAAATAATAGGAATAATGAAGAGTGGATCTGGCCAGAGGGTTGGGATAAAAAGCATCAATAATAAGATGGAATGAAACTAGTAATAAAATAATAGGAATAATGAAGAGTTAATCTGGCCAGAGGGTTGGGATAAAAAGCATCAATAATAAGATGGAATCAAACTAGTAATAAAATAATAGGAATAATGAAGAGTGCATCTGGCCAGAATGTTGGGATAAAAAGCATCAATAATAAGCTGGAATGAAACTAGTAATAAAATAATAGGAATAATGAAGAGTGGATTTCGCCAGAGTGTTGGGATAAAAAGCATCAATAATAAGATGGAATCAAACTAGTCATAAAATAATAGGAATAATGAAGAGTGGATCTGGCCAGAGGGTTGGAATAAAAAGCATCAATAATAAGCTGGAATGAAACTAGTAATAACATAATAGGAATAATGAAGAGTGGATATGGCCAGAGGTTTGGGATAAAAAGCATCAATAATAAGCTGGAATGAAACTAGTAATAAAATAATAGGAATTATGAAGAGTGGATCTGGCCGGAGGGTTGGGATAAAAAGCATCAATAATAAGATGGAATCAAACTAGAAATAAAATAATAGGAATAACGAAGAGTGGATCAGGCCAGAGGGTTGGGATAAAAAGCATCAATAATAAGATGGAATCAAACTAGTAATAAAATAATAGGAATAATGAAGAGTTAATCTGGCCAGAGTGTTGGGATAAAAAGCATCAATAATAAGATGGAATCAAACTAGTAATAAAATAATAGGAATAATGAAGAGTGGATCTGGCCAGAGGGTTGGGATAAAAAGCATCAATAATAAGATGGAATCAAACTAGTAATAAAATAATAGGAATATTGAAGAGTGGATATGGCCAGTGGTTTGGGATAAAAAGCATCAATAATAAGATGGAATCAAACTAGAAATAAAATAATAGGAATAATGAAGAGTGGATATGGCCAGAGGTTTGGGATAAAAAGCATCAATAATAAGATGGAATCAAAGTAGAAATAAAATAATAGGAATAATGAAGAGTGGATCTGGCCAGAGGGTTGGGATAAAAAGCATCAATAATAAGATGGAATCAAACTAGTAATAAAATAATAGGAATAATGAAGAGTGGATCTGGCCAGAAGGTTGGGATAAAAAGCATCAATAATAAGATGGAATCAAAATAGAAATAAAATAATAGGAATAATGAAGAGTGGATCTGGCCCGAGGGTTGGGATAAAAAGCATCAATAATAAGATGGAATCAAAGTAGTAATAAAATAATAGGAATAATGAAGAGTGGATATGGCCAGAGGGTTGGGATATAAAGCATCAATAATAAGATGGAATCAAACTAGTAATAAAATAATAGGAATAATGAAGAGTGGATCTGGACAGAGGGTTGGGATAAAAAGCATCAATAATAAGATGGAATCAAACTAGTAATAAAATAATAGGAATAATGAAGAGTGGATCTGGCCAGAGGGTTGGGATAAAAAGCATCAATAATAAGATGGAATCAAACTAGTAATAAAATAATAGGAATAATGAAGAGTGGATCTGTCCAGAGGGTTGGGATAAAAAGCATCAATAATAAGATGGAATCAAACTAGAAATAAAATAATAGGAATAATGTAGAGTGGATATGGCCAGAGGGTTGGGATAAAAAGCATCAATAATAAGATGGAATCAAACTAGTAATAAAATAATAGGAATAATGAAGAGTGGATCTGGCCAGACGGTTGGGATAAAAAGAATCAATAATAAGATGGAATCAAACTAGTAATAAAATAATAGGAATAATGAAGAGTGGATATGGCCAGAGGGTTGGGATAAAAAGCATCAATAATAAGATGGAATCAAACTAGAAATAAAATAATAAGAATAATGAAGAGTGGATCTGGCCAGAGGGTTTTGATAAAAAGCATTAATAATAAGATGGAATCAAACTAGTAATAAAATAATAGGAATAATGAAGAGTTAATCTGGCCAGAGGGTTGGGATAAAAAGCATCAATAATAAGATGGAATCAAACTAGTAATAAAATAATAGGAATAATGAAGAGTTAATATGGCCAGAGGGTTGGGATAAAAAGCATCAATAATAAGATGGAATCAAACTAGAAATAAAATAATAGGAATAATGAAGAGTGGATCTGTCCAGAGGGTTGGGATAAAAAGCATGAATAATAAGATGGAATCAAACTAGAAATAAAATAATAGGAATAATGTAGAGTGGATATGGCCAGAGGGTTGGGATAAAAAGCATCAATAATAAGATGGAATCAAACTAGAAATAAAATAATAGGAATAATGAAGAGTGGATCTGGCCAGAGGGTTGGAATAAAAAGCATCAATAATAAGATGGAATCAAACTAGTCATAAAATAATAGGAATAATGAAGAGTGGATCTGGCCAGAGGGTTGGGATAAAAAGCATCAATAATAAGATGGAATGAAACTAGAAATAAAATAATAGGAATAATGAAGAGTGGATCTGGCCAGAGGGTTGGGATAAAAAACATCAATAATAAGATGGAATGAAACTAGAAATAAAATAATAGGAATAATGAAGAGTGGATCTGGCCAGAGTGTTGGGATAAAAAACATCAATAACAAGATGGAATCAAACTAGAAATAAAATAATAGGAATAATGAAGAGTGGATCTGGCCAGAGGGTTGGGATAAAAAGCATCAATAATAAGATGGAATCAAACTAGAAATAAAATAATAGGAATAATGAAGAGTGGATCTGTCCAGAGGGTTGGGATAAAAAGCATCAATAATAAGATGGAATGAAAATAGAAATAAAATAATAGGAATAATGAAGAGCGGATCAGGCCAGAGGGTTGGGATAAAAAGCATCAATAATAAGATGGAATCAAACTAGAAATAAAATAATAGGAATAATGAAGAGTGGATCAGGCCAGAGGGTTGGGATAAAAAGCATCAATAATAAGATGGAATCAAACTAGTCATAAAATAATAGGAATAATGAAGAGTGGATCTGGCCAGAGGGTTGGGATAAAAAGCATCAATAATAAGATGGAATCAAACTAGTAATAAAATAATAGGAATAATGAAGAGTGGATCTGGTCAGAGGGTTGGGATAAAAAGCATCAATAATAAGATGGAATCAAACTAGTAATAAAATAATAGGAATAATGAAGAGTGGATCTGGCCAGAGGGTTGGGATAAAAAGCATCAATAATAAGATGGAATCAAACTAGTCATAAAATAATAGGAATAATGAAGAGTGGATCTGGCCAGAGGGTTGGGATAAAAAGCATCAATAATAAGATGGAATCAAACTAGTAATAAAATAATAGGAATAATGAAGAGTGGATCTGTCCAGAGGGTTGGGATAAAAAGCATCAATAATAAGATGGAATGAAAATAGAAATAAAATAATAGGAATAATGAAGAGCGGATCAGGCCAGAGGTTTGGGATATAAAGCATCAATAATAAGATGGAATCAAACTAGAAATAAAATAATAGGAATAATGAAGAGTGGATCAGGCCAGAGGGTTGGGATAAAAAGCATCAATAATAAGATGGAATCAAACTAGTCATAAAATAATAGGAATAATGAAGAGTGGATCTGGCCAGAGGGTTGGGATAAAAAGCATCAATAATAAGATGGAATCAAACTAGTAATAAAATAATAGGAATAATGAAGAGTGGATCTGGCCAGAGGGTTGGGATAAAAAGCATCAATAATAAGATGGAATCAAACTAGTCATAAAATAATAGGAATAATGAAGAGTGGATCTGGCCAGAGGGTTGGGATAAAAAGCATCAATAATAAGATGGAATCAAACTAGTAATAAAATAATAGGAATAAGAAAGAGTGGATCTGGCCAGAGGGTTGGGATAAAAACCATCAATAATAAGATGGAATCAAACTAGTAATAAAATAATAGGAATAATGTAGAGTGGATGTGGCCAGAGGGTTGGGATAAAAAGCATCAATAATAAGATGGAATCAAACTAGTCATAAAATAATAGGAATAATGAAGAGTGGATCTGGCCAGAGGGTTGGGATATAAAGCATCAATAATAAGATGGAATCAAACTAGAAATAAAATAATAGGAATAATGAAGAGTGGATCTGGCCAGAGGGTTGGGATAAAAAGCATCAATAATAAGATGGAATCAAACTAGTCATAAAATAATAGGAATAATGAAGAGTGGATCTGGCCAGAGGGTTGGGATAAAAAGCATCAATAATAAGATGGAATCAAACTAGTAATAAAATAATAGGAATAAGAAAGAGTGGATCTGGCCAGAGGGTTGGGATAAAAACCATCAATAATAAGATGGAATCAAACTAGTAATAAAATAATAGGAATAATGTAGAGTGGATGTGGCCAGAGGGTTGGGATAAAAAGCATCAATAATAAGATGGAATGAAAATAGTAATAAAATAATAGGAATAATGAAGAGTGGATCTGGCCAGAGGGTTGGGATAAAAAGCATCAATAATAAGATGGAATCAAACTAGAAATAAAATAATAGGAATAATGAAGAGTGGATCTGGCCAGAGGGTTGGGATAAAAAGAATCAATAATAAGATGGAATCAAACTAGTAATAAAATAATAGGAATAATGATGAGTGGATATGGCCAGAGGGTTGGGATAAAAAGCATCAATAATAAGATGGAATCAAACTAGTAATAAAATAATAGGAATAATGAAGAGTGGATATGGCCAGAGGGTTAGGATAAAAAGCATCAATAATAAGATGGAATCAAACTAGAAATAAAATAATAGGAATAATGAAGAGTGGATCTGGCCAGAGGGTTGGGATAAAAAGCATTAATAATAAGATGGAATCAAACTAGTAATAAAATAATAGGAATAATGAAGAGTTAATCTGGCCAGAGGGTTGGGATAAAAAGCATCAATAATAAGATGGAATGAAACTAGTAATAAAATAATAGGAATAATGAAGAGTTAATCTGGCCAGAGGGTTGGGATAAAAAGCATCAATAATAAGATGGAATCAAACTAGAAATAAAATAATAGGAATAATGAAGAGTGGATCTGTCCAGAGTGTTGGGATAAAAAGCATGAATAATAAGATGGAATCAAACTAGAAATAAAATAATAGGAATAATGAAGAGTGGATCTGGCCAGAGGGTTGGAATAAAAAGCATCAATAATAAGCTGGAATGAAACTAGTAATAACATAATAGGAATAATGAAGAGTGGATATGGCCAGAGGTTTGGGATAAAAAGCATCAATAATAAGCTGGAATGAAACTAGTAATAAAATAATAGGAATTATGAAGAGTGGATCTGGCCCGAGGGTTGGGATAAAAAGCATCAATAATAAGATGGAATCAAACTAGAAATAAAATAATAGGAATAATGAAGAGTGGATCAGGCCAGAGGGTTGGGATAAAAAGCATCAATAATAAGATGGAATCAAACTAGTAATAAAATAATAGGAATAATGAAGAGTGGATCTGGACAGAGGGTTGGGATAAAAAGCATCAATAATAAGATGGAATCAAACTAGTAATAAAATAATAGGAATAATGAAGAGTGGATATGGCCAGAGGGTTGGGATAAAAAGCATCAATAATAAGATGGAATCAAACTAGAAATAAAATAATAGGAATAATGAAGAGTGGATCTGGCCAGAGGGTTGGGATAAAAAGCATCAATAATAAGATGGAATCAAACTAGTAATAAAATAATAGGAATAATGAAGAGTGGATATGGCCAGAGGGTTGGGATATAAAGCATCAATAATAAGATGGAATCAAACTAGTAATAAAATAATAGGAATAATGAAGAGTGGATCTGGACAGAGGGTTGGGATAAAAAGGATCAATAATAAGATGGAATCAAACTAGTAATAAAATAATAGGAATAATGAAGAGTGGATCTGGCCAGAGGGTTGGGATAAAAAGCATCAATAATAAGATGGAATCAAACTAGTAATAAAATAATAGGAATAATGAAGAGTGGATCTGGCCAGAGGGTTGGGATAAAAAGCATCAATAATAAGATGGAATGAACCTAGTAATAAAATAATAGGAATAATGAAGAGTTAATCTGGCCAGAGGGTTGGGATAAAAAGCATCAATAATAAGATGGAATCAAACTAGTAATAAAATAATAGGAATAATGAAGAGTGCATCTGGCCAGAGTGTTGGGATAAAAAGCATCAATAATAAGCTGGAATGAAACTAGTAATAAAATAATAGGAATAATGAAGAGTGGATTTCGCCAGAGTGTTGGGATAAAAAGCATCAATAATAAGATGGAATCAAACTAGTAATAAAATAATAGGAATAATGAAGAGTGGATCTGGCCAGAGGGTTGGAATAAAAAGCATCAATAATAAGCTGGAATGAAACTAGTAATAACATAATAGGAATAATGAAGAGTTGATATGGCCAGAGGTTTGGGATAAAAAGCATCAATAATAAGCTGGAATTAAAGTAGTAATAAAATAATAGGAATTATGAAGAGTGGATCTGGCCCGAGGGTTGGGATAAAAAGCATCAATAATAAGATGGAATCAAACTAGAAATAAAATAATAGGAATAATGAAGAGTGGATCAGGCCAGAGGGTTGGGATAAAAAGCATCAATAATAAGATGGAATCAAACTAGTAATAAAATAATAGGAATAATGAAGAGTTAATCTGGCCAGAGGGTTGGGATAAAAAGCATCAATAATAAGATGGAATCAAACTAGTAATAAAATAATAGGAATATTGAAGAGTGGATATGGCCAGAGGTTTGGGATAAAAAGCATCAATAATAAGGTGGAATCAAACTAGAAATAAAATAATAGGAATAATGAAGAGTGGATCTGGCCAGAGGGTTGGGATAAAAAGAATCAATAATAAGATGGAATCAAACTAGTAATAAAATAATAGGAATAATGAAGAGTGGATCTGTCCAGAGGGTTGGGATAAAAAGCTTCAATAATAAGATGGAATGAAACTAGTAATAAAATAATAGGAATAATGAAGAGTGGATCTGGCCAGAGGGTTGGGATAAAAAGCATCAATAATAAGATGGAATCAAACTAGTAATAAAATAATAGGAATAATGAAGAGTTAATCTGGCCAGAGGGTTGGGATAAAAAGCATCAATAATAAGATGGAATCAAACTAGTAATAAAATAATAGGAATATTGAAGAGTGGATATGGCCAGAGGTTTGGGATAAAAAGCATCAATAATAAGGTGGAATCAAACTAGAAATAAAATAATAGGAATAATGAAGAGTGGATCTGGCCAGAGGGTTGGGATAAAAAGCATCAATAATAAGATGGAATCAAACTAGTAATAAAATAATAGGAATAATGAAGAGTTAATCTGGCCAGAGGGTTGGGATAAAAAGCATCAATAATAAGATGGAATGAAACTAGTAATAAAATAATAGGAATAATGAAGAGTTAATCTGGCCAGAGGGTTGGGATGAAAAGCATCAATAATAAGATGGAATCAAACTAGTAATAAAATAATAGGAATAATGAAGAGTGCATCTGGCCAGAATGTTGGGATAAAAAGCATCAATAATAAGCTGGAATGAAACTAGTCATAAAATAATAGGAATAATGAAGAGTGGATTTCGCCAGAGTGTTGGGATAAAAAGCATCAATAATAAGATGGAATCAAACTAGTCATAAAATAATAGGAATAATGAAGAGTGGATCTGGCCAGAGGGTTGGGATAAAAAGCACCAATAATAAGAGGGAATCAAACTAGAAATAAAATAATAGGAATAATGAAGAGTGGATCTGGCCAGAGGGTTGGGATAAAAAGCACCAATAATAAGAGGGAATCAAACTAGTAATAAAATAATAGGAATAATGAAGAGTGGATCTGGCCAGAGGTTTGGGATAAAAAGCATCAATAATAAGATGGAATCAAACTAGTAATAAAATAATAGGAATAATGAAGAGTGGATATGGCCAGAGGGTTGGGATAAAAAGCATTAATAATAAGATGGAATCAAACTAGTAATAAAATAATAGGAATAATGAAGAGTGGATCTGGCCAGAGGGTTGGGATAAAAAGCATTAATAATAAGATGGAATCAAACTAGTAATAAAATAATAGGAATAATGAAGAGTGGATATGGCCAGAGGGTTGGGATAAAAAGCATTAATAATAAGATGGAATCAAACTAGTAATAAAATAATAGGAATAATGAAGAGTGGATCATCCCAGAGGGTTGGTATAAAAAGCATCAATAATAAGATGGAATCAAACTAGTAATAAAATAATAGGAATAATGAAGAGTGGATCAGGCCAGAGGGTTGGGATAAAAAGCATCAATAATAAGATGGAATCAAACTAGTAATAAAATGATAGGAATAATGAAGAGTGGATCTGGCCAGAGGGTTGAGATAAAAAGGATCAATAATAAGATGGAATCAAACTAGTAATAAAATAATAGGAATAATGAAGAGTGGATCAGGCCAGAGTGTTGGGATAAAAAGCACCAATAATAAGATGGATTCAAACTAGTAATAAAATAATAGGAATAATGAAGAGTGGATATGGCCAGAGGGTTGGGATAAAAAGGATCAATAATAAGATGGAATCAAACTAGTAATAAAATAATAGGAATAATGAAGAGTGGATCAGGCCATAGGGTTGGGATAAAAAGCACCAATAATAAGATGGAATCAAACTAGTAATAAAATAATAGGAATAATGAAGAGTTGATCAGGCCAGAGGGTTGGGATAAAAAGCATCAATAATAAGATGGAATGAAACTAGTAATAAAATAATAGGAATAATGAAGAGTGGATCTGACCAGAGGGTTGGGATAAAAAGCATCAATAATAAGATGGAATCAAACTAGTAATAAAATAATAGGAATAATGAAGAGTGGATCTGACCAGAGGGTTGGGATAAAAAGCATCAATAATAAGATGGAATCAAACTAGTAATAAAATAATAGGTATAATGAAGAGTGGATCTGGCCAGAGGGTTGGGATAAAAAGCATCAATAATAACATGGAATCGAACTAGTAATAAAATAATAGGAATAATGAAGAGTGGTTCAGGCCAGAGGGTTGAGATAAAAAGCATCAATAATAACATGGAATCAAACTAGTAATAAAATAATAGGTATAATGAAGAGTGGATCTGGCCTGAGGGTTGAGATAAAAAGGATCAATAATAAGATGGAATCAAACTAGTAATAAAATAATAGGAATAATGAAGAGTTGATCAGTCCAGACGGTTGAGATAAAAAGCATCAATAATAAGATGGAATCAAACTAGTAATAAAATAATAGGAATAATGAAGAGTGGATCTGGCAAGAGGGTTGGGATAAAAAGCATCAATAATAAAATGGAATCAAACTAGTAATAAAATAATAGGAATAATGAAGAGTGGATCAGGCCAGTGGGTTAGGATAAAAAGCATCAATAATAAGATGGAATCAAACTAGTAATAAAATGATAGGAATAATGAAGAGTGGATCTGGCCAGAGGGTTGAGATAAAAAGGATCAATAATAAGATGGAATCAAACTAGTAATAAAATAATAGGAATAATGAAGAATGGATCTGGCCAGTGGGTTGGGATAAAAACCATCAATAATAGGATGGAATCAAACTAGTAATGAAAAAATATAAATAATGAAGTTTTCAACAACTTATAATGTGATGATAAACGTCTTCAACTTGCACACGGTGTAAAATAAAATATAATATTTTCCATGTTTTTGCATAAAATTTCCTGAGAATATATTTTATATTTTTGAAAAGTGTCCTGTCTTCGTTTTTAACTTTTATTACTCCGAATTATTAATATTACTTCCCTTTCCACTGCATTCTCTTAGTAGCTCTCTCAACTGCAGTACCTTTATTGGTAATTTCACTCAAATTTCTTTGCTGTTGCCATAGCAGTATATGACCCTATTTGTACAACACCCTCTTCGTTCGTCTAACACTTCCAACATAGCGGCTGATCGATGATGACCGTTTCGATCTCACACCCGTCCTATCCGACATTGTGATTTAAGTTTGATCGTAACGAGGCCAAGATCGAATCCTCGCAGCTATCTTCGTGTTGGGCGACTCCAAGCGGTGCGAAGACGTACTGGAAGAAATAACACTTGGAGAAATTGAACAAAATTACTGTTTTTATATAAGTCCTTCGTACAATAATTGTTTATATCAGAGTTCGCCTGCAATTAATTATCAGCTCCACCCACGTGTAAATGAATAGCAATATTGTTGTTGACTTGGTTAAATTTGCTTTGCTGTTTTGGTAAAATTCATCACAAGGCTTAAGTCGAAGTGTTATCTTCGGCTGGCAATCACGTGGGGTGCATCACAATCGATGCCTAGGACGAGCTCTCTGCTATCCCATCTCTCGTCTGTGACTCCTCTGCCGAATTCTCTTCGCGCATTCGCATTTAATGTCATTCGCTCAAAGTGGCAAATTAAGAGAATTCGATAATTCTGTTGAATTCCCTTCTTCCACGCTCTCATATTATTACCTCTCACTAAATCTCCTCAGTGAGCGTGGGTGGCTTATCCACTTTCCTCCTTACAACTCAACTTACAACCAGGGGAATCAACTGCAAATTCGTTGTTTACGAAAAATGAAATTGTCGCTTTACAGCTTGCATTTGCAGCTGTGTGTCAATGAACATTCCTCCCTAAGTCTGGGTCACTTTTCCATTGTTCAAACTGCTCGACATACAAATCAAGTTGTTTATGTGTGAATTAAGTCCTCAATTCTTCCCACAGGATTTTGGTATTAACCCTTCTCGTTTCAATGTCTCCCAGCACACTTTCTATTGATGAGAAAACTTACTTAAGGTTTCATTTTACCGCGGTAACAAGAAATAGCATCGCATGAAAACACAGCTATGAAATTCCTTCAAATTCAGAATCAGTCACTTACAATGGCAGGAAAGTGAGTGAAATGACCAGATGAAACACGAACTGTGAGAAAGATGAGGAGACTTGTTGACAAGAAAAGATTGATTGGTGTTTTATATTTTAAGTGTAGTGACAAACCGCCATATGTTTATATTAAACTGGTTAGAAAGACAAAATCTCCTTTCTGTATTAACATTTAACACTCTGCATTAATAATATTACTTCCCTTTCCACTGTATTCTTTTCCAAGGTCTCTCAATTGCAGTATCATTATTGTTAATTTCGCTTAAAGTTGTTTTCTGTTGCCATAGCAGGATATGACAACACAACAATGAAATTCCAACACACTATTGTTCAGAGATCAATCACCTTCAGTGACAGGAAATGAAGTCACATACACAGTGATAAATGTAACATTGAGGTGTTCGAACTAGTAGTTTGAAATGAGTAGTAACAAAATCAATTCAGCATTGATCATACCACTAAGCAATGGAGCACGAGAGATGAGATTTCGTGTCTTAAATATTTTCTTTTTCAAGCCTTCTCAATCAATCCTTATTGTTAATTTCGCTAAAAGGTGTTATTTTATTGTTGCCATAGAAGGATATGACAACACAACTATGAAATTCAAAAAAAATCATTTTCAGGGATTAATCACCTTCTGTGGCAGGATAAATATATCCTGTGAGTGTTAAATTCTCCAAGCCCTCTTTCAGTGACGAGCTTCTTATATCTAGAAACACCCTTCTAAAGTAGATCATTCAATCACATGAAGAAGTATCAGACCACTTCTATTCTTTATCATTACAAATGTCAAGAAATTCCTAACCTCTTTGAGCCAGATGTCAAATTTTATCTATCCTCTTTATCCTCATAATCTTCACTTCTTACCATCATGGCTCTTCGCAACTTCCTTGAACAACTTGAAGACAATGAAACAGGCCAGAATTTGAATTTGGGTCACAAATTTCACATTCTACAATAGGAATCATGAATTAAATCTGGAAGTGGAATGAAAGCAGTGATGCTAACACAAATCCATCATAAAATTTCAGCATGTAATCTTACTTATTATAAAACGCAGATTGTGTGTGTGTGTCTGTACGTTTATATATTGGATCGGATTTCCTACATTTTTCAACCTATTTCAACAAAACTTCACAGGACTGCGTAAAATTACCTTGCGGTGGTTCTGACAGCGCCAAAAATTGGAAAAGCACAATTGTTTTTGCACGAAATCAATTTGAGAACACGATTAAAAGGCATCGCGAGAATGAAAGGGGACAACTCATATCGAGTTATACTTATTATAAAACCTAGGTTGTTTTGTGTGTGTTCGTTTATATATGGGATCGGATTTCCTACATTTTTCAACCGATTTCAACAAAACTTCACTTGGGGGGAGGTAGTGTTTCTTATTGTCTTGCACACTTTTTTCTTTATTTTTACATTCAAAATGCTTTAAAAATTCCATTTACAAGACAATTGTTTATAATAAAATTCTATTCAATCGGTAGACTCATAACGATTGAAAACAATGTTTTTGTTTGAGTTTGGGTTCGACCAATTCGTAAAAAAACAAAAAAACAAAAAACAAAACAAAACAAAAAAAAACAAAAAAACTAATTAAGACATGCGTGTCCGTCAACCTAAAACAATAATCTTTGTCAATTTTATTTTTTAGTCTTTATGATGGTCGATATTGGATCTATCTCTTACTGTTACATCCCCGGGCAACGCCGGGCTCTCCTGCTAGTTAATTATAATTATGTATGTAATTAATAAATACTAAACACTTCAAACACCTCAGTGTATTGACGAGTTATAACAAATTTAGTACGGGAGAAAATACTAAACATAGAATAGGCTTTTCTAGGGTTAGTTTTGCTCAACACTGCAATATGGTATTGTACCAATAATATATATATATATATATATATATATATATAGCTGATTGATTCAATGTGTGATTTTCTCTTTATAATATAAAATATATGCTGCCTAATATTGTACGTTTATGAAACAATTGATCCGCTGTACGAAATTCCGAAGAAAAAAGAAAAGAAAACTACTAAGACATATCAGTCTATTAATTGAACTATGTACTTAGTTTATGTCACGTTAACTGGAAAGCACTTACAGCAAATGAATTCGTGGATTTACAAAATTCTCACTTGAAATATTAGGTTGGTGCAAAAATAATGTCGTTTTCTCACATGTTACTATGTGAGAAAACGACATTATTTTTGCACCAACCTAACACATGAAATAATGGTGGTGAAAAAGAGTACATGCACAAAATATTAGGTTGGAGCAAAAAAATAATGTCGTTTTCTCACATATGTTACTATGTGAGAAAACGACATTATTTTTGCACCAACCTAACACATGAAATAATGGTGGTGAAAAAGAGTACATGCACAAAATATTAGGTTGGAGCAAAAAAATAATGTCGTTTTCTCACATATGTTACTATGTGAGAAAACGACATTATTTTTGCACCAACCTAATACATGAAATAATGGTGGTGAAAAAGAGTACATGCACAAAATATTAGGTTGGTGCAAAAAAATAATGTCGTTTTCTCACATATGTTACTATGTGAGAAAACGACATTATTTTTTGCACCAACCTAATATTTGAACTTTAGCGTTGTGACTGGCACGTTTCAGTATTATATAACCGTTAATAAATAACACATTATTAAAAAAAAACATCTTTCGGTCTACAACACATTTATTTCGTCTTCAAGTTTTAATTTTAAAGGAAAAAATTACAGCCTGATGATGAGAACATGAAGTTTTCGAAAGTACTTGCTGCTATAGAAAATACACTAGATTCCTCTGACAACAATTTTATACATAAGGATCACATCATTCAGTGGATTGTTAGTAGGTTAATGCTTATATTAAGTCTGTTAGCGAAGAGATTTCACCATTAATTGCATTAAATTGCTAACTGATTCAATGTATGATTATCTCTTTACAATATATATATATATATATATATATATATATATATATATATATATATAATACTTAAGCATGAAAACAATAAACAAAAACTAAAAATTCTTGAAGCTATATGCATAAAACAGTTGAAACCTAACCTGAACAAAATAAACTATGAAATCTCCACAAATATTCTTAAATGCCTATAATTGGTAACAGAAGCCATTGGTTTATACTAACGGCTTCCCATACTTAATACTTCTCGTTTTCACTCTCGCGTGGTCATATGTGACGTAATGAGCTGCGGTGCGATTTTCGCTTCCGGCGTCTTATATGCACGAGTTTGTCGCTGCTTGGCAATCTTCCTGTAGGTTACTTACATCATGGCGAGCTCAACGATACCTCATTTTTATTTCTACGCCACCGCGTTTAGCGAAAAAGCGCTATAAACGATAAATCGATTTCAACACAAATCGATTTCAGCACAAATTTGAAACTAAAAACTCCCTCAATTTTCAAGCAATCTAATACAAACTTCACTCAATTGTAGCCAACGATAAGTTTATTATTTAACAGTCATTTAACTTGATAATTGATTCCACCCATATAGTGAAAACCCACGTAAATAGTGAAAAATGGCGATTGTTACTGGTTTCTTTCTTATTTTTCGTTGATCTTTCAACCAATTTTCATCAAACTTAACAATTGCTTTATAAATGTATCGTCTTTTACATCCCTGGTAGCACACTGACAAATTGAATTTCAAAAACTCCAAAATAATTGTGGTCTGAAGTGGGTTTTCATGTTGCCTGTTTTATACTTTCATGTCCTCGGGTAATTTCGATTGAATACAGACTACTTCTGTTATATCAATAACTGCATTAATTCAAAATGTTTTTTTTTAAATGAAAGTACTTTAAAGTAATTGAAGATATACACTGTTACATTTAAACATGATGCTGTTTTTGCTCCATTTTAATTGAACGCTTTTTCTGATCGACCAGCTGGGTATGGCTGCTAGTGTTAAATAATGATCAAGCGCATAGTCTGATTAACTGTGTATTATGTTTACTAATATTGACGTTTTAAAAACAGGATGCAATTTGGAGACTTTCTGTCAGTTGCCCTTCAAAATGATTCCAATGCACAATTATAATTTTGGACATTTTCTCGTCATGAGCCGATACTTTATGGAACAGACTCCTGCAGGGATATTTCCTCTAAAGCTACAATATTAACCATTTCACTCTATAGTCAACCAATACCTACGATACGCACCCTCATAATCTTACTTCCCACTTTTTCCTCCTACGTCCATACAAAAACCCATTTTAGTAACTCTCTATCTTGAGTGGGTCTTGTATTGTGTGAATATTTAGTAAAAAACTAACTAAAAACTGCTGCTGCTGCTACTATCACTATTACTACTACTACTACTACCACCACCACCACCACTACTACTAATACTACTACTACTAATAATAATAATAACTAGAAAAACTAGAACAAAATCAGGGTTTTCCTATTTCAAATTTCTGATGAATCTTAATTCTTCAGTTAATGATTAAATAAGTTCATGGCAAGTTCTATAACAATAAAATATCCATAGAAATTCCCCTATCACATCGTTAAATATTTGAGCTTAACAACTTTAACAAAATATTGCAATAACAATCATAAATATGAAGGCTGGTTGTTATTTTAAGAAGTAAGGGGATACAAATAAAAAGATTTGAAATTGACAACTTTTTTCTATTTCACTGCAACAACCGCTAAACACTTCCCTCTCCCATTCTTTCGTTCATTTTCTCTTAGTAGCGTCTTTGATAAGTCCTTTGTCATTGCACGCGATCAAAACGGAGTAGTCCATTATATATGAGGCATTGGCAGGGCGTAACGGTCGGACGAACTAACGAAGGGAGGGACGGGTACCATTATCATAGGATTATAGCAGCAACAACAGAAATTTTGGGAAAATTCTCTTTTCTTTTGTTTTTCAATTCCCTCCTTCCTTCCTTCCTTCCTTCCTTCTTTCTTTCATTTTCTCACTGAAGCGAAGTAGACTCTTTCCCCCTCTTTGCACGCGTTCAAAACGGAATAGTCCATTATTTATGAAGCATTGGCAGAAATACCTCCCACACAATGTTTAGACATTCACGAGATGAAGACTTCATTGACTTACTAGGTTTCTTTTGTTCTGAAATAATGTCTTTTGACTAAGATCAAATTGTAGTATCTGTTCTTATTATCAACTTAATCTGATTCTCTCTCTCTCTCCCTCTCTGTCTCTCCTCTTCTATTTTCCCTTCTTTCTTTCGTTTTCACACTGAAATCAGGTAGTGTCTCCCCCTTCCTCTTTCCGCGAGATCAATATGGAATAGTCCATTATTTATGAAGCATTGGTAGGGCGTAACGGTAGTGAGAACTGAGGACAGCCACAAGTATTCATAGGATAATAATAATAATAATAATAATAATAATAATAATAATAATAATAATAATAATTAGAAGAGGAAGAAGAAGAACCTCAGCAATTCTGTCCACATGTGACGTAAAACTTCGCTGATATGAAATTCAGTCACCTATCTGCCATGCGTGATACACGCTTAAGCGATCATGTATCTTTCGATACATGACTGACGAGATAGATTTTTTTCCCGTAGTAGGTTGCCATTTCTTTCTGCTGTATACCAGTTGCCATCCAAAGCTATAGAACCCGGTCTGTTCTGCTATCTACCCTTAGCTGGAGAAAGAAGAGGAGACATACCTTTTCCAAGCACGTAAGTGAATGTAATGGATTCGACTGGAATTCGAACTCGGCTCCCCGATTCCTCAATGCGAGCGGCTTAGGTAGGTATTTTGGTTAGTAGATTTTGTTTCTTGTGGTCAGCGTACATAATTTTTATTTAGGTTCAGATTATAGCTAAGTATGTAAATAATGTATGGACTGAAACTCGTGTAAAACTTAATTAATACTTTATTTTAATTTTATGTTTGTGTACTGTATGTAACTGTGTCAAAATGTTCTTTCTCGGTAGTCGTATAAATGACATTCTTTTCGATCGAAACCAAATAGTCCATTATTAATGAGGAACTGGCAGGACGTAAATGTCGTGCGAACTAACGCCTTCTGACCTTAAACGATGGGAGGTGTTAACATAAATATTCTGCCTTTAGGAATTAAAATTGCCGTTCGGTAACAAAAATTTCTTTGTGTTATGGTCCGGTTCCTTGTACGACGGTGATAGTCCAAGGTAGAACCAATAAAGAAGAACTCGAACACGGATATGGAATAACACAGATATATTACAAACAGGAATATATACAGAGAAGTAGAAAGTGTTAGTACGAACAATCAGGTTTGGTATTAGGTTGGTGCAAAAATAATGTCGTTTTCTCACATAGTAACATATGTGAGAAAACGACATTATTTTTGCACCAACCTAATAGTAACTGTCTGAACGGACTGTCGGACTGCCTCTGACTCGATTGTTCGTGATTCTAAAATTGAAGCCGGTAAATAATAATCTTGAAGAAGTTAAAAATGTGTAATTCTAATACAAAAACAGGTTTCTATATGTTATGGTCCGGTTCCTTGTACGACGGTGATAGTCCAAGGTAGAACCAATAAAGAAGAACTCGAACATGGATATGGAATAACACAGATATATTACAAACAGGAATATATACAGAGAAGTAGAAAGTGTTAGTACGAACAATCAGGTTTAGTAGTAATTGTCTGAACGCGACTCTGTTTCGGACTGCCTCTGACTCGACTGACTGACTCGCTCGCTCTGACTGACTGACAGACTCCTGACGGACCTCACTCTAGACTTCAGACTGAACAGTATTTAGCCACCCCACCATGAGGGCGTCATGTGGCACAAGGCCGGTTTGACGTGGGATCTCCGAGCCCGTGGGCTCGGCCAAAAATATGCCCTTTGAACCCGTTCTGGGTCGGTTTACCTCCACGAAAGAGACTCCCCCCTTCGGCGTAGCCTCGTTCGGGTTCCTCCCCGCCCGAAGGCAGAGAGTTCAACCGATCACCGGTCGCCCGACTTCGGTCTGAACGGTATTTAGTCACCCCCCCCCCACCCACGAGGGCATCATGCAGCACAAGGCCGGTTTAACGTGGGATCTCCGAGCCCGTGGGCTCAGCCAAAAATATGCTCATTGAACCCGTATAAACGGGTTCAGGGTCCGTTTACCTCCCTGAAAGAGACTCCGCCCTTCGGCGTAACCTCGTTCGGGTTCCTCCTCGCCCGAAGGGAGAGAGTTCGGCCGATCAGCCGATCAGCCGGTCGCCCGACTTCAGGCTGAACTCTCTCCTTCCTCTTGAGGCGCAGTATTTATTACGTATGGAATAGTCCATTATGTTATTATGGGTAAGGTCCCATAACAGTTTGTCGGTTTTCTGCCTTTTACCAGTTGGGCATATTTATTGAAGTAGCAGTGGAGGAGCATCAGCTCCTCCTGTCGAAAGTTTCGTTTTTCTTTTTTTAAGAGTTGAAAGATAAGTTAGCTTAGGAGATTTGAGAGCCATGTCGTGTGGAAGGCATTTACTCTATTACCTGTAATAATTGCCACAAGGAATACACAGGAGAAACCTTATAAACACATACATAAACAATTTATAAAAGAATTTAAAAATTCGTATTTCTTTTAGAAACCATATTATCTGGCCAGGGGCAACATCTTTAAATAATATTTTTATATTTGTGACATTGTAGTAATATTTAAGCTGATAGCTTTTACATTCAAGCAGAATTTGCTTAACTGTCAATAAAGATTGCAATGGGTGCATGAAGGTACATCTTTACGTGTAGAGATATTGTTTTTTTTTATTGTGACTGTAATTGACGTATTTTTCAGTTAACAGTATGAAAATAGCGTTCTCTAAATTATTCCATTTGCTAAGGACATTTTGTTTTTGTTATTATTAGTTACTTTGTTTAAATAAATTCATTTTTGTTTTTTGCCACATTGTTTTCCTATTGTCATTTATATTTATAAATATTGTCTTTTTCTACAGGATAAATCTGAAAAATTTTTCATATCATAATATATATATATATATATATATATATATATATACAGTGGGGGAAATAAATATTCGTACACATCAAAAATATTTTTATAAATGTAAAAGCCTTAACTAAAACAAATTTTGATACATTTTATGTATAAACGTACATTTTAATAAAAATTAGTAATACACTTAATTAATTCTTATTCTAACAGAAATTAATGCATTTCTTTCATTTTAACTGATGAAAAAAGTATTCGTACAAAACAAAAAAAATCATATTAACTTAATTTAATACTTTGTGGAATATCCTTTATTGAGTTCAGCAGCTACCAGTCTATTCCTGTACCTCTCAACTAATGATTTGCACACATTGAGTGGTATTTTGTCCCATTCTTCTTGGCATATTGTCTTCAAATTCTTGATATTTGTTGGTGCTCTTTTCCCAATTTGAATTTTCAAATATCGCCATAAATTCTCGATTGGGTCCAAGTCTGGGGACTGACTTGGCCATTGCAAGACATCAACGTTACTTTCAGCTAACCATTTCCTTGTAGATCTAGCGGTATGCTTAGGATCATTATCCAGTTGGAAAACCCAATCAGGAGGTAGCCGAAGTCTCTCAACAGAACGCATTAAATTTTTTGAAGGATTTTCTGGTAGCTTTCAGCATTCATCTTGCCATCTATTATTGATATTCTGCCAACACCTTTTACAGAAAAACAGCCCCAGATCATGATACTGCCACCACCAAACTTTACAGTTGGCAACGTGTTCTTTGGTAAGTAGGCTTCACCGTCCTTCCTCCACACATGATTTCGATAATTATGACCAAACAACTCTATTTTAGTTTCATCTGTCCATAGTACTTTTTCCCAAAACGAAAATTCTTTATCCTTATGCTCTCTAACGAATTTTAGCCTAGCATCTTTGTATCGTTTTAAGAGGAGTGGAGTCTTCCTTGGGATGCGTGATTTCAGACTGTTTTTGTGTAGTTCATTAATTATTGTACACTTGGTTACTTTAATCCCTAATGCACGCGGATGTTCCTGCAGCTCTTCTCGGGTAACCTGTGGATTTTGTTGGATCTGGCGTCTTAATATCCTTGCTGATCTTAGAGAAATCTTCTTCGGAGCACCTGTTCGACGTTGTTACGAGTTTTAAACCTTGCAATGAACGAAGCAATTGCAGTAAAAGGAATATTCAGGTTGTTAGAAATCGTTCTGCAATTGTTCCCATCTTTCCAAAGAGACGAAATGTGTTGTTTTTGTGAAATAGTCAATTCTTTACCTTTAGGCATTATTAGAACCTTCTCGTAAGACTAGAAATTGCAGAATGCTCTGATAATGGCTAATAGCGTTAACTATAATTACTGATAACATTATTGGAACATTCTTGAATATACTTTTTTCATAATTAAGTATTTTATTTTAATAATTGATTTGTACGAATACTTTTTTCACTAGTTAGAATTTAAAAAATGCATCAATTTCTGTTAGAATAAGAATTAATTAAGTTTATTATTATTTTCTAATAGTATATGTCTTTATACAAAAAATGTGCCGAGAGTTGTTTTATTTAAGGCTTTTAAATTTATAAAAATACAATTTTTCAAGTGTACGAATATTTATTCCCCCCCACTGTATATATATATATATATATATATATATATATATATATATATATATATATATATATATATATATTAACGATGTAAGGAATTTTTATTTATTAATCCGACAATTTTTATCACTTTAAACATCATTTTTAGTCAATACTTATATTTTAACAGAGGGTTCGTTTATTTTAAAACAGTATTTTTTTGTCCTCTGACGAATATTGGAGAGATTTTATTAAAGGAAAAATGTCTCCTCCTGCAGGAGAAAACGTCGTATGACCCAACGTGCTTTCAGCCGACTCGGCTACGAAGGGCGTCGCCGATCAACGAAGGTTTTATTCCGTCTTTTAAGCACATCCTTCTCGTTTGGATTCATTTTTTTTCTTTGATAAAATTATATTCCTTACATTTTTTTTTCTATTTTGGGATATGTGGGTGAGCACAGATCAATTCTTCTCCTTTCGCTGCCTGTTCCAGAAAAAAAAAAAACAAACAAACAAAAAAATCTTCGGTTCCATTTTGGGAAGAAGCTGTCCGAATGTAAATTCTTTTTTTACTAAAAGATTACGGGAGGAATGGCGCGTAATAATACAACTAAAAAGCGCCGTACGTCTGGATATTTACTATGGAGATAGAATAGGGAGAGGTCTGTGAAATTCCGTCTGTAAATAAAAAAAAATAAAACAATTACTAGCAAGTAAATTAAATCTTGGCATTAAATGACCCAAATTAGTTGTTATACCGCAAAGCAAACATCTATCTATCTATCTATCTGATTCTATTCATATCTATCTATCTATCTATCTATCTATCTATCTATCTATCTATCTATCTATCTATCTGATTCTGTTCATATCTATCTATCTATCTATCTATCTAACGAAGTCTTTTAATATCTATCTATCTATCTATCTATCTATCTATCTATCTATCTATCTATCTAACGAAGTCTTTTAATATCTATCTATCTATCTATCTATCTATCTATCTATCTATCTCTATCGTCTCTTCATATCTATCTATCTATATGCAGATTTCTTAAATAAAATATTTTGTATTCGATGACAGCATTCATAAAAAGATTACGAGTCATTTACACATTACCCGGGTGATATCCGGGTAGTGTTTTAAAGAGGTGGGATGTCGTAGGTAGTGGCCGGGTAGAGCACCATCGTATCGATTGGTGTTACAATTTGATATATGATAAACCGTCGTGATTATAGGCCGGGTATAATAAAGAGAAAAGTGATCGATGTTCGTTGGTCAATGGCCAGACAGCAGATAGCAAAGGTTAGCGGACACAAGTTTGTAATCAAGGACAGATCTTTCTACGCCGCTTTATCCCTAAGTCTCTCTCTCTTTTCTCTCTCTCTTTCTCTCTCTCTCTCTGTCTATCACAGTCTCTTCACATCTATCACAGTCTTTTCATATCTATATATATCATCTATCTATCTATCTATCTATCTATCTATCTATCTATTTCAGACATTATCTATCTATCTATCTATCTATCTAACGAAGTCTTTTCATATATATCGATATATATCTATCTATCTATCTCAGATATATCTATCACAGGCTTTTCATATCTATCTATCTATCTATCTATCTATCTATCTATCTATCTATCACAGTCTCTTCATATCTATCTATCTCAGACATCATATCTAACCCAGTCTTTTCATATCTCTCTATATATATCAGACATCATATCTATCTATCTATCTATCTATCTATCTATCTATCTATCTATCTATCTATCTATCTATCTATCACAGTCTTTTCATATCTATCTATCTATCTATCTATCTATCTATCACAGTCTCTTCATATCTATCTATCTATCTATCTATCTCAGACATCATATCTATCCCAGTCTTTTCATATCTCTCTATATATATCAGACATCATATCTATCTATCTATCTATCTATCTATCTATCTATCTATCTATCTATCTATCTATCAATCTATCTATCTATCTATCTATCACAGTCTTTTCATATCTACCTATCTATCTATCTATCTATCTATCTATCTATCTATCTATCTATCACAGTCTTTTCATATCTATCTATCTATCTATCTATCTATCCCAGTGTGTCATTATCTATCTATCTATCTATCTATCTATCTATCTATCTATCTATCTATCTATCTATCTATCTATCCTCCTCTTTCTATTTATCTATTACATCATGACCATTTTGACCCGCTTCGCCCGTAGCCGAGTTTACTCAAATTACTCGAATGCTGATCTTCGCCTCTTCGGTTCTATGTCATTTTGTCATCGCATAAATATATGTACATCTTGCCTCTCTCCTCGGAGGACGACATAAATCATAATTTTCAATTTTACTTTACCACACTCTACCCTTGTTTCAGAACTCATTTACGAGACAAGCATTTTTCTCCAGGTATCATATCAATTGATGTAACTCCACCGACTGCATGATGCGTATCGTTTACAATTGGTAGCCCAGCAAAAGTGGATAGCCGTTGCCTAAATAAAAAATAAATAACGAGAATAATGTATCTCCTTCTGCTGTGAATTTGATGACTCAGACCTTATGTTAACCTTTTTTTCGTAGATTTTTTACAGACATTATTTACATTATTCGGACTATTGTCCTCATCTATTGTCGCTATATTTATTACAACGTTTCGGCCGTTGTACGCTGGTTAGAATGTCGAACTGGGGTGCCATGTTTAATGGATGTCAGTTATCTGTTAATTTCCCTCTGAAAATTCTCCACTGCCTGGTATTGAACTCACACTCTTTGGGTCCTATCACTGGATATAACGAACGCCTTTATCCACTGTGCCTTTGTTTCCCTAACATCTGCGTACGAATTTCTGGGTTTTATAAACCTAATGTCTTCAGCAATCATTTTTTACCAGTGCTCATATTGTATGTATTTCTATGCTTGGTCGGCTCAGGAGATTTTTGTGGCCTAGCATATGTGCTGATTCCTTAAGTTTACGAATTTTCAAATGGTGTTCTTTGTCTATGATCTCAACCTGATTCCACAGAGGGCGGTGATATCCCTTCTCTCTTCATATGTGGTCAGCCACGCCTGATTTTTCTAATTCCCTTCGTGTTACAGCTTTCTGGTGTTCTTGAAGCCTTACCTCCATCCATTAAACATGGCACGTGGAACTAGAACAGTCTACTCCAGAGAGAACTAAAAGGTTTAGTTCGACATTCAAACCACCTGAAGAAGGCCGGAGCGTACAACGGCCGAAACGTTGTAATAATTGTGGCTACAAAAGATGAGGACAGTAGTCCAAATAATGTAAATAGTGAACATAATACCTCATCTCAGAAATACAGACAGATACTGAAAGGCCGAAACGTTGTGATGAATATGGCGACAAAGATGAGGACAATAGTCCAAATAATGTAAATAGTGAACATAATACCTCATCTTAGAAATATAAACAGATACTGACAGGCCGAAACGTTGTAATAAATATGGCGACAAAGATGAGCACAATGGTCAGAATAACGTAAATAGTGTACATAATACCTCATCTCAGAAATATAGACAGATACTGAAAGGCTGAAACGTTGTAATAAATATGGCGACAAAGATGAGGACAATAGTCCGAATAATGTAAATAGTGTACATAATACGTCATCTCAGAAATATAGACAGATACTGAAAGGCTTAAACGTTGTAATAAATATGGCGACAAAGATGAGGACAATAGTCCGAATAATGTAAATAGTGTACATAATACCTCATCTCAGAAATATAGACAGATACTGAGGGGCCGAAACGTGATGAATATGGCGACAAAGATGAGGACAATAGTTCGAATAATGTAAATAGTGTACATAATACCGCACCTCAGAAATATAGATAGATACTGTTTTACAGAAGAGGAAAAAATACTTCGGCTTTTAGAATTTAAAGATGGCGTCTCGTCTAGTTTAGAAGAATAACTATAATATTTTATGTAAATGAGATACTGCTATAAAAGCAGAACGTCTTAGTGAATGCCAGTCGAGCTGTCATCCGTTGATATGCCATCGTCTATTCCAGAGATTACTCTACTTCATAATAATATGGCGTCGCTGATAGGTTTTCTAACTACGTTGCATGAACTGTAGCTTGTAGAAACTTGGGTTAGATGTTTCGCAGCGTTGGCGAGAGTAAAGAAACTGAAAGACAAGAAAGCCTCCGGAGGGGGAGAATGAAATTCCTGGTTTATTTTTGGCTTCAGCTGTATGTGAAGCCCTAAAGAAAATATCCATTATGGTGTACGTTAAAATATTGGAAGACTTAACAGATAAGAAAATTTCAACTATTATAAAAAGAAACATGTGACCAAAAAATAACTGGTTATAGCAGGAAGAAGAGAAATTTCTGGAAAATAGAAAATAAATGAAATCGTAACACTAGAAAGAGGCCTGCAGGGTGTGTGGCTGATCTATTTCCGTTTCCGTTTCTTGATATCAATCTCGACTGGGGCTTGTCTCGACCTGCACTTGTTCGTTGGAGGCTACTTCCGGCCACCTGAAATATCGGTTGGTAAATGCTCAGTTCATATTTTAATCATTGGCTTCTTGATTACTTGGGGAGAAAAAAGGGTCGCAACAACAACTTTCCAACAGACTCGGATCTGGATGATCCTCTTCAGCTCGACCCATGTCGTGCCGGCTGCCTTTACCTCTGCGTCAACACTTCTGTGCCAACTCTGTTTTGGTCGACCCACTTCTCACATCCGTTGTGGATTCCAGTCAACGGCCTGCCTGGTGACACAAGAAGCAGGCTCCCAATGTGTATGGCCGATCCATCAACATTTCCGTTTCTCTCTTGCTTCTTCGTTCCTTGGGGAACATAGGGCCACAGAAACGCCTCTCCTACGGAAGCGCTTCCGAGCAATCCTCTTCAGCCTGCCTGTTAACACTAGAAGCAGGCTTACGGAGTATATGGCCGATCCACCCACATTTCCGTTTCTCTCTTGCCTCTTGGGTCCTTGGGGAACATAGGGCCACAACAACACCTCTCCTACGGAAGCGCTTCCGAGCAATCCTCTTCAGCCTGCCTGTTGACACTAGAAGCAGGCTTACGGAGTATATGGCCGATCCACCCACATTTCCGTTTCTCTCTTGCCTCTTGGGTCCTTGGGGAACATAGGGCCACAGCAACGCCTCTCCTACGGAAGCGCTTCCGAGCAATCCTCTTCAGCCTGCCTGTTAACACTAGAAGCAGGCTTACGGAGTATATGGCCGATCCACCCACATTTCCGTTTCTCTCTTGCCTCTTGAGTCTTTGGGGAACATAGGGCCACAACAACACCTCTCCTACGGAAGCGCTTCCGAGCAATCCTCTTCAGCCTGCCTGTTGACACTAGAAGCAGGCTTACGGAGTGTATGGCCGTTCCTTGAAGTCACTCTCGATTGCCGCTTGTCTGGTTCTGTACCACAGTTAGTCTTTGGAGACGAGTTCCGGCCACCTGATATTGAGGATATTCCTGAGACATTAGTTGGTAAATGTCTGAAGTTTATGGGTGTTGGTCTTAGTTACCAGCCAGATTTCTGAGCCGTAAATCAGGAACAACTTGAAGTTGGTGTTGAAGATCCGGGTCTTGTAAAGTAAGAGGTATTTTAATCTCCAGATTAGCCGCAGAGTGTTGAAAGGGTGTCGGGTTTTGTTGATTCGGCACTTGATGGCTTCATCTGTCTCCCCATCTTTATCATCTCAGGTAGTCAAACTTATCGACATCTTTGATGTCTTCTTGGTGTAGTCGCACTGGGGCTTGTTGCTTGCTGTTTACACTCAGGACCTCCGTTTTCCTCGATGTTGTTTTCGAGGCCAGTCTTATATGGTTCTTCTGCCACACGACTTACCTTCTTCTTCGTATCTTGTTGTTTGTGGGAAAGAAGGCTGATGTCGTTTACGAAGTCCAGGTCTTCCAGCTACTTCATGCAGTTCCACTGTAAACCACTTCTGCCCGCCGTGGACTGGCGCATTATCCAGTCGATCACCAGCAGGACGATCATCGGTGACAGCAGACATCCCTGACGAACGCCAGTTTGCATGGAGAATGGTTCTCTCTAGATAATCAAAAATTATATAGGTTACACAATAACCACTCTTTACATGCAGGCTCATTTATCTGAATTACTGCACAGTTAGAAAACATTAACAAGTACCAAAATAAAATTTTAAGAATATAAAAATACCCTATAAATCCATATTTACACTTCGTGCCAAATTATTATCGAGATAACTTTTTTCTAATATTTCAGAAACCGTCCAATCAATTTTCACACAATGTTGGCAACACTGACCTGCGCAATCGCTGAAATTTTTGTACTGATCTGCACAATGTAAACAAATGGCGTCAAAATGACTGCTGATGCATACATAGCGTTTATAAAGAAGCATCTTGAACCGTGGATGAAAAGGCAAAGAGTTGACTTCAGAAGGGCCATTGTTTTTATGCAAGATAATGCTCCCTCGCATGCTGCTCACATGACTACTGACTATTTGAAACAGTTAGGCTTCGATGGACCTCGAAAACTGAAGTGGCTAGCAAATTCTCCGGATTTGAACCCAATCGAAAACCTTTGGAGCATCATGAAGCGAAGACTGTACGCCAACAGACGAAAATTCAGGAGCAATGCTGAGTTATGGGAAGCAATTCTTGGCATATCTCGTGGTATTACAGCAGATGACATCCTACAATTAACAAATTCTATCGATCGTCGACTTCTTCAAGTAATTTCAAAACAGGGAAAGCACATTCCCTATTAATTTGTTTATAACTGCGCCTTTGTTTGTATCTGTTATTATTTGTTTGATTATCTTATTTATTAGCTTCTTTTGATCATAAACATTCATGTGCAACATTAATAAAGGTTTTGTTGGCTCAATTCTGTGAATTTTACTAAACCTGTCTAATAATTTGGCACTCTCAAATCACCGTGCTGATAAAAAATATGGCGCCAGTTTGTTTACATTGCGCAGATCAGTACAAAGATTTCAGGGATTGTGCAGGTCAATATTGTGTGAAAATTTTGTGTGAATTGATTGGACGGTTTTTGAAATATTAGGAAAAAAATTATCTCGATAATAATTTGGCACGCGGTGTATATATATATATATATATATATATATATATATATATATATATATAAAAGATTCATGTTAAAAAATAACGGTGTATATATATATATATATATATATATATATATATATATATATATAGCGGTGTATATATATAATATAAAAATAACTGTGTATATATATATATACATATATATATATAGCGGTGTATATATATATATATATATATATATATATATATATATATATATATATATATATATATATATATATATAGCGGTGTACATATATATATATATATATATAGCGGTGTATATATATATATATATATATATATATATATAAATAGCGGTGTATATATATATATATATATATATATATATATATATATATATATATATATAAAAGATTCATGTTAAAAAAATAAAAAAAATAAAAAAACAAATGAAAACTACAGACAAAAGTTCATTTTCTCCATCAAGACATTCATTTCTGTAGTTTAGTGCTAGCAGCAAGCAGAAATATTTCTCCTCCCGATGATGGCCATTTCGGCCGAAACTAGTCGAGGAATCTAAATGGAATAATAATAAAAAAACGAAAGAATATTAATCTACAACCCAGTGTGTCTGAAGATTTTAATTTTTTAATTTTTATTCTTCAAAATATATATATATATATATATATATATATATATATATATATATATATATATATATATATGTGTGTGTGTGTGTGTGTGTGTGTGTGTATGTGATTTCGTCAGCTTTCTGTCATGGATGACTTCATACGTGGCATCTTCATACAATAGTCGGATAACGGTGACGGACATTGATGGAAAGCCGTAGTGCTGTATCAGGCCCTTGAATAGAAGAAAACAGGGGAAGGGTAAAATGGGTCGACCAAAACTGATTTGACGCAGAAGTGTTGACGCAGATGTGAAGGCAGCCGGCACGACATGGGCCGAGCTGAAGAGGATTGACCGGAAGCTCTTCCGTTGGAGAGCCTCTTGTTACGGCCCCCCCTATGCAAGCGCCATAGTAATAGTAATATTAAATAAAACAGTAATGCAATATTTACACAGATTGAAAGACGTATCAAGATATTGCGAACTTGAAAAACTGGGTTTGAGAGAAATGTCTATAGAAGACAAATTGACCCTTGTAAACCTAACTGAAAGACAAGAAAGCCTCCAGAGGGGAGAATGAAATTACCAATTTATTTTTAGCTTCAGCAAGATTTGAAGCCATAAAGAAAATATCCATTATGGTGTACTCCAAAATCTTAACGTATGAGGAAATTTCAACCATTATAAAAAGAAACACGTGACAAAAAAATAAATAAATAAATAGAAATAAAAAAGAAAGCCGGTTATTGCAGAGAGAACAAAATTTCTAGAAAATAGAACCAAAATGAAACCATAAACCAATATTTACACAGATTGAAAGAAGCATTAAGATATTGTGAATTTGAAAAACTGGGTTTGAGAGAAATGTCTATAGAAGACAAATTGACCCTTCTAAGACTAATTGAAGGCATGCATGACATTACATACAAATATAAGCTCCTAGAACAACTATAAGTAAATGATATGAATTTAGAAGCAAGTGTAGAATTCTTGCAGCAGTTAGAATTAATTAAGGAATTTAATAATTCTAAAAGCAATGTGGAAGCATACAATACAACTGAAATCTTAATTAAGTGCAAATATAGTGACAAAGAACATGAAAGAAACAAAAACAAATGTCCAGCCCTTGGAAAATTCTGCACAAAAAAGTCCATTTCTAATCTATGTTCAGATGCAAAAAGAATAGAAAAGGTAGAAAATATAAACTCTCATACTGAAAACACAGAATTATATTCGATAAGAACACCTGCAAAAAAGTAAAGAGAGTAAAATTGAATGGCATAACTTTTCCAATACAGGTTGGCATGGCGAGTGATGTTACCTTGATTCCAAGAAATTTCTGGGGGAAAATGGCTAAACCCAAATTAAGAAAAAGTGATCTTAATTTAAAACAATTTAATAGATCTGTCAATAGAACTCTAGACACCTTTGAAGGAAATTTCAAGACAAAACAAAGACATTTTGAGATTATTCTCATCAATGGTGTAGAATACACAAAAAAAATTATGGACTCCTGGGAATAGACATTTTAAAAGTGGATACTGTGAACTTAATAATCTGTATAAAGTCAGAACCTGACAGAATCATTAAAAGGATATAAAGTGAATATTCATCTAAAAGAAAATAGTCACCCAATCTATTTTGAATCTCAAAAATACACATTCTACCCATGGGAATTGCAGAACTAAAGCAAATAGTAGAACAAGGAATATTGGAGAAAATTACTTGGTGGTAGCAGTTGGACTTCACCAATTGTTGCGATAACTTTACTTAGTATAGAAATGGCAAATCACAAATTAGCAGGAATTAAATATTTTGCCAAGATTGATCTGAAATCAGCATATAACCAAATAGAAATTAGCAAAACATTTAAAGTAGTCACTACAATACCTTAATAGGCTTACTAAGATGGACTTGTCTTCCATTTGGAATTAATATTTCAAGCAATATTTTTCAAAAAGCAATTGAGAAAGTTTTATCGGATGGGGTTAAAAATATAATCATATATCAAGATGATATTGTCATAGGTGCTTACAGAAAAGAGGAATTAAAAAAAAATTAACAAGTTTTAAACAAATTAAAAACTGCTGTTATGATGATAAATAACGATAAATGTGATATCATATTTGGGGTACCAAATATCTAAAAAAGGAATTTTGCCAGACAATAAACTGATAATAAAATATCGGAAGTATCTAAACCAAAAAAAAAAAGAAAAGAAAAAAAATTAGAATCCTTTTTGGGAGTTGTAAAACGAAAGGAAATGGTAGAACAAGGCATATTGGAGAAAATTATTCAAGGTGTTAGCAGTTGGGCTTCACCAATTCTTGAGATAACCTAACCTAACATAGACTGCACAATTTAAACTGCACAAAAAATGACGATTTCCAATCTGTGTGCAGGATGCAAAAAGAGAATAGAATGAACACCTGCAAAAGGCAGAGAGACTGTAAAATTGAATGGTATAACTTTTCCCATACTGGTTGATAAGAAGAGCGATTTTAACTTGACCCCAAAGAATTTCTGGGATAAAATGGTTAAACCTAAATTAAGAAAAAGTAATCTTAATTTAAAACAATTTGAAAAATATGTCATCAAAACTCTAGGCTTCCATGTTGGAACTTTTAAGGCACAAACAGTTTTCAGATTATTCCCACCACTGTTGTAGAATGCACAAGTAATTATGGATTCGTGGGAATAGTGGATACAGCGAAATTAATCAATAATATAAATAATGTTAGCTCCTTAAAGAAGCGTGTTCCTGAGCAAACAAAACTCATAAATAATTACATCGGCCAAACTACGACATGCCTATCCAGACGCCTTACATTACACCTATCCGACCAGAGCTCCATTAGAACTCATTTAAACGCACACACAAACATAGTGGACTTTATCCGAAACATACTAGTATAAAATACTAACATGATAACCTCGCATGTAAAAAAAAAGTTTTAAAAATTGTGGAAGACTTAATAATAACAAACTAAAAGCCAACAGTCCATAATATAAACTATGAATACGTTCACAATGTACCATGTTCGGAAAATAAAACATCCCTATAACTCTAGAAACATACACACAACCCATACACCCCGTTAAGAAGCACAAATGAAATCATTCTTTATAATGGCTAAGACTATAGCCAAAACAATCGGAATTACAGAACATTTAGAGAGTTTCTGCACACTCTATGTCCAGCAAAGAAATACTTGTTCGAAAACAAGAAAAATTAAATAAAAAACTTGATCGAACCTTATGGGACCTTACTCATAATAACATAATGGACAATCCCATACGTAATAAATACTGCGCCTCAAGAGAAAGCAGGGAGTTCAGTCCGAAGTCGGGCGATCGGCAGACTGGCTGATCGGTTGAACTCTCTGCCTTCGGGCGGGGAGGAACCCGAACGAGGCTACGCCGAAGAGCGGAGTCTCTTTCGGGGAGGTAAACCGACCCTGAATCCGTTTATACGGGTTCAAAGGGCATATTTTTGGCCGTGCCCACGGGCTCGGATATCCCACGTTAAACCGGCCTTGTGCCACATGATGCCCTCGTGGGGGTGGTGACTAAATACCGTCCAGTCTGAAGTCTGGAGTGAGGTCCGTCGGGAGTCTGTCAGTCAGTCAGAGCGAGAGAGTCAGTCGGTCGAGTCAGAGGCAGTCCGAAACAGAGTCGCGTTCAGACAATTACTACTAAACCTGATTGTTCGTACTAACCCTGTTCTACCTCTCTATATATTCCTGTTTGTAATATATCTGTGTTATTCCATATCCGTATTCGAGTTCTTCTTTATTGGTTCTACCTTGGACTATCACCGTGGTACAAGGAACCGCACCATAACAAAAGGTCTGATACTCCCGAAACAGATTTAAGGCAAGAGGGAGACAGGTAAACGACGCATATGATATGTGGTGAGCTTGACTAAATCGATGACAGAACAGGGCTTATAAGAAAGAAAAGAAAGTCAAAGTTTATTACGAGCTAAAAGGGACAGGAAATTGTGGAGAGCCATGATCGCTTACGTGACACGCCACATAAAAAGACTGAATCTGAATTGGCTTACTGTCACTTGGCTTTTCAGTGGACTGCTTTTCACCGAAACTGTAGTTTGTAGAATAATAATGTTAATAATAATCGAAATGAGGTGGTTTCCACTCCGTTGTTTCTGGAAAGCCAACGGTTCTCACAAAATCATTTTAAGTCCTTCATACCTTGCGCCAAACTGTGTCGGCTCCCAGTGTCAGACAGCCGTGATCCAATGACAAGAAGCCAGCCAATTGAAGACAACCTGCGCCGTACATGATTCGAATAATGAAGGCAAGACACAGGCGGGGTCGTTAATGCCCGATTCACATAGCGATGATATGACCTCTGCCATGGCTTAGAAGGCCAGATCTTCTCAAGTGGACATCTATCGAAGTACAGAAAAGGCTCGACGCATTTAATTAAGAGATTTAATCGTCGATGTGTACAAGCCATACCAACATAAATCCAAAAGTCTGGGTATTCTAAATTTAGTCTTCAATATCGACACTCTCCGTTCTTCAAAATGAAGGTATGAGAACCAGTCAAAAAATAATGCCTTCTCTTCATCAATTGCAGATGTATTCTTGAAAGCTTCCTTCTTTCTCAAAGATTGTCCATTTTCTTTAATTAGAACGCATTTAATAATCGAAGCGGACAAAACAAAAACAAAATGAGACAAGTCTCCTCCCATCTCAATAGTGGTGCGTCGGTCGGTCAAAAACTAATGCTTTTCTATTTTTTTAATTCCAACAGATTTAATCGTAAAAGCACACAAAATAAATAAAAAAAATATCAGGGTTCCTTCCTTAGCAATCGTGGTACGTGGGTCGGTCAAAAAGTAGCACCTAAGACTAATGTCGTTGTGAATTTGTTTGCCCAATGGCACCG
>OZ010614.1:16266891-16274391 GCA_963932145.1 Acanthosepion lycidas
ATATATATATATATATATATGTATATATATTGAACAATAAAAATTAAAAAATTAAAATCCTCAGACACACTGGGTTGTAGATTAATATTCTTTCGTTTTTTTATTATTATTCCATTTAGATTCCTCGACTAGTTTCGGCCGAAATGGCCATCATCGGGAGGAGAAATATTTCTGCTTGCTGCTAGCACTAAACTACAGAAATGAATGTCTTGATGGAGAAAATGAACTTTTGTCTGTAGTTTTCATTTCTTTTTTTTATTTTTTTATCTTTTTAATATGAATCTTTTAACATTCCTTGTGTTGGTCAAACAGTCTCTTTTAAGTTGTTATTTGAGAGAAGAGCTGGATGCTGCTATGAATTCTCTGGTCAGTTTGACAGTTTTATTGGACTTGGTGAGGGGATGTGTCTCTGTTTAGTGTTTGTGTGTGTGTGTTATTTGGTTCTTAGGGAGTGAGTGAGTATGCTATGTGTAACCGTGTGTATTGCTGTGGGTGTGTGTTATCATTTGGCTCATTAGGGAGTGAGTGCGTATGATGTGTGTAAGTGTGTATGTTCGTGTGGGTGAGTGTATAAGTGTGAGGCCTCCACACCTCCGTAACCTGTCTGTCTTGTGTGGGTGAGAAATGTGGGTAGTTTTTTTTATATTTGTTGTGATATATATATATATGACAACCAACACATTTTATACTAGAATTACCAATAATACATTTTATAACAAAATGGCCAACAATACATTTTATAGTAGAATTACATATGTGGACAGTTTCGGATATGACATATGTATGTATACGGGTGGTGTTGTGTCTATACATACGCATTTGTATGTTGAAATTCAAAGATTGAAAGTGTAGCGAAAGTTTCTCGTGAATGTCTCGTGAATGTATACATGTCATTTTTCTATTTTTCCACTGAATAATATTTCCTCGCATGTATGTATTAGGTTGGTGCAAAAATGTCGTTTTCTCACATAGTAACATATGTGAGAAAACGACATTATTTTTGCACCAACCTAATATATACGTGTGGTGGGGTTTGTGTAAAATTATGATAGGTAAAAATTATTATTTTTTTAATTTATATTTATTTTTAATTTTTGAAATATATATATATATATATATATATATATATATATATATATATATATATATATATATATATGTTTATTTATATTTATATGCACACACTTTTCATATATATATATATATATATATATATATATATATATATATATATATATATATATATATATGAAAAATATTTTTAAAGGTCAAAAATCTAATTAAAGAAATGGAAGTGTGTAGGTTAATATTACATGAGATTTTAAAAAGCGAAGCAAGCGGTTTCGCTCCCGCTCTTCAGGCCTCTACAGGAGATTTAACTTAGATTTAAAACAGAAAAATGTGTAATAAAGAGGAGAAAAAAATGAACACCAAGGACTTCTTGAAAAAATGCAATGAAGGATCTGCAATGTAATTGATCCTGACCTGGCATCTCGAATTCAGTCACTTTCTCACTGAGGTGACGTGGCTTCCCTCTGAATTTTCTTACAATATTTTCATGGCAACTTCTCTGACCAGCCTTTTTACCTGTTGCCCTGATTACATGAATTTAAGCATGCTACTCGATTGGCATTTAGGTCCCACATGCTTACTGTTCAAATAGTTAGATATAACCGTCACTTCTACCCCAACACTTTCTTTTCTTGCACTTCCAGTCTTTGGAACTCACTTCTGTTTACTTGCTTCGCTGATAATTACAATATTCCGAAATTTTAATGTAATATCAATCGCCATTCAATCTTCTTGAATCCCGTTCAATCGACCTTATACTCAGTCTTTTTAATCACTTTCACTTTTTGTAACCCCCACCCCCGGTACTAGTGGAATTCCCGCCTGGCTTGAGGTGAAATGATTTTAATATATATATATATATATATATATATATATATCAATAGAAGGCATAAAAGTAATATAAAATATCAAACGAAGAGCGAGAAAATGAAATAAGAAACGAATTCTGCCCTAAATCTTCTTATTTCTTTCGCAACGACTGTGTTAAATGATTAAAAAAATAAAATATGTAAACATTGTCATACAGATGTCCCAGGACATGCGATGCAAGTGCAAGGGAGATAACTCCATTAAAACGAAGAATTAGTTAATTAAAACCCTTAAAGCTTGCATCATCATCATCTATACAGTGCAGCCACGGTTCTTGAACGCCTCACATGTCGAAGAAATCGGTTTTCGAACAGAAAATTCGAGATGTAAATTCCTTGCTTATCAAACAATTTTCCGATTTTCGAACAACATTGCCGAACAGAGCCGAACAGAGCCGAACAGAGCCGAACCGAGTTAACCCGAACGAAATCATTTCTTAGTCGACCGCCATGTTGTATACATTCGTGTTTTGTTCCCTCCTTTTCTTTTCCAATTTTATTGGACTGTACTCTTTTTTTTTTCTTTTCATTAGCCTTCAATCTAAAGAAAGCTAGTAATGATACTGGTAAAGGAAAAAGAAAAGTTAAAAGAAAAACAATTATTAATGATATTGTCTTTTCCTATTCAGTTTCATATGGCAAAATCAACGATCTATATTATTCTCATAAATAAAGAGACAATTATGTCTCTCCTTCCTCATTTTCAAATAATAGCATCTCTTTCCTTTCCTCTTTCACGACATCAAATCTCCTGCTTACAGGAACGCTAAAATTGAAGCGTTCGTCTATATTTTATTTTGGATTCATTATTTTTCTTAGATTTAAGGATTTTCATTAGTTTTGTGTATAAACTTGTACACAAACTACTGTTGTAAAAGTTAAGCAATCATCTTAGAACCAGGAACGGATTAATCTATTTTACATTGGTTCTTATTAGAAAAATAGTTTCGGTTTACGAACATTTCGGGTTACAAACGGGCTTCAAGAACGAATTAAATTCATAAACCGAGGTTCCACCATATATATATATATATATATATATATATATATATATATATATATATATATATATATATATATATATATATATATAATATTGAAGCATGTTTCATTGACTAATTTAGATAATTATTTTCTACTTATTTTCAATTGGATGCTTTTTATATTCACGGACAAGTTTTTTAATGCCATTATTAAATGAAGAGAGAAAATTTGATATATATTATTTATGAAGAGTACTTTTAACATTAGCACAATGGTCATCATCTGGCTGTTGTTCATTACAAGACAATTATTGTAGTGTTCATTATTTTCAAAGATAAAATAGCTGTGTTCATCTGAAAGTTAAAAGTTTTTACTTGTGAAGAACGCTGAGTTTAGTGCTGTGAGATAAGCTTGCGTAACATTTGGTCACTTGTTTTCTTTATTCAAAATTCGGACAGAACTTATGGGATGACCTGATATATATATATATATATATATATATATATATATATATATATATATATATATATATATATATAACAGAGGATGTCTGTCTGTGTGATACCTTTTCACTCGAGATCCATCCAACCGATTTTGACCAAACTTATATATACATTGTACAATGTAAGAGATATGTTTTATGCGTAAAATATCGATAATTTTTAAGAATCAATAATCGATAAAGCCCTTCAATAATCGATAAATTCAAACTTTTTCATCCAATTTCGTTCGAATTCGGTATGTAGGTTACTTACATGATGACGAGCTCAAAGATACCTCATTTTTATTTCTACGACGCTGCCTTTAGCGAAAAGCCGAGAAAAACGAAAAAATCGATTTCAATACAAATCGATTTCAACACAAATTTTAAACTAAAAACTCCCACAATTTTCAAGCAATCTAAAGCAAATTTTACTCCATTGTAGCCAACAATAAGTTGATTTTTTAACAGTCATTTAATTTGATAATTGAGCACCTCCATATAGTGAAAACCCGCGTAAATAGCGAAATTTTTATTGGTTTCTTTCTTATTTTCTGTTGATCTTCCAAGCATTTTTCATCAAACTTAACAATTGCTATATAAATGTATCCTCTTTTACATGCCTGGTAGCACACTGACAAATTGCATTTCAAAAACTCCCAAATAATTGTGGTCTGAAGTGGGTCTTCATGTTGCCTGTTTTACCCCTACATGTTCTCGGATAACTTCAATTGAATAAATACAAACTACTTCTGTTATATCAGTAACTTCATTAATTCAAAATGTTTTTTAATGAAAGTACTTTAAAGTAATTGAAGAAGACAAACTCTGTTACATCTAAATGTTTTTGGTCCATTCTAATTGAACGCTTTTTTCTGATCGACCAGCTGGGTATAGCTGCTAGTCCCTGATAAGCTGGGTATGGCTGCTAGTATAAATTGAAAATGCTTACGGCTGTTCTTACCGTTTTGTGAAATCCTTGCGATGGACCCATTCTCCGTTCATCCACCATTGAGTTCCTACAGTTCTGCTTTGGCAATTGCTAAGAGAGCAATTCACAACAAAAGGTCTGCCTTCTTCCACCCAAAATGAGGAGCCCTCAACAATGGGTAAGCAATCTGTGCTGATAAGAAAGACTGGGAAAAAAGTTAAAAAAAAAAAAAAAAAAGAACGTAAGAATTTAAAAGAAGGATTTGCAATGTAATCGATCCTGACTTGGCATCACGACTTCAGTCATTTTCTCATCGACGTGACGTGGCTTCCCTCTGCCTTTTCCATAAATATTTTCATGGCAAGTACTCTGAAGAGCTTTCTTCCTTTTTTTAGTTTCTTGTAAATAGTTTTTTGTATTCATATTGTAAATACTCATTGGGGTTAACTTTTAGAATTGTTGTTTTATTCCCCTACCCCCACAGACAACGAATTCTAAATATGGGGACTAGTTAGTATTTTCATAGAGACAAAGTGGTATTATGGTGCTTGTAGTAAGAAAGGTATGTATGAATATTCATTAAAATACAATTAACATAATCAGTTCAACATGAATATGTTAATTGTATTTTAATGAATATTGTCCTGAAGAAGGTTTATTAAACCGAAACGTCAGACGTTGACATTTCATTCATATTAAAACAACATAATTGCATTTAAGGATTTTTGTTTGTTTTTTCCAAATATTTTTCTTCATTCTGTCGGATTTATATCCATTTATATTTGCTTACATATATATATATATATATATATATATATATATATATATATATATATATATATATATATATATAAACGTATCTCAATACGAGGCAGATTTGAGTTTAAATTATCGCAAAATTAAAGTAGTATAAAATATCAAACGAAGATTGAGAAAATGAAATAAGAAGCGAATTCTCCTCCAAATCTTATTTCTTTTGCTACGACTGCGTTAAATGTGAAAGCATTGTCACCGGAAGTCAGTTTAACATCGTACAAGAAAAGGCAATTGTATTAATTGTCATGAGTGAAAACGAAGCTCAAACGTTCACTTTTTTCGTTGAAACATGAAGAGGTCTATAATTTATAGTTTTCGGCTTGATTACAAAAAAAGAAAAGAAAAGATATCTTCACACACGCGTGATCATGACTGTGACTTGTTTTCAATGAATAATATCGCTTGATTCATCCTTAAACATGGACCGCGTTATTGTGGCTTTTTAGACCTATTACGGCCTTACATTTGCATCTAATGATGTAGGACAATCCTTTTGTTTGGAAAAATGAATTCGATATTTATAGAATAGATTTGGCTCTATGCAAAACTATTATTCATTTTTTTTAAAGCTTTATTCCCATATCTCTCATGATTTCTTGTAACATCTTGATATCTTACGAAAACTTACAAACAGTAAGAACTCTGGAATGAATAGGGAAGGTGTTCCAAGGTGTCAGGCAAGTGTCTCAAGGTACCGCTTCCTGGGATCGATCCCCATTCTGCTACTGCGGGAAATAATTTTGGTTGCTGGAATAACCGAACATTACATGTTGGTTGTCACACCTTAGATTAGTGCCGCTTCTCGCCCGTCGTGTGACGTGTGATGGCTTCTCTCTAGTCTCGGCGTCTGAAGACCAGCATTTGATTTCATAAGTATCAGATAAAGTTTGTATCCCTAATTGGGTTTACTGGATCTGCATGCCCTGCAATGTTCCTGTGTACGACCACGTGCCTTCTCAGTCCAGATAATGATCTGCAAACCTTGTTGCAAGCAACAAAGGTATTGTCAGCAGGAAGATGAGACAGGCTGGAATAGTTGGCTTCCTTCTGATTGCATTGGGGACTTTACGGATCGTTTGGATAACCTTCCCCCGACAAAAGCATGCGCTCACACACATCACATTTACAAGACTGCATATTAACAGGCAAATAAGAACGAGTGTCTGTTCTTAGAACACGATTCATCTAAGCATGTCCGAGATTTATTCTCGTAGGCATAGCACCCTCCTGTATAAGGTGCCTCCACTCTGTACGATTTAAATCCAGTTATTTACATTATTCGGATTATTGTCTTCATCTTTGTTGCCATATTTATCACAACGTTTCAGCCGTTGTACGCACCGGCCTTCTTCAGGTGGTTGGAATGCCGAACTGAACCCTTTCTTTCGCTCACTGGGGTAGACTGTTCTAGTTCCACGCGCCATGTCTAATGGATGTCAGTTATCAGTTATCTCCTCTCCAAGTTCTCCACCGCCTTAACCAGATATTGAACTCTCACACTTTGGGTCCTGTCACTGGATCTAACTAACGCCTTTATTCAATGTGTGCCATGTATCCTTGAGTACAACGGCCAAAACGTTGTGATAAATATGGCAACAAAGATGAAGACAACAGTCTGAATAATGTAAATAGTGTACATAATACTTCATCTCAGAAATATAGACAGATACTGAAAGGCCGAAAAGTTGTAATAAATATGGTGACAAAGATGAGAAAAATAGTCCAAATAATGTAAATAGTGTACATAATACCTCATCTCAGAAGTATAGACAGATACTGAAGGGCCGAAACGTTGTAATAGATATGGCAACAAAGATGAGGACAATAGTCCGAATAATGTAAATAGCGTACATAATACCTCATCTCAGAAGTATAGGCAGATATTAAACCCAGTTCTTTCCAATGCGGCACATTCCTGTCCGATCCCTTCAGATTATCGTTCAGATTATCTTTAAACCTCTTCTTAGGCTTGTGTTGGGGACGCTTTACTGTCTTCAGTTATCATAGCATTTGGTTAAGGATTATTATTGTCTCAATACTGTTACATTCAGATCTTTGGAGAACAACAGTGTCTGGAATCAAAGACTGACATTAGATGATAAGAATGCCTCACAGGCATTTGAGGGAGGAGAAGACGCATATTTTCTATGAATATTTCTCGAACATTCAGGCCGGTAAATGTTGTTAATTCTCTTTATTATAAACAGAACATTTACTTAAATATTTGTATCTCTAAAAAAGAATGTATAGAAATAAAATGTCTTAAAATAATTGTTGGACTTTGTCCACTTTATAATATATATATATATATATATATATATATATATATATATATATATATATATATA
>OZ010614.1:16279391-16417416 GCA_963932145.1 Acanthosepion lycidas
GAATAAACGCAATTGATTTTCCGGATGGCGTAGCTGAACAGTATCGATGAAATCATGAATAAAATGAAATCATAAATATGCAAATTAGGTCCTTATGAATATTAAACAAGAAAGGGATGTCAAAATTGGCACGACCTCAACCCCGCCCCCACAAAATGATTTTTTCAAAAATCAGTGATAATGACAGCAATGGGAAACAAAAGTATCCTAAATATTACACCCAGGCGAGTAAAAGTAAAAGACCCAAAAGGCACTCAAGGTAGAGCGTTACTAAACAATATTGTTGCATAGACGTTAGAAGAAGAGATAAGAAGTGTAGATTGAGGATATATATATATATATATATATATATATATATATATATATATATATATATATATATATATATATATATACCGGGTGTAACGCTCAAATTGTCTAAATCTATAACAGCAAAATTGTCTAATGGTTAGATTAAAATCTGAACTGTTGTATCTTACAAATGATTAAAGATATCTTACTGGAATTCTAGGAGGTTTTTATAACGCTTTTGGGCTCTACTTTGATACTTGGTATAATTACTCTTTAAGCTTACCAGAATAATTGTGATGAAGTCAATCATAAATGAAAATGACATATTCATCATTAATTAAGCATAGCTAAGGATCGGAAGCTCATGAAGGATTGAAATGATGTATATATATATACATATATATATATATATATATATATATATATATATATAATTCCGAGAACATTTTCAAACTTATTCAAGATGATCTTCGCCCTCTCGAAACTTCTAACTTTTCAGTTTTGGAGTAACAAGGTGTTTCGCGTACGATTTCATTCTCAAGTCTTTTTTTCCGCTGCTCTTTGGACTGTCATAGCTGAAACTCTTCTCTGACGTGCCAAAAGTCTTATGAATTGAGGTGGATCTTTTCTAATTGATCTCTTTAGCTCTAAGTTCAAATGATTACCCCTCTTCCTGTTGGGACCTCCTGGTCCAGTTTTCCTCTCTTTTTTAAATGTATTCACCATCCTCTTGATGGTACTTGAATGGACTTTGAAAATGGAAGCCACAGTATGAATGTTGGTAACATTACTGAAAGCCTGAATGATTTTTCCTCTCACCATTGCTCATTTGGGAAGACAGTAGGGTTGGTTGACACAAAACACTTTTAACCTGTTTCCTTTCTAGCTGAATAAGTAAAAGAGCTTTTCAGTGATTCTTACGAGAAATCATATCAAGATGGCTTATATGAAAACCTGAAAAAATGAAACTCACTTAGGTTAGTGTTTTTTTTTTTTAGATATTTTGTGGAATGGATAATTCTACTGTTACATTATTTGGGTAATTTTGTGGTTTCATCTGGTATATGTAGTATAGATAACGGTTGACTCTAGACTTGAAGAGGAACCTCAGGTTCCCGTGCGATCACCAAAGTTAAGCAATGTCGAGCCTGGTTAGTATTAGGTTGGTGCAAAAATAATGTCGTTTTTCACATATGTGAGAAAACGACATTATTTTTGCACCAACCTAATAGCTAGATGGGTGACCGTATGGGAATACTGATGTGGGGTAGTGTAATGAATTTTTAATTGGATAGCCAATTTCAATTTACGTTGGGTTCATCATTAATTAATCATAGTTAAGGAACGGAAGCTCATGAAGGATTCAAATATATATATATATATATATATATTATTCCAGGATCATTTTCCAGCTTATTCAAGATGATCTTCGCCCTCTCTAACCTTCTAACATTCTGTCCTGGAGTAACAATTTGCCACACAGGTTTCACGTACGATTACATTTTCATGTATTTTTTCACTGCTCATTGAACTGTTATAACTGAAACTCCCCCTCAAGTACCGGGACTCTTATGGATTGAGTTGGATCTTTTCTAATTGATCTCTTTAGCTCTAAGTTAAAATGATGATCTCTCTTCCTGTTGTGACCTCCTGATCCAGCTTTCCTCTCTACTGTTACCTTTTTTTAAAAACTTATCACTGTTCTCTTGATGGTTCTTGAATGGATTTCGAAAATGGAATCCAGAGTTGAAAAATCAGCATAGCATGATGAAAATGGGCCTAAACGATGATCCCTTTTCTTGTTTTGACCTCCTGATCCAGTTTTCCTCTCTACTGTTCCCTCTTTTATAAACTCATTCAACGTTCTCTCGATGGTTTTTGAAAAGGACTTTGAAGCCAGTTTCAATTTACATTGGGTTCGTTGTATGGTACTCAGCATTGGCGCTCACCCAATAATAATGAACCGATTTTGGATGTTTGCATGGAACCCAATATACACTTTAATCCATATGGCCATGTGTCTCTTGGACAATTCAGTTGTGTAATTTTGGAGTTTTATGTCACGTGGTATTACAAGAAATGGAGGCCAAGACATACATTGATTCAAGATCAGTAGCCGAATTTGGTAGAGTATGAAGAAATTTCTTCTTTTCTTCTTCTTCTTTTTCACTTCTAAGTCATTTAGTTATTTTTTGTTTGTTTGTTTGTTTGTTTGTTTGTTTCTTTCTTTCTTTCTTTCTTTGGAATTTTCTTGTTCTCCTCTTCATTCCCCCCTCATTCTTTTTTGCCGCTTTTACTTCTCATCATCATTTCTTCTTCTTCTTCATCTTCTTCTTCTTCTTCTTCTCTAAGCCATTTAGCTTTTTTTTCTTCTTCTTGATTTTTTTCTTCTTTCTTTCTTTCTTTCTTTCTTGTTCTCCTCTTCATTCCCCCCTCATTCTTTTTTGCCGCTTTTACTTCTCATCATAATTTCTTCTTCTTCTTCTTCTTCTTCTTCTTCTTCTTCTTCTTCTTCTCTAAGCCATTTAGCTTTTTTCTTCTTGATTTTTTCCTTCTTTCTTTCTTTCTTTCTTTCTTTCTTTCCTTCTTTCTTTCTTTCTTTCTTTCTGTCTTTCTTTCTTGTTCTCCTCTTCATTCCCCCCTCATTCTTTTTTGCCGCTTTTACTTCTCATCATCATTTCTTCTTCTTCTTCTTCTTCTTCTTCTTCTTCTTCTTCTTCTTCTTCTTCTCTAAGCCATTTAGCTTTTTTTTTCTTCTTCTTCTTGATTTTTTCCTTCTTTCTTTCTTTCTTTCTTTCTTTTTTTCTTTCTTTGGAATTTTCTTGTTCTCTTCATTTCCCCCTCATTCTTTTTTGCCGCTTTTACTTCTCATCATCATTTCTTCTTCTTCTTCTTCTTCTTCTTCTTCTTCTTCTTCTTCTTCTTCTTCTTCTTCTCTAAGCCATTTAGCTTTTTTTTTCTTCTTCTTCTTGATTTTTTCCTTCTTTCTTTCTTTCTTTCTTTTTTTCTTTCTTTGGAATTTTCTTGTTCTCTTCATTCCCCCCTCATTCTTTTTTGCCGCTTTTACTTCTCATCATCATTTCTTCTTCTTCTTCTTCTTCTTCTTCTTCTTCTTCTTCTTCTTCTTCTTCTTCTTCACCATTTGATTTTTTTTGTCGGGTGATTCTTGTCATATCTCAGCTCCTACCTAGCAGCTTAAAGACACCACAAAATACTCAGTATATCCTCCTCCTCATTATTATTATTATTATTATTATTATTATTATTAATACTACTACTACTACTACTATTATTATTATTATTATTATTTTATTTCCTTTGATTTTATGTGGGTACACATTTTTTCTGGGTCCTGACCAGAGACCAAAGGTCATAATATGGCGTCATGACATTTTCTACTGAGCAATTTTTGAAAAAAAAAAAATGACATATTTTAATTAGATAAAGCCCTTCGTAAGGTGTGGACTGTATTCGAGGGAACAATTTTTTGTATTTCTTTGGGCTATGGGCTACCACGAATCACATTAATGAGCTTGTCGGAACGTCTTCCAATCAATCCAAGGGGCCCCAAATCTAACTGGAATTGTTCATCATCTCACGCGCTACATTTTTAAAATTTCGATTTAAAGGTCCTTGTCTTTTGATAGATTTTTGAAGATCCTCAAAGATACATTGCAGTTTTCAGGGACTGCCAGGTCAATAAGAAGGCACATTTTGTCTTCGCAGTCTCTTATCACGATGTCTGAGGGATCAGCTTTGATTGTTCTGTTTGTGTGAATTGTAAAGACCCATAAAAATGTTACAGGTTCTATCTCCATAACCAGGTTGGAGTGGTGTTCATACCAGTTTCTTGCAGTTTACTTATTATTATTATTATTATAATTATTATTGTTAATATTATTATTATTATTATTCATTACTTGTTAGTTAACATGTACGGTACACGTAACAATACCTAAAAAATAATTTACTATTTTTGTTTTGATGGTGAGAATAGATCGAAGAAAATATATATGAAAGGTACTCTCTGGTTTCAGTGAGAAAAAAAAACAAAGGACGAAGAGAAGATAGTAGAGATGATAATGCTCAGATTCATTTAATTTATGCTTCAGTGAAATGGAAAATGCTATCGATTTTCAATCGTTTCATTTTATTTTGTCGTATTTGGCTAAATTTGTTAAGCTCAAATATATAACGATGCAATTGGGCAATTTTCCGCTAGCATTATAGTGTCCCAGAACTCGCAATTCAGTCATTAAATTAATATTCTTCAGAAAATTAAAATGGGCAAACTGAGTAACTTTCACAGGTACTGCTAGTTATTTTTTATCATTCTTATTTGAAGTATAAAGCAAGACTTCTGAAAATTATTGTATTTGAATAGATTTGAGGATTTGTGGGGAGCTGAAAACTTTTCAGCTTCAATCGTCATATTTATCATATTATTAATATTAAACATAATAATAAAATTTAAATTCATCTTTCATTTCTTCATCTTCTTCTTCTTCTTCTTCTCCTCCTTTTTCTACTACTACTTCTTTTTCTTCTTTTCCTTCTCCACCTCCTGCTGCTGCTCCTCCTCATAATTCTTCTTCTTCTTCTGCTAATCTTCCTCTGCTTTCTAGTTCTTGTTCTTCTTCTTCTGATCCTCCTCATCCTCACTCTTGTTCTTGTTTTTGTTCTTGTTCTTGTTCTTCTTCTGATCCTCCTCCTTCTTGTTCTTCTTTTTCTTCTTCTTTTTCTACTACTACTTCTTTTTTTTCTTTTCCTTCTCCACCTCCTGCTGCTGCTCCTCCTCATAATTCTTCTTCTTCTTCTTCTTCTTCTGCTAATCTTCCTCTGCTTTCTAGTTCTTGTTCTTCTTCTTCTGATCCTCCTCATCCTCACTCTTGTTCTTGTTTTTGTTCTTGTTCTTGTTCTTCTTCTGATCCTCCTCCTTCTTGTTCTTCTTTTTCTTCTTCTTTTTCTACTACTACTTCTTTTTTTTCTTTTCCTTCTCCACCTCCTGCTGCTGCTCCTCCTCATAATTCTTCTTCTTCTTCTTCTTCTTCTTCTGCTAATCTTCCTCTGCTTTCTAGTTCTTGTTCTTCTTCTTCTGATCCTCCTCATCCTCACTCTTGTTCTTGTTTTTGTTCTTGTTCTTGTTCTTCTTCTGATCCTCCTCCTTCTTGTTCTTCTTTTTCTTCTTCTTTTTCTACTACTACTTCTTTTTTTTCTTTTCCTTCTCCACCTCCTGCTGCTGCTCCTCCTCATAATTCTTCTTCTTCTTCTTCTTCTTCTGCTAATCTTCCTCTGCTTTCTAGTTCTTGTTCTTCTTCTTCTGATCCTCCTCATCCTCACTCTTGTTCTTGTTTTTGTTCTTGTACTTGTTCTTGTTCTTCTTCTGATCCTCCTCCTTCTTGTTCTTCTTTTTCTTCTTCTTTTTCTTCTGCTCCTCTTAATCCTGCTCCTACTCTTGCTCGTTCTTCTCATTTCATTCTTCTTCTTCTTTCCTTCTCCTGCTCCTTTTTCTATTAGTTTTTGGTGTTGTTGTTCTTCTTCTTCTTCTTCTGCTGCTGCTGCTCCTAATCCTCCTTCTTCTTTTTCTTCTTCTTCTACTCCTCTGAATCCTGCTCCTACTCTTGCTCGGTCTTCTCATTTCATTCTTCTTCTTTCCTACTCCACATCCTTTTTCTACTAGCTCTTCTTCTTCTTCTTCTTCTTCTTCTTCTTCTTCTTCTTCTTCTTCTTCTTCTTCTAATCATCATTATTATTATTAGAAGTAAGAGGGGTAATTGTAGCAGACATCATCATAGTAGTAGAGGTAGAAGTTATCAAAACACTGCTTGGCTTCTGCTGTTATCGACCAATGCTTTGAGCTTTTGAAATATTTACATATTAAAAAAGAGATAAACAAAAAATAGCCATCAAAAAGAAAAGCTCTAAACACATAAATATGCAATAGATGCAATAGATACAGTATCATACACGCAAACAAAAAAAAAAATGAATAAAACCCACTACATAGGGATAGAAAAGAAAAAGAAAGGGCAATATTAGCTGAAAGTTAAAATAATAACCATGCCAAATAAATGAATAAATAAAAAAAAATTTAAAAAAAACGGTACGGATATTTTTTATGAAAAATATCAAAAAGGGAATGGAATAAAAAAAAGATTATGGAAATATTTTAACTAAATCAAAAATAAGTAAAAAAAAAAAAGAAGAAAAGTGCACATGCACCCGAGAATGCAAGTGATATACACAAGGACAGAAAAACTGTGAAGAATATTCAATATGGGAAAATAATTATGATACAAAGATGAAGGACAAACACATTTAATGAATGTATCCTTGGTTATTATGAAGAATGAGAAGTTCTTAATATTCTAAAGGTTGTAAAGATTTTATGTGTAAAATTTTATCCCAACCATCTGGCCGGATCCACTCTTCATCATTCCTGTTATATAGTACTAGTTTGATTCCATCTTATTATTGATGCTTTTTATCCCAACCCTCTGGCCAGATCCACTCATCATTATTCCTATTATTTTATGACTAGTTTGATTCCATCTTATTATTGATGCTTTTTATCCCAACCCTCTGGCCAGATCCACTCTTCATTATTCCTATTATTTTAGTACTAGTTTGATTCCATCTTATTATTGATGCTTTTTATCCAAACCCTCTGGCCAGATCCACTCTTCATTATTCCTATTATTTTATTACTAGTTTGATTCCATCTTATTATTGATGCTTTTTATCCCAACCCTCTGGCCAGATCCAATCTTCATTATTCCTATTATTTTATTACTAGTTTCATTCCATCTTATTATTGATGCTTTTTATCCCAACTCTCTGGCCAGATCCACTCTTCATCATTCCTGTTATTTAGTACTAGTTTGATTCCATCTTATTATTGAAGCTTTTTCTCCCAACCCTCTGGCCAGATCCACTCATCATTATTCCTATTATTTTATGACTAGTTTGATTCCATCTTATTATTGATGCTTTTTATCCCAACCCTCTGGCCAGATCCACTCTTCATTATTCCTATTATTTTATTACTAGTTTGATTCCATCTTATTATTGATGCTTTTTATCCCAACCCTCTGGCCAGATCCACTCTTCATTATTACTATAATTTTATTACTAGTTTGATTCCATCTTATTATTGATGCTTTTTATCCCAACCCTCTGGCCTGATCCACTCTTCATTTTTCCTATTATTTTATTACTAGTTTGATTCCATCTTATTATTGATTCTTTTTATCCCAAAACTCTGGCCAGATCCACTCCTCATTATTCCTATTATTTTATTACTAGTTTGATTCCATCTTATTATTGATGCTTTTTATCACAACCCTCTGGCCAGATCCACTCTTCATTATTCCTATTATTTTATTACTAGTTTGATTCCATCTTATTATTGATGCTTTTTATCCCAACTCTCTGGCCAGATCCACTCTTCATTATTACTATAATTTTATTACTAGTTTGATTCCATCTTATTATTGATTCTTTTTATCCCAAACCTCTGGCCAGATCCACTCCTCATTATTCCTATTATTTTATTACTAGTTTGATTCCATCTTATTATTGATGCTTTTTATCACAACCCTCTGGCCAGATCCACTCTTCATTATTCCTATTATTTTATTACTAGTTTGATTCCATCTTATTATTGATGCTTTTTATCCCAACCCTCTGGCCAGATCCACTCTTCATTATTACTATAATTTTATTACTAGTTTGATTCCATCTTATTATTGATGCTTTTTATCCCAACCCTCTGGCCTGATCCACTCTTCATTTTTCCTATTATTTTATTACTAGTTTGATTCCATCTTATTATTGATTCTTTTTATCCCAAACCTCTGGTCAGATCCACTCCTCATTATTCCTATTATTTTATTACTAGTTTGATTCCATCTTATTATTGATGCTTTTTATCCCAACCCTCTGGCCAGATCCACTCTTCATTATTCTTATTATTTATTACTACTTTGATTCCATCTTATTATTGATGCTTTTTATCCCAACCCTCTGGCCAGATCCACTCTTCATTATTCCTATTATTTTATTACTAGTTTGATTCCATCTTATTATTGATGCTTTTTATCCCAACCCTCTGGCCAGATCCACTCTTCATTATTACTATAATTTTATTACTAGTTTGATTCCATCTTATTATTGATGCTTTTTATCCCAACCCTCTGGCCTGATCCACTCTTCATTTTTCCTATTATTTTATTACTAGTTTGATTCCATCTTATTATTGATTCTTTTTATCCCAAACCTCTGGCCAGATCCACTCCTCATTATTCCTATTATTTTATTACTAGTTTGATTCCATCTTATTATTGATGCTTTTTATCACAACCCTCTGGCCAGATCCACTCTTCATTATTCCTATTATTTTATTACTAGTTTGATTCCATCTTATTATTGATGCTTTTTATCCCAACCCTCTGGCCAGATCCACTCTTCATTATTACTATAATTTTATTACTAGTTTGATTCCATCTTATTATTGATGCTTTTTATCCCAACCCTCTGGCCTGATCCACTCTTCATTTTTCCTATTATTTTATTACTAGTTTGATTACATCTTATTATTGATTCTTTTTATCCCAAACCTCTGGCCAGATCCACTCCTCATTATTCCTATTATTTTATTACTAGTTTGATTCCATCTTATTATTGATGCTTTTTATCCCAACCCTCTGGCCAGATCCACTCTTCATTATTCCTATTATTTTATTACTAGTTTGATTCCATCTTATTATTCATGCTTTTTATCCCAACCCTCTGACCAGATCCACTCTTCATTATTCCTATTATTTATTACTAGTTTGATTCCATCTTATTATTGATGCTTTTTATCCCAACCCTCTGGCCAGATCCACTCTTCATTATTCCTATTATTTTATTACTAGTTTGATTCCATCTTATTATTGATGCTTTTTATCCCAACCCTCTGGCCAGATCCACTCTTCATTATTACTATAATTTTATTACTAGTTTGATTCCATCTTATTATTGATGCTTTTTATCCCAACCCTCTGGCCTGATCCACTCTTCATTTTTCCTATTATTTTATTACTAGTTTGATTCCATCTTATTATTGATTCTTTTTATCCCAAACCTCTGGCCAGATCCACTCCTCATTATTCCTATTATTTTATTACTAGTTTGATTCCATCTTATTATTGATGCTTTTTATCACAACCCTCTGGCCAGATCCACTCTTCATTATTCCTATTATTTTATTACTAGTTTGATTCCATCTTATTATTGATGCTTTTTATCCCAACCCTCTGGCCAGATCCACTCTTCATTATTACTATAATTTTATTACTAGTTTGATTCCATCTTATTATTGATTCTTTTTATCCCAAACCTCTGGCCAGATCCACTCCTCATTATTCCTATTATTTTATTACTAGTTTGATTCCATCTTATTATTGATGCTTTTTATCACAACCCTCTGGCCAGATCCACTCTTCATTATTCCTATTATTTTATTACTAGTTTGATTCCATCTTATTATTGATGCTTTTTATCCCAACCCTCTGGCCAGATCCACTCTTCATTATTACTATAATTTTATTACTAGTTTGATTCCATCTTATTATTGATGCTTTTTATCCCAACCCTCTGGCCTGATCCACTCTTCATTTTTCCTATTATTTTATTACTAGTTTGATTCCATCTTATTATTGATTCTTTTTATCCCAAACCTCTGGCCAGATCCACTCCTCATTATTCCTATTATTTTATTACTAGTTTAATTCCATCTTATTATTGATGCTTTTTATCACAACCCTCTGGCCAGATCCACTCCTCATTATTCCTATTATTTTATTACTAGTTTGATTCCATCTTATTATTGATTCTTTTTATCCCAACCCTCTGGCCAGATCCACTCTTCATTATTCCTATTATTTTATTACTAGTTTGATTCCATCTTATTATTGATTCTTTTTATCCCAAACCTCTGGCCAGATCCACTCTTCATTATTCCTATTATTTTATTACTAGTTTGATTCCATCTTATTATTGATGCTTTTTATCCCAACCCTCTGGCCTGATCCACTCTTCATTATTCCTATTATTTTATTACTAGTTTGATTCCATCTTATTATTGATGCTTTTTATCCCAACCCTCTAGCCAGATCCACTCTTCATTATTCCTATTATTTTATTACTAGTTTGATTCCATCTTATTATTGATGCTTTTTATCCCAACCCTCTGGCCAGATCCACTCTTCATTATTTCTATTATTTTATTACTAGTTTGATTCCATCTTATTATTGATGCTTTTTATCCCAACCCTCTGGCCAGATCCACTCTTCATTATTTCTATTATTTTATTACTAGTTTGATTCCATCTTATTATTGATGCTTTTTATCCCAACTCTCTGGCCAGATCCACTCTTCATTATTTCTATTATTTTATTACTAGTTTGATTCCATCTTATTATTGATGCTTTTTATCCCAACCCTCTGGCCAGATCTACTCTTCATTATTCCTATTATTTTATTACTAGTTTGATTCCATCTTATTATTGATGCTTTTTATCCCAACTCTCTGGCCAGATCCACTCTTCATCATTCCTGTTATTTAGTACTAGTTTGATTCTATATTATTATTGAAGCTTTTTATCCCAACCCTCTGGCCAGATCCACTCTTCATTATTTCTATTATTTTATTACTAGTTTGATTCCATCTTATTATTGATGCTTTTTATCCAAACCCTCTGGCCAGATCCACTCTTCATTATTCCTGTTATTTAGTACTAGTTTGATTCTATCTTATTATTGAAGCTTTTTATCCCAACCCTCTGGCCAGATCCACTCTTCATTATTTCTATTATTTTATTACTAGTTTGATTCCATCTTATTATTGATGCTTTTTATCCCAACTCTCTGGCCAGATCCACTCTTCATCATTCCTGTTATTTAGTACTAGTTTGATTCTATCTTATTATTGAAGCTTTTTATCCCAACCCTCTGGCCAGATCCACTCTACATTATTTCTATTATTTTATTACTATTTTGATTCCATCTTATTATTGATGCTTTTTATCCCAACTCTCTGGCCAGATCCACTCTTCATCATTCCTGTTATTTAGTACTAGTTTGATTCTATCTTATTATTGAAGCTTTTTATCCCAACCCTCTGGCCAGATCCACTCTCATTATTTCTATTATTTTATTACTAGTTTGATTCCATCTTATTATTGATGCTTTTTATCCTAAACCTCTGGCCAGATCCACTCTTCATTATTTCTATTATTTTATTACTAGTTTGATTCCATCTTATTATTGATGCTTTTTATCCCAACCCTCTGGCCAGATCCACTCTTCATTATTTCTATTATTTTATTACTAGTTTGATTCCATCTTATTATTGATGCTTTTTATCCCAACTCTCTGGCCAGATCCACTCTTCATCATTCCTGTTATTTAGTACTAGTTTGATTCTATCTTATTATTGAAGCTTTTTATCCCAACCCTCTGGCCAGATCCACTCTACATTATTTCTATTATTTTATTACTATTTTGATTCCATCTTATTATTGATGCTTTTTATCCCAACTCTCTGGCCAGATCCACTCTTCATCATTCCTGTTATTTAGTACTAGTTTGATTCTATCTTATTATTGAAGCTTTTTATCCCAACCCTCTGGCCAGATCCACTCTCATTATTTCTATTATTTTATTACTAGTTTGATTCCATCTTATTATTGATGCTTTTTATCCTAAACCTCTGGCCAGATCCACTCTTCAATATTTCTATTATTTTATTACTAGTTTGATTCCATCTTATTATCGATGCTTTTTATCCCAACCCTCTGGCCAGATCCACTCTTCATTATTTCTATTATTTTATTACTAGTTTGATTCCATCTTATTATTGATGCTTTTTATCCCAACCCTCTGGCCAGATCCACTCTTCATTATTTCTATTATTTTATTACTAGTTTGATTCCATCTTATTATTGATGCATTTTATCCCAACTCTCTGGCCAGATCCACTCTTCATCATTCCTGTTATTTAGTACTAGTTTGATTCTATCTTATTATTGAAGCTTTTTATCCCAACCCTCTGGCCAGATCCACTCTCATTATTTCTATTATTTTATTACTAGTTTGATTCCATCTTATTATTGATGCTTTTTATCCCAACCCTCTGGCCAGATCCACTCTCATTATTTCTATTATTTTATTACTAGTTTGATTCCATCTTATTATTGATGCATTTTATCCCAACCCTCTGGCCAGATCCACTCTTCATTATTTCTATTATTTTATTACTAGTTTGATTCCATCTTATTATTGAAGCTTTTTATCCCAACTCTCTGGCCAGATCCACTCTTCATCATTCCTGTTATTTAGTACTAGTTTGATTCTATCTTATTATTGAAGCTTTTTATCACAACCCTCTGGCCAGATCCACTCTTCATTATTTCTATTATTTTATTACTAGTTTGATTCCATCTTATTATCGATGCTTTTTATCCCAACCCTCTGGCCAGATCCACTCTTCATTATTTCTATTATTTTATTACTAGTTTGATTCCATCTTATTATTGATGCTTTTTATCCCAACCCTCTGGCCAGATCCACTCTTCATTATTTCTATTATTTTATTACTAGTTTGATTCCATCTTATTATTGATGCTTTTTATCCCAACTCTCTGGCCAGATCCACTCTTCATTATTTCTATTATTTTATTACTAGTTTGATTCCATCTTATTATTGATGCTTTTTATCCCAACCCTCTGGCCAGATCCACTCTTCATCATTCCTGTTATTTAGTACTAGTTTGATTCTATCTTATTATTGAAGCTTTTTATCACAACCCTCTGGCCAGATCCACTCTTCATTATTTCTATTATTTTATTACTAGTTTGATTCCATCTTATTATCGATGCTTTTTATCCCAACCCTCTGGCCAGATCCACTCTTCATTATTTCTATTATTTTATTACTAGTTTGATTCCATCTTATTATTGATGCTTTTTATCCCAACCCTCTGGCCAGATCCACTCTTCATTATTTCTATTATTTTATTACTAGTTTGATTCCATCTTATTATTGATGCTTTTTATCCCAACTCTCTGGCCAGATCCACTCTTCATTATTTCTATTATTTTATTACTAGTTTGATTCCATCTTATTATTGATGCTTTTTATCCCAACCCTCTGGCCAGATCCACTCTTCATTATTTCTATTATTTTATTACTAGTTTGATTCCATCTTATTATTGATGCTTTTTATTCCAACTCTCTGGCCAGATCCACTCTTCATCATTCCTGTTATTTAGTACTAGTTTGATTCTATCTTATTATTGAAGCTTTTTATCCCAACCCTCTGGCCAGATCCACTCTCATTATTTCTATTATTTTATTACTAGTTTGATTCCATCTTATTATTGATGCTTTTTATCCCAACCCTCTGGCCAGATCCACTCTTCATTATTTCTATTATTTTATTACTAGTTTGATTCCATCTTATTATTGATGCTTTTTATCCCAACCCTCTGGCCAGATCCACTCTTCATTATTTCTATTATTTTATTACTAGTTTGATTCCATCTTATTATTGATGCTTTTTATCCCAACTCTCTGGCCAGATCCACTCTTCATTATTTCTATTATTTTATTACTAGTTTGATTCCATCTTATTATTGATGCTTTTTATCCCAACCCTCTGGCCAGATCCACTCTTCATTATTCCTATTATTTTATTACTAGTTTGATTCCATCTTATTATTGATGCTTTTTATCCCAACTCTCTGGCCAGATCCACTCTTCATCATTCCTGTTATTTAGTACTAGTTTGATTCTATATTATTATTGAAGCTTTTTATCCCAACCCTCTGGCCAGATCCACTCTTCATTATTTCTATTATTTTATTACTAGTTTGATTCCATCTTATTATTGATGCTTTTTATCCAAACCCTCTGGCCAGATCCACTCTTCATTATTCCTGTTATTTAGTACTAGTTTGATTCTATCTTATTATTGAAGCTTTTTATCCCAACCCTCTGGCCAGATCCACTCTTCATTATTTCTATTATTTTATTACTAGTTTGATTCCATCTTATTATTGATGCTTTTTATCCCAACTCTCTGGCCAGATCCACTCTTCATCATTCCTGTTATTTAGTACTAGTTTGATTCTATCTTATTATTGAAGCTTTTTATCCCAACCCTCTGGCCAGATCCACTCTACATTATTTCTATTATTTTATTACTATTTTGATTCCATCTTATTATTGATGCTTTTTATCCCAACTCTCTGGCCAGATCCACTCTTCATCATTCCTGTTATTTAGTACTAGTTTGATTCTATCTTATTATTGAAGCTTTTTATCCCAACCCTCTGGCCAGATCCACTCTCATTATTTCTATTATTTTATTACTAGTTTGATTCCATCTTATTATTGATGCTTTTTATCCTAAACCTCTGGCCAGATCCACTCTTCATTATTTCTATTATTTTATTACTAGTTTGATTCCATCTTATTATTGATGCTTTTTATCCCAACCCTCTGGCCAGATCCACTCTTCAATATTTCTATTATTTTATTACTAGTTTGATTCCATCTTATTATCGATGCTTTTTATCCCAACCCTCTGGCCAGATCCACTCTTCATTATTTCTATTATTTTATTACTAGTTTGATTCCATCTTATTTTTGATGCTTTTTATCCCAACCCTCTGGCCAGATCCACTCTTCATTATTTCTATTATTTTATTACTAGTTTGATTCCATCTTATTATTGATGCATTTTATCCCAACTCTCTGGCCAGATCCACTCTTCATCATTCCTGTTATTTAGTACTAGTTTGATTCTATCTTATTATTGAAGCTTTTTATCCCAACCCTCTGGCCAGATCCACTCTCATTATTTCTATTATTTTATTACTAGTTTGATTCCATCTTATTATTGATGCTTTTTATCCCAACCCTCTGGCAAGATCCACTCTCATTATTTCTATTATTTTATTATTAGTTTGATTCCATCTTATTATTGATGCTTTTTATCCCAACCCTCTGGCCAGATCCACTCTTCATTATTTCTATTATTTTATTACTAGTTTGATTCCATCTTATTATTGAAGCTTTTTATCCCAACTCTCTGGCCAGATCCACTCTTCATCATTCCTGTTATTTAGTACTAGTTTGATTCTATCTTATTATTGAAGCTTTTTATCACAACCCTCTGGCCAGATCCACTCTTCATTATTCCTATTATTTTATTACTAGTTTGATTCCATCTTATTATTGATGCTTTTTATCCCAACCCTCTGGCCAGATCCACTCTCATTATTTCTATTATTTTATTACTAGTTTGATTCCATCTTATTATTGATGCTTTTTATCCCAACTCTCTGGCCAGATCCACTCTTCATCATTCCTGTTATTTAGTACTAGTTTGATTCTATCTTATTATTGAAGCTTTTTATCCCAACCCTCTGGCCAGATCCACTCTCATTATTTCTATTATTTTATTACTAGTTTGATTCCATCTTATTATTGATGCTTTTTATCCCAACCCTCTGGCCAGATCCACTCTTCATTATTTCTATTATTTTATTACTAGTTTGATTCCATCTTATTATCGATGCTTTTTATCCCAACCCTCTGGCCAGATCCACTCTTCATTATTTCTATTATTTTATTACTAGTTTGATTCCATCTTATTATTGATGCTTTTGATCCCAACCCTCTGGCCAGATCCACTCTTCATTATTTCTATTATTTTATTACTAGTTTGATTCCATCTTATTATTGATGCTTTTTATCCCAACTCTCTGGCCAGATCCACTCTTCATTATTTCTATTATTTTATTACTAGTTTGATTCTATCTTATTATTGAAGCTTTTTTATCCCAACCCTCTGGCCAGATCCACTCTCATTATTTCTATTATTTTATTACTATTTTGATTCCATCTTATTATTGATGCTTTTTATCCCAACCCTCTGGCCAGATCCACTCTTCATTATTTCTATTATTTTATTACTAGTTTGATTCCATCTTATTATTGATGCTTTTTATTCCAACTCTCTGGCCAGATCCACTCTTCATCATTCCTGTTATTTAGTACTAGTTTGATTCTATCTTATTATTGAAGCTTTTTATCCCAACCCTCTGGCCAGATCCACTCTCATTATTTCTATTATTTTATTACTAGTTTGATTCCATCTTATTATTGATGCTTTTTATCCCAACCCTCTGGCCAGATCCACTCTTCATTATTTCTATTATTTTATTACTAGTTTGATTCCATCTTATTATTGATGCTTTTTATCCCAACCCTCTGGCCAGATCCACTCTTCATTATTTCTATTATTTTATTACTAGTTTGATTCCATCTTATTATTGATGCTTTTTATCCCAACCCTCTGGCCAGATCCACTCTTCATTATTTCTATTATTTTATTACTAGTTTGATTCCATCTTATTATTGATGCTTTTTATCCCAACTCTCTGGCCAGATCCACTCTTCATTATTTCTATTATTTTATTACTAGTTTGATTCCATCTTATTATTGATGCTTTTTATCCCAACTCTCTGGCCAGATCCACTCTTCATCATTCCTGTTATTTAGTACTAGTTTGATTCTATCTTATTATTGAAGCTTTTTATCCCAACCCTCTGGCCAGATCCACTCTCATTATTTCTATTATTTTATTACTAGTTTGATTCCATCTTATTATTGATGCTTTTTATCCTAAACCTCTGGCCAGATCCACTCTTCATTATTTCTATTATTTTATTACTAGTTTGATTCCATCTTATTATTGATGCTTTTTATCCCAACCCTCTGGCCAGATCCACTCTTCAATATTTCTATTATTTTATTACTAGTTTGATTCCATCTTATTATCGATGCTTTTTATCCCAACCCTCTGGCCAGATCCACTCTTCATTATTTCTATTATTTTATTACTAGTTTGATTCCATCTTATTATTGATGCTTTTTATCCAAACCCTCTGGCCAGATCCACTCTTCATTATTTCTATTATTTTATTACTAGTTTGATTCCATCTTATTATTGATGCATTTTATCCCAACTCTCTGGCCAGATCCACTCTTCATCATTCCTGTTATTTAGTACTAGTTTGATTCTATCTTATTATTGAAGCTTTTTATCCCAACCCTCTGGCCAGATCCACTCTCATTATTTCTATTATTTTATTACTAGTTTGATTCCATCTTATTATTGATGCTTTTTATCCCAACCCTCTGGCAAGATCCACTCTCATTATTTCTATTATTTTATTACTAGTTTGATTCCATCTTATTATTGATGCTTTTTATCCCAACCCTCTGGCCAGATCCACTCTTCATTATTTCTATTATTTTATTACTAGTTTGATTCCATCTTATTATTGAAGCTTTTTATCCCAACCCTCTGGCCAGATCCACTCTCATTATTTCTATTATTTTATTACTAGTTTGATTCCATCTTATTATTGATGCTTTTTATCCTAAACCTCTGGACAGATCCACTCTTCATTATTTCTATTATTTTATTACTAGTTTGATTCCATCTTATTATTGATGCTTTTTATCCCAACCCTCTGGCCAGATCCACTCTTCAATATTTCTATTATTTTATTACTAGTTTGATTCCATCTTATTATCGATGCTTTTTATCCCAACCCTCTGGCCAGATCCACTCTTCATTATTTCTATTATTTTATTACTAGTTTGATTCCATCTTATTATTGATGCTTTTTATCCCAACCCTCTGGCCAGATCCACTCTTCATTATTTCTATTATTTTATTACTAGTTTGATTCCATCTTATTATTGATGCATTTTATCCCAACTCTCTGGCCAGATCCACTCTTCATCATTCCTGTTATTTAGTACTAGTTTGATTCTATCTTATTATTGAAGCTTTTTATCACAACCCTCTGGCCAGATCCACTCTTCATTATTCCTATTATTTTATTACTAGTTTGATTCCATCTTATTATTGATGCTTTTTATCCCAACCCTCTGGCCAGATCCACTCTCATTATTTCTATTATTTTATTACTAGTTTGATTCCATCTTATTATTGATGATTTTTATCCCAACTCTCTGGCCAGATCCACTCTTCATCATTCCTGTTATTTAGTACTAGTTTGATTCTATCTTATTATTGAAGCTTTTTATCCCAACCCTCTGGCCAGATCCACTCTCATTATTTCTATTATTTTATTACTAGTTTGATTCCATCTTATTATTGATGCTTTTTATCCCAACCCTCTGGCCAGATCCACTCTTCATTATTTCTATTATTTTATTACTAGTTTGATTCCATCTTATTATCGATGCTTTTTATCCCAACCCTCTGGCCAGATCCACTCTTCATTATTTCTATTATTTTATTACTAGTTTGATTCCATCTTATTATTGATGCTTTTTATCCCAACCCTCTGGCCAGATCCACTCTTCATTATTTCTATTATTTTATTACTAGTTTGATTCCATCTTATTATTGATGCTTTTTATCCCAACTCTCTGGCCAGATCCACTCTTCATTATTTCTATTATTTTATTACTAGTTTGATTCTATCTTATTATTGAAGCTTTTTTATCCCAACCCTCTGGCCAGATCCACTCTCATTATTTCTATTATTTTATTACTAGTTTGATTCCATCTTATTATTGATGCTTTTTATCCCAACCCTCTGGCCAGATCCACTCTTCATTATTTCTATTATTTTATTACTAGTTTGATTCCATCTTATTATTGATGCTTTTTATTCCAACTCTCTGGCCAGATCCACTCTTCATCATTCCTGTTATTTAGTACTAGTTTGATTCTATCTTATTATTGAAGCTTTTTATCCCAACCCTCTGGCCAGATCCACTCTCATTATTTCTATTATTTTATTACTAGTTTGATTCCATCTTATTATTGATGCTTTTTATCCCAACCCTCTGGCCAGATCCACTCTTCATTATTTCTATTATTTTATTACTAGTTTGATTCCATCTTATTATTGATGCTTTTTATCCCAACCCTCTGGCCAGATCCACTCTTCATTATTTCTATTATTTTATTACTAGTTTGATTCCATCTTATTATTGATGCTTTTTATCCCAACCCTCTGGCCAGATCCACTCTTCATTATTTCTATTATTTTATTACTAGTTTGATTCCATCTTATTATCGATGCTTTTTATCGCAACCCTCTGGCCAGATCCACTCTTCATTATTTCTATTATTTTATTACTAGTTTGATTCCATCTTATTATTGATGCTTTTTATCCCAACCCTCTGGCCAGATCCACTCTTCATTATTTCTATTATTTTATTACTAGTTTGATTCCATCTTATTATCGATGCTTTTTATCCCAACCCTCTGGCCAGATCCACTCTTCATTATTTCTATTATTTTATTACTAGTTTGATTCCATCTTATTATTGATGCTTTTTATCCCAACCCTCTGGCCAGATCCACTCTTCATTATTTCTATTATTTTATTACTAGTTTGATTCCATCTTATTATTGATGCTTTTTATTCCAACTCTCTGGCCAGATCCACTCTTCATCATTCCTGTTATTTAGTACTAGTTTGATTCTATCTTATTATTGAAGCTTTTTATCCCAACCCTCTGGCCAGATCCACTCTCATTATTTCTATTATTTTATTACTAGTTTGATTCCATCTTATTATTGATGCTTTTTATCCCAACCCTCTGGCCAGATCCACTCTTCATTATTTCTATTATTTTATTACTAGTTTGATTCCATCTTATTATTGATGCTTTTTATCCCAACCCTCTGGCCAGATCCACTCTTCATTATTTCTATTATTTTATTACTAGTTTGATTCCATCTTATTATTGATGCTTTTTATCCCAACTCTCTGGCCAGATCCACTCTTCATTATTTCTATTATTTTATTACTAGTTTGATTCCATCTTATTATTGATGCTTTTTATCCCAACCCTCTGGCCAGATCCACTCTTCATTATTCCTATTATTTTATTACTAGTTTGATTCCATCTTATTATTGATGCTTTTTATCCCAACTCTCTGGCCAGATCCACTCTTCATCATTCCTGTTATTTAGTACTAGTTTGATTCTATATTATTATTGAAGCTTTTTATCCCAACCCTCTGGCCAGATCCACTCTTCATTATTTCTATTATTTTATTACTAGTTTGATTCCATCTTATTATTGATGCTTTTTATCCAAACCCTCTGGCCAGATCCACTCTTCATTATTCCTGTTATTTAGTACTAGTTTGATTCTATCTTATTATTGAAGCTTTTTATCCCAACCCTCTGGCCAGATCCACTCTTCATTATTTCTATTATTTTATTACTAGTTTGATTCCATCTTATTATTGATGCTTTTTATCCCAACTCTCTGGCCAGATCCACTCTTCATCATTCCTGTTATTTAGTACTAGTTTGATTCTATCTTATTATTGAAGCTTTTTATCCCAACCCTCTGGCCAGATCCACTCTACATTATTTCTATTATTTTATTACTATTTTGATTCCATCTTATTATTGATGCTTTTTATCCCAACTCTCTGGCCAGATCCACTCTTCATCATTCCTGTTATTTAGTACTAGTTTGATTCTATCTTATTATTGAAGCTTTTTATCCCAACCCTCTGGCCAGATCCACTCTCATTATTTCTATTATTTTATTACTAGTTTGATTCCATCTTATTATTGATGCTTTTTATCCTAAACCTCTGGCCAGATCCACTCTTCATTATTTCTATTATTTTATTACTAGTTTGATTCCATCTTATTATTGATGCTTTTTATCCCAACCCTCTGGCCAGATCCACTCTTCAATATTTCTATTATTTTATTACTAGTTTGATTCCATCTTATTATCGATGCTTTTTATCCCAACCCTCTGGCCAGATCCACTCTTCATTATTTCTATTATTTTATTACTAGTTTGATTCCATCTTATTTTTGATGCTTTTTATCCCAACCCTCTGGCCAGATCCACTCTTCATTATTTCTATTATTTTATTACTAGTTTGATTCCATCTTATTATTGATGCATTTTATCCCAACTCTCTGGCCAGATCCACTCTTCATCATTCCTGTTATTTAGTACTAGTTTGATTCTATCTTATTATTGAAGCTTTTTATCCCAACCCTCTGGCCAGATCCACTCTCATTATTTCTATTATTTTATTACTAGTTTGATTCCATCTTATTATTGATGCTTTTTATCCCAACCCTCTGGCAAGATCCACTCTCATTATTTCTATTATTTTATTATTAGTTTGATTCCATCTTATTATTGATGCTTTTTATCCCAACCCTCTGGCCAGATCCACTCTTCATTATTTCTATTATTTTATTACTAGTTTGATTCCATCTTATTATTGAAGCTTTTTATCCCAACTCTCTGGCCAGATCCACTCTTCATCATTCCTGTTATTTAGTACTAGTTTGATTCTATCTTATTATTGAAGCTTTTTATCACAACCCTCTGGCCAGATCCACTCTTCATTATTCCTATTATTTTATTACTAGTTTGATTCCATCTTATTATTGATGCTTTTTATCCCAACCCTCTGGCCAGATCCACTCTCATTATTTCTATTATTTTATTACTAGTTTGATTCCATCTTATTATTGATGCTTTTTATCCCAACTCTCTGGCCAGATCCACTCTTCATCATTCCTGTTATTTAGTACTAGTTTGATTCTATCTTATTATTGAAGCTTTTTATCCCAACCCTCTGGCCAGATCCACTCTCATTATTTCTATTATTTTATTACTAGTTTGATTCCATCTTATTATTGATGCTTTTTATCCCAACCCTCTGGCCAGATCCACTCTTCATTATTTCTATTATTTTATTACTAGTTTGATTCCATCTTATTATCGATGCTTTTTATCCCAACCCTCTGGCCAGATCCACTCTTCATTATTTCTATTATTTTATTACTAGTTTGATTCCATCTTATTATTGATGCTTTTGATCCCAACCCTCTGGCCAGATCCACTCTTCATTATTTCTATTATTTTATTACTAGTTTGATTCCATCTTATTATTGATGCTTTTTATCCCAACTCTCTGGCCAGATCCACTCTTCATTATTTCTATTATTTTATTACTAGTTTGATTCTATCTTATTATTGAAGCTTTTTTATCCCAACCCTCTGGCCAGATCCACTCTCATTATTTCTATTATTTTATTACTATTTTGATTCCATCTTATTATTGATGCTTTTTATCCCAACCCTCTGGCCAGATCCACTCTTCATTATTTCTATTATTTTATTACTAGTTTGATTCCATCTTATTATTGATGCTTTTTATTCCAACTCTCTGGCCAGATCCACTCTTCATCATTCCTGTTATTTAGTACTAGTTTGATTCTATCTTATTATTGAAGCTTTTTATCCCAACCCTCTGGCCAGATCCACTCTCATTATTTCTATTATTTTATTACTAGTTTGATTCCATCTTATTATTGATGCTTTTTATCCCAACCCTCTGGCCAGATCCACTCTTCATTATTTCTATTATTTTATTACTAGTTTGATTCCATCTTATTATTGATGCTTTTTATCCCAACCCTCTGGCCAGATCCACTCTTCATTATTTCTATTATTTTATTACTAGTTTGATTCCATCTTATTATTGATGCTTTTTATCCCAACCCTCTGGCCAGATCCACTCTTCATTATTTCTATTATTTTATTACTAGTTTGATTCCATCTTATTATTGATGCTTTTTATCCCAACTCTCTGGCCAGATCCACTCTTCATTATTTCTATTATTTTATTACTAGTTTGATTCCATCTTATTATTGATGCTTTTTATCCCAACTCTCTGGCCAGATCCACTCTTCATCATTCCTGTTATTTAGTACTAGTTTGATTCTATCTTATTATTGAAGCTTTTTATCCCAACCCTCTGGCCAGATCCACTCTCATTATTTCTATTATTTTATTACTAGTTTGATTCCATCTTATTATTGATGCTTTTTATCCTAAACCTCTGGCCAGATCCACTCTTCATTATTTCTATTATTTTATTACTAGTTTGATTCCATCTTATTATTGATGCTTTTTATCCCAACCCTCTGGCCAGATCCACTCTTCAATATTTCTATTATTTTATTACTAGTTTGATTCCATCTTATTATCGATGCTTTTTATCCCAACCCTCTGGCCAGATCCACTCTTCATTATTTCTATTATTTTATTACTAGTTTGATTCCATCTTATTATTGATGCTTTTTATCCAAACCCTCTGGCCAGATCCACTCTTCATTATTTCTATTATTTTATTACTAGTTTGATTCCATCTTATTATTGATGCATTTTATCCCAACTCTCTGGCCAGATCCACTCTTCATCATTCCTGTTATTTAGTACTAGTTTGATTCTATCTTATTATTGAAGCTTTTTATCCCAACCCTCTGGCCAGATCCACTCTCATTATTTCTATTATTTTATTACTAGTTTGATTCCATCTTATTATTGATGCTTTTTATCCCAACCCTCTGGCAAGATCCACTCTCATTATTTCTATTATTTTATTACTAGTTTGATTCCATCTTATTATTGATGCTTTTTATCCCAACCCTCTGGCCAGATCCACTCTTCATTATTTCTATTATTTTATTACTAGTTTGATTCCATCTTATTATTGAAGCTTTTTATCCCAACCCTCTGGCCAGATCCACTCTCATTATTTCTATTATTTTATTACTAGTTTGATTCCATCTTATTATTGATGCTTTTTATCCTAAACCTCTGGCCAGATCCACTCTTCATTATTTCTATTATTTTATTACTAGTTTGATTCCATCTTATTATTGATGCTTTTTATCCCAACCCTCTGGCCAGATCCACTCTTCAATATTTCTATTATTTTATTACTAGTTTGATTCCATCTTATTATCGATGCTTTTTATCCCAACCCTCTGGCCAGATCCACTCTTCATTATTTCTATTATTTTATTACTAGTTTGATTCCATCTTATTATTGATGCTTTTTATCCCAACCCTCTGGCCAGATCCACTCTTCATTATTTCTATTATTTTATTACTAGTTTGATTCCATCTTATTATTGATGCATTTTATCCCAACTCTCTGGCCAGATCCACTCTTCATCATTCCTGTTATTTAGTACTAGTTTGATTCTATCTTATTATTGAAGCTTTTTATCCCAACCCTCTGGCCAGATCCACTCTCATTATTTCTATTATTTTATTACTAGTTTGATTCCATCTTATTATTGATGCTTTTTATCCCAACCCTCTGGCAAGATCCACTCTCATTATTTCTATTATTTTATTACTAGTTTGATTCCATCTTATTATTGATGCTTTTTATCCCAACCCTCTGGCCAGATCCACTCTTCATTATTTCTATTATTTTATTACTAGTTTGATTCCATCTTATTATTGAAGCTTTTTATCCCAACTCTCTGGCCAGATCCACTCTTCATCATTCTTGTTATTTAGTACTAGTTTGATTCTATCTTATTATTGAAGCTTTTTATCACAACCCTCTGGCCAGATCCACTCTTCATTATTCCTATTATTTTATTACTAGTTTGATTCCATCTTATTATTGATGCTTTTTATCCCAACCCTCTGGCCAGATCCACTCTCATTATTTCTATTATTTTATTACTAGTTTGATTCCATCTTATTATTGATGATTTTTATCCCAACTCTCTGGCCAGATCCACTCTTCATCATTCCTGTTATTTAGTACTAGTTTGATTCTATCTTATTATTGAAGCTTTTTATCCCAACCCTCTGGCCAGATCCACTCTCATTATTTCTATTATTTTATTACTAGTTTGATTCCATCTTATTATTGATGCTTTTTATCCCAACCCTCTGGCCAGATCCACTCTTCATTATTTCTATTATTTTATTACTAGTTTGATTCCATCTTATTATCGATGCTTTTTATCCCAACCCTCTGGCCAGATCCACTCTTCATTATTTCTATTATTTTATTACTAGTTTGATTCCATCTTATTATTGATGCTTTTTATCCCAACCCTCTGGCCAGATCCACTCTTCATTATTTCTATTATTTTATTACTAGTTTGATTCCATCTTATTATTGATGCTTTTTATCCCAACTCTCTGGCCAGATCCACTCTTCATTATTTCTATTATTTTATTACTAGTTTGATTCTATCTTATTATTGAAGCTTTTTTATCCCAACCCTCTGGCCAGATCCACTCTCATTATTTCTATTATTTTATTACTAGTTTGATTCCATCTTATTATTGATGCTTTTTATCCCAACCCTCTGGCCAGATCCACTCTTCATTATTTCTATTATTTTATTACTAGTTTGATTCCATCTTATTATTGATGCTTTTTATTCCAACTCTCTGGCCAGATCCACTCTTCATCATTCCTGTTATTTAGTACTAGTTTGATTCTATCTTATTATTGAAGCTTTTTATCCCAACCCTCTGGCCAGATCCACTCTCATTATTTCTATTATTTTATTACTAGTTTGATTCCATCTTATTATTGATGCTTTTTATCCCAACCCTCTGGCCAGATCCACTCTTCATTATTTCTATTATTTTATTACTAGTTTGATTCCATCTTATTATTGATGCTTTTTATCCCAACCCTCTGGCCAGATCCACTCTTCATTATTTCTATTATTTTATTACTAGTTTGATTCCATCTTATTATTGATGCTTTTTATCCCAACCCTCTGGCCAGATCCACTCTTCATTATTTCTATTATTTTATTACTAGTTTGATTCCATCTTATTATCGATGCTTTTTATCGCAACCCTCTGGCCAGATCCACTCTTCATTATTTCTATTATTTTATTACTAGTTTGATTCCATCTTATTATTGATGCTTTTTATCCCAACCCTCTGGCCAGATCCACTCTTCATTATTTCTATTATTTTATTACTAGTTTGATTCCATCTTATTATCGATGCTTTTTATCCCAACCCTCTGGCCAGATCCACTCTTCATTATTTCTATTATTTTATTACTAGTTTGATTCCATCTTATTATTGATGCTTTTTATCCCAACCCTCTGGCCAGATCCACTCTTCATTATTTCTATTATTTTATTACTAGTTTGATTCCATCTTATTATCGATGCTTTTTATCGCAACCCTCTGGCCAGATCCACTCTTCATTATTTCTATTATTTTATTACTAGTTTGATTCTATCTTATTATTGAAGCTTTTTATCCCAACCCTCTGGCCAGATCCACTCTCATTATTTCTATTATTTTATTACTCGTTTGATTCCATCTTATTATTGAGGCTTTTTATCCCAACCCTCTGGCCAGATCCACTCTTCATTATTTCTATTATTTTATTACTAGTTTGATTCCATCTTATTATTGATGCTTTTTATCCCAACTCTCTGGCCAGATCCACTCTTCATCATTCCTGTTATTTAGTACTAGTTTGATTCTATCTTATTATTGAAACTTTTTATCACAACCCTCTGGCCAGATCCACTCTTCATTATTCCTATTATTTTATTACTAGTTTGATTCCATCTTATTATTGATGCTTTTTATCCCAACCCTCTGGCCAGATCCACTCTTCATTATTTCTATTATTTTATTACTAGTTTGATTCCATCTTATTATTGATGCTTTTTATCCCAACTCTCTGGCCAGATCCACTCTTCATCATTCCTGTTATTTAGTACTAGTTTGATTCTATCTTATTATTGAAGCTTTTTATCCCAACCCTCTGGCCAGATCCACTCTCATTATTTCTATTATTTTATTACTAGTTTGATTCCATCTTATTATTGATGCTTTTTATCCCAACCCTCTGGCCAGATCCACTCTTCATTATTTCTATTATTTTATTACTAGTTTGATTCCATCTTATTATTGATGCTTTTTATCCCAAATCTCTGGCCAGATCCACTCTTCATTATTTCTATTATTTTATTACTAGTTTGATTCCATCTTATTATTGATGCTTTTTATCCCAACTCTCTGGCCAGATCCACTCTCATTATTTCTATTATTTTATTACTAGTTTGATTCCATCTTATTATTGATGCTTTTTATCCCAACCCTCTGGCCAGATCCACTCTTCATTATTTCTATTATTTTATTACTAGTTTGATTCCATCTTATTATTGATGCTTTTTATCCCAACTCTCTGGCCAGATCCACTCTTCATTATTTCTATTATTTTATTACTAGTTTGATTCCATCTTATTATTGATGCTTTTTATCCCAACCCTCTGGCCAGATCCACTCTTCATTATTTCTATTATTTTATTACTAGTTTGATTCCATCTTATTAATGATGCTTTTTATCCCAACCCTCTGGCCAGATCCACTCTTCATTATTTCTATTATTTTATTACTAGTTTGATTCCATCTTATTATCGATGCTTTTTATCCCAACCCTCTGGCCAGATCCACTCTTCATTATTTCTATTATTTTATTACTAGTTTGATTCCATCTTATTATTGATGCTTTTTATCCCAACCCTCTGGCCAGATCCACTTTTCATCATTCCTGTTATTTAGTACTAGTTTGATTCTATCTTATTATTGAAGCTTTTTATCACAACCCTCTGGCCAGATCCACTCTTCATTATTCCTATTATTTTATTACTATTTTGATTCCATCTTATTATTGATGCTTTTTATCCCAACCCTCTGGCCAGATCCACTCTTCATGATTTCTATTATTTTATTACTAGTTTGATTCCATCTTATTATTGATGCTTTTTATCCCAACTCTCTGGCCAGATCCACTCTTCATTATTTCTATTATTTTATTACTAGTTTGATTCCATCTTATTATTGATGCTTTTTATCCCAACCCTCTGGCCAGATCCACTCTTCATTATTTCTATTATTTTATTACTAGTTTGATTCCATCTTATTATTGATGCTTTTTATCCCAACCCTCTGGCCAGATCCACTCTTCATTATTTCTATTATTTTATTATTAGTTTGATTCCATCTTATTATCGATGCTTTTTATCCCAACCCTCTGGCCAGATCCACTCTTCATTATTTCTATTAATTTATTACTAGTTTGATTCCATCTTATTATTGATGCTTTTTATCCCAACTCTCTGGCCAGATCCACTCTTCATTATTTCTATTATTTTATTACTAGTTTGATTCTATCTTATTATTGAAGCTTTTTTATCCCAACCCTCTGGCCAGATCCACTCTCATTATTTCTATTATTTTATTACTAGTTTGATTCCATCTTATTATTGATGCTTTTTATCCCAACTCTCTGGCCAGATCCACTCTTCATTATTTCTATTATTTTATTACTAGTTTGATTCCATCTTATTATTGATGCTTTTTATCCCAACTCTCTGGACAGATCCACTCTTCATTATTTCTATTATTTTATTACTAGTTTGATTCCATCTTATTATTGATGCTTTTTATCCCAACCCTCTGGCCAGATCCACTCTTCATTATTTCTATTATTTTATTATTAGTTTGATTCCATCTTATTATCGATGCTTTTTATCCCAACCCTCTGGCCAGATCCACTCTTCATTATTTCTATTATTTTATTACTAGTTTGATTCCATCTTATTATTGATGCTTTTTATCCCAACTCTCTGGCCAGATCCACTCTTCATTATTTCTATTATTTTATTACTAGTTTGATTCTATCTTATTATTGAAGCTTTTTTATCCCAACCCTCTGGCCAGATCCACTCTCATTATTTCTATTATTTTATTACTAGTTTGATTCCATCTTATTATTGATGCTTTTTATCCCAACCCTCTGGCCAGGTCCACTCTTCATTATTTCTATTATTTTATTACTAGTTTGATTCCATCTTATTATTGATGCTTTTTATCCCAACTCTCTGGCCAGATCCACTCTTCATCATTCCTGTTATTTAGTACTAGTTTGATTCTATCTTATTATTGAAGCTTTTTATCCCAACCCTCTGGCCAGATCCACTCTCATTATTTCTATTATTTTATTACTAGTTTGATTCCATCTTATTATTGATGCTTTTTATCCCAACCCTCTGGCCAGATCCACTCTTCATTATTTCTATTATTTTATTACTAGTTTGATTCCATCTTATTATTGATGCTTTTTATCCCAAATCTCTGGCCAGATCCACTCTTCATTATTTCTATTATTTTATTACTAGTTTGATTCCATCTTATTATTGATGCTTTTTATCCCAACTCTCTGGCCAGATCCACTCTCATTATTTCTATTATTTTATTACTAGTTTGATTCCATCTTATTATTGATGCTTTTTATCCCAACCCTCTGGCCAGATCCACTCTTCATTATTTCTATTATTTTATTACTAGTTTGATTCCATCTTATTATTGATGCTTTTTATCCCAACCCTCTGGCCAGATCCACTCTTCATTATTCCTATTATTTTATTACTAGTTTGATTCCATCTTATTATTGATGCTTTTTATCCCAACCCTCTGGCCAGATCCACTCTTCATTATTCCTATTATTTTATTACTAGTTTGATTCCATCTTATTAATGATGCTTTTTATCCCAACCCTCTGGCCAGATCCACTCTTCATTATTTCTATTATTTTATTACTAGTTTGATTCCATCTTATTATCGATGCTTTTTATCCCAACCCTCTGGCCAGATCCACTCTTCATTATTTCTATTATTTTATTACTAGTTTGATTCCATCTTATTATTGATGCTTTTTATCCCAACCCTCTGGCCAGATCCACTCTTCATTATTTCTATTATTTTATTACTAGTTTGATTCCATCTTATTATTGATGCATTTTATCCCAACTCTCTGGCCAGATCCACTCTGCATCATTCCTGTTATTTAGTACTAGATTGATTCTATCTTATTATTGAAGCTTTTTATCCCAACCCTCTGGCCAGATCCACTCTCATTATTTCTATTATTTTATTACTAGTTTGATTCCATCTTATTATTGATGCTTTTTATCCCAACCCTCTGGCCAGATCCACTCTCATTATTTCTATTATTTTATTACTAGTTTGATTCCATCTTATTATTGATGCTTTTTATCCCAACCCTCTGGCCAGATCCACTCTTCATTATTTCTATTATTTTATTACTAGTTTGATTCCATCTTATTATTGAAGCTTTTTATCCCAACTCTCTGGCCAGATCCACTTTTCATCATTCCTGTTATTTAGTACTAGTTTGATTCTATCTTATTAGTGAAGCTTTTTATCACAACCCTCTGGCCAGATCCACTCTTCATTATTCCTATTATTTTATTACTATTTTGATTCCATCTTATTATTGATGCTTTTTATCCCAACCCTCTGGCCAGATCCACTCTTCATTATTTCTATTATTTTATTACTAGTTTGATTCCATCTTATTATTGATGCTTTTTATCCCAACTCTCGGGCCAGATCCACTCCTCATCATTCCTGTTATTTAGTACTAGTTTGATTCTATCTTATTATTGAAGCTTTTTATCCCAACCCTCTGGCCAGATCCACTCTCATTATTTCTATTATTTTATTACTAGTTTGATTCCATCTTATTATTGATGCTTTTTATCCCAACCCTCTGGCCAGATCCACTCTTCATTATTTCTATTATTTTATTACTAGTTTGATTCCATCTTATTATTGATGCTTTTTATCCCAACTCTCTGGCCAGATCCACTCTTCATTATTTCTATTATTTTATTACTAGTTTGATTCCATCTTATTATTGATGCTTTTTATCCCAACCCTCTGGCCAGATCCACTCTTCATTATTTCTATTATTTTATTACTAGTTTGATTCCATCTTATTATTGATGCTTTTTATCCCAACCCTCTGGCCAGATCCACTCTCATTATTTCTATTATTTTATTACTAGTTTGATTCCATCTTATTATTGATGCTTTTTATCCCAACCCTCTGGCCAGATCCACTCTTCATTATTTCTATTATTTTATTACTAGTTTGATTCCATCTTATTATTGATGCTTTTTATCCCAACCCTCTGGCCAGATCCACTCTTCATTATTTCTATTATTTTATTACTAGTTTGATTCCATCTTATTATTGATGCTTTTTATCCCAACCCTCTGGCCAGATCCACTCTTCATTATTTCTATTATTTTATTACTAGTTTGATTCCATCTTATTATCGATGCTTTTTATCCCAACCCTCTGGCCAGATCCACTCTTCATTATTTCTATTATTTTATTACTAGTTTGATTCCATCTTATTATTGATGCTTTTTATCCCAACCCTCTGGCCAGATCCACTCTTCATTATTTCTATTATTTTATTACTAGTTTGATTCCATCTTATTATTGATGCTTTTTATCCCAACCCTCTGGCCAGATCCACTCTTCATTATTTCTATTATTTTATTACTAGTTTGATTCCATCTTATTATTGATGCTTTTTATCCCAACTCTCTGGCCAGATCCACTCTTCATCATTCCTGTTATTTAGTACTAGTTTGATTCTATCTTATTATTGAAGCTTTTTATCACAACCCTCTGGACAGATCCACTCTTCATTATTCCTATTATTTTATTACTAGTTTGATTCCATCTTATTATTGATGCTTTTTATCCCAACCCTCTGGCCAGATCCACTCTTCATTATTTCTATTATTTTATTACTAGTTTGATTCCATCTTATTATTGATGCTTTTTATCCCAACTCTCTGGCCAGATCCACTCTTCATCATTCCTGTTATTTAGTACTAGTTTGATTCTATCTTATTATTGAAGATTTTATCCCAACCCTCTGGCCAGATCCACTCTTCATTATTTCTATTATTTTATTACTAGTTTGATTCCATCTTATTAATGATGCTTTTTATCCCAACCCTCTGGCCAGATCCACTCTTCATTATTTCTATTATTTTATTACTAGTTTGATTCCATCTTATTATCGATGCTTTTTATCCCAACCCTCTGGCCAGATCCACTTTTCATTATTTCTATTATTTTATTACTAGTTTGATTCCATCTTATTATTGATGCTTTTTATCCCAACCCTCTGGCCAGATCCACTCTTCATTATTTCTATTATTTTATTACTAGTTTGATTCCATCTTATTATTGATGCTTTTTATCCCAACCCTCTGGCCAGATCCACTCTTCATTATTTCTATTATTTTATTACTAGTTTGATTCCATCTTATTATCGATGCTTTTTATCCCAACCCTCTGGCCAGATCCACTCTTCATTATATCTATTATTTTATTACTAGTTTGTTTCCATCTTATTATCGATGCTTTTTATCCCAACATCTCTGGCCAGATCCACTCTTCATTATTTCTATTATTTTATTACTAGTTTGATTCCATCTTATTATTGATGCTTTTTATCCCAACCCTCTGGCCAGATCCACTCTTCATTATTTCTATTATTTTATTACTAGTTTGATTCCATCTTATTATTGATGCTTTTTATCCCAACCCTGTGGCCAGATCCACTCTTCATTATTTCTATTATTTTATTACTAGTTTGATTCCATCTTATTATTGATGCTTTTTATCCCAACCCTCTGGCCAGATCCACTCTTCATTATTTCTATTATTTTATTACTAGTTTGATTCCATCTTATTATTGATGCTTTTTATCCCAACCCTCTGGCCAGATCCACTCTTCATTATTTCTATTATTTTATTACTAATTTGATTCCATCTTATTATTGATGCATTTTATCCCAACTCTCTGGCCAGATCCACTCTTCATCATTCCTGTTATTTAGTACTAGTTTGATTCTATCTTATTATTGAAGCTTTTTATCCCAACCCTCTGGCCAGATCCACTCTTATTATTTCTATTATTTTATTACTAGTTTGATTCCATCTTATTATTGATGTTTTTTATCCCAACCCTCTGGCCAGATCCACTCTTCATTATTCCCATTATTTTATTACTAGTTTGATTCCATCTTATTATTGATGCTTTTTATCCCAACCCTCTGGCCATATCCACTCTTCATTATTCCTATTATTTTATTACTACTTTGATTCCATCTTATTATTGATGCTTTTTATCCCAACCCGCTGGCCAGATCCACTATTCATTATTCCTATTATTTTATTACTAGTTTGATTCCATCTTATTATTGATGCTTTTTATCCCAACCCTCTGGCCAGATCCACTCTTCATTATTTCTATTATTTTATTACTAGTTTGATTCCATCTTATTATTGATGCTTTTTATCCCAACTCTCTGGCCAGATCCACTCTTCATTATTTCTATTATTTTATTACTAGTTTGATTCCATCTTATTATTGATGCTTTTTCTCCCAACTCTCTGGCCAGATCCACTCTTCATCATTCCTGTTATTTAGTACTAGTTTGATTCTATCTGATTATTGAACCTTTTTATCCCAACCCTCTGGCCAGATCCACTCTCATTATTTCTATTATTTTATTACTAGTTTGATTCCATCTTATTATTGACACTTTTTATCCCAACCCTCTGGACAGATCCACTCTTCATTATTTCTATTATTTTATTACTAGTTTGATTCCATCTTATTATTGATGCTTTTTATCCCAACTCTCTGGCCAGATCCACTCTTCATCATTCCTGTTATTTAGTACTAGTTTGATTCTATCTTATTATTGAAGCTTTTTATCCCAACCCTCTGGCCAGATCCACTCTCATTATTTCTATTATTTTATTACTAGTTTGATTCCATCTTATTATTGATGCTTTTTATCCCAACCCTCTGGCCAGATCCACTCTTCATTATTTCTATTATTTTATTACTAGTTTGATTCCATCTTATTATTGATGCTTTTTATCCCAAATCTCTGGCCAGATCCACTCTTCATTATTTCTATTATTTTATTACTAGTTTGATTCCATCTTATTATTGATGCTTTTTATCCCAACTCTCTGGCCAGATCCACTCTTCATCATTCCTGTTATTTAGTACTAGTTTGATTCTATCTTATTATTGAAGCATTTTATCCCAACCCTCTGGCCAGATCCACTCTCATTATTTCTATTATTTTATTACTAGTTTGATTCCATCTTATTATTGATGCTTTTTATCCCAACCCTCTGGCCAGATCCACTCTTCATTATTTCTATTATTTATTACTAGTTTGATTCCATCTTATTATTGATGCTTTTTATCCCAACTCTCTGGCCAGATCCACTCTTCATCATTCCTGTTATTTAGTACTAGTTTGATTCTATCTTATTATTGAAGATTTTATCCCAACCCTCTGGCCAGATCCACTCTCATTATTTCTATTATTTTATTACTAGTTTGATTCCATCTTATTATTGATGCTTTTTATCCCAACCCTCTGGCCAGATCCACTCTTCATTATTTCTATTATTTTATTACTAGTTTGATTCCATCTTATTATTGATGCTTTTTATCCAAACTCTCTGGCCAGATCCACTCTTCATTATTTCTATTATTTTATTACTAGTTTGATTCCATCTTATTATTGATGCTTTTTATCCCAACCCTCTGGCCAGATCCACTCTTCATTATTTCTATTATTTTATTACTAGTTTGATTCCATCTTATTAATGATGCTTTTTATCCCAACCCTCTGGCCAGATCCACTCTTCATTATTTCTATTATTTTATTACTAGTTTGATTCCATCTTATTATCGATGCTTTTTATCCCAACCCTCTGGCCAGATCCACTCTTCATTATTTCTATTATTTTATTACTAGTTTGATTCCATCTTATTATTGATGCTTTTTATCCCAACCCTCTGGCCAGATCCACTCTTCATTATTTCTATTATTTTATTACTAGTTTGATTCCATCTTATTATTGATGCTTTTTATCCCAACCCTCTGGCCAGATCCACTCTTCATTATTTCTATTATTTTATTACTAGTTTGATTCCATCTTATTATCGATGCTTTTTATCCCAACCCTCTGGCCAGATCCACTCTTCATTATTTCTATTATTTTATTACTAGTTTGATTCCATCTTATTATCGATGCTTTTTATCCCAACCCTCTGGCCAGATCCACTCTTCATTATTTCTATTATTTTATTACTAGTTTGATTCCATCTTATTATTGATGCTTTTTATCCCAACCCTCTGGCCAGATCCACTCTTCATTATTTCTATTATTTTATTACTAGTTTGATTCCATCTTATTATTGATGCTTTTTCTCCCAAATCTCTGGCCAGATCCACTCTTCATTATTTCTATTATTTTATTACTAGTTTGATTCCATCTTATTATTGATGCTTTTTATCCCAACTCTCTGGCCAGATCCACTCTTCATCATTCCTGTTATTTAGTACTAGTTTGATTCTATCTTATTATTGAAGCATTTTATCCCAACCCTCTGGCCAGATCCACTCTCATTATTTCTATTATTTTATTACTAGTTTGATTCCATCTTATTATTGATGCTTTTTATCCCAACCCTCTGGCCAGATCCACTCTTCATTATTTCTATTATTTTATTACTAGTTTGATTCCATCTTATTATTGATGCTTTTTATCCAAACTCTCTGGCCAGATCCACTCTTCATTATTTCTATTATTTTATTACTAGTTTGATTCCATCTTATTATTGATGCTTTTTATCCCAACCCTCTGGCCAGATCCACTCTTCATTATTTCTATTATTTTATTACTAGTTTGATTCCATCTTATTAATGATGCTTTTTATCCCAACCCTCTGGCCAGATCCACTCTTCATTATTTCTATTATTTTATTACTAGTTTGATTCCATCTTATTATCGATGCTTTTTATCCCAACCCTCTGGCCAGATCCACTCTTCATTATTTCTATTATTTTATTACTAGTTTGATTCCATCTTATTATTGATGCTTTTTATCCCAACCCTCTGGCCAGATCCACTCTTCATTATTTCTATTATTTTATTACTAGTTTGATTCCATCTTATTATTGATGCTTTTTATCCCAACCCTCTGGCCAGATCCACTCTTCATTATTTCTATTATTTTATTACTAGTTTGATTCCATCTTATTATCGATGCTTTTTATCCCAACCCTCTGGCCAGATCCACTCTTCATTATTTCTATTATTTTATTACTAGTTTGATTCCATCTTATTATCGATGCTTTTTATCCCAACCCTCTGGCCAGATCCACTCTTCATTATTTCTATTATTTTATTACTAATTTGATTACATCTTATTATTGATGCTTTTTATCCCAACCCTCTGGCCAGATCCACTCTTCATTATTTCTATTATTTTATTACTAGTTTGATTCCATCTTATTATTGATGCTTTTTATCCCAACCCTCTGGCCAGATCCACTCTTCATTATTTCTATTTTTTTATTACTAGTTTGATTCCATCATATTATTGATGCTTTTTATCCCAACCCTCTGGCCAGATCCACTCTTCATTATTTCTATTATTTTATTACTAATTTGATTACATCTTATTATTGATGCTTTTTATCCCAACCCTCTGGCCAGATCCACTCTTCATTATTCCTATTATTTTATTACTAGTTTGATTCCATCTTATTATTGATGCTTTTTATCCCAACCCTCTGGCCAGATCCACTCTTCATTATTTCTATTATTTTATTACTAGTTTGATTCCATCTTATTATTGATGCTTTTTATCCCAACCCTCTGGCCAGATCCACTCTTCATTATTTCTATTATTTTATTACTAGTTTGATTCCATCTTATTATTGATGCTTTTTATCCCAACCCTCTGGCCAGATCCACTCTTCATTATTTCTATTATTTTATTACTAGTTTGATTCCATCTTATTATTGATGCTTTTTATCCCAACCCTCTGGCCAGATCCACTCTTCATTATTTCTATTTTTTTATTACTAGTTTGATTCCATCATATTATTGATGCTTTTTATCCCAACCCTCTGGCCAGATCCACTCTTCATTATTTCTATTATTTTATTACTAATTTGATTACATCTTATTATTGATGCTTTTTATCCCAACCCTCTGGCCAGATCCACTCTTCATTATTTCTATTATTTTATTACTAATTTGATTACATCTTATTATTGATGCTTTTTATCCCAACCCTCTGGCCAGATCCACTCTTCATTATTTCTATTATTTTATTACTAATTTGATTACATCTTATTATTGATGCTTTTTATCCCAACCCTCTGGCCAGATCCACTCTTCATTATTTCTATTTTTTTATTACTAGTTTGATTCCATCATATTATTGATGCTTTTTATCCCAACCCTCTGGCCAGATCCACTCTTCATTATTTCTATTATTTTATTACTAATTTGATTACATCTTATTATTGATGCTTTTTATCCCAACCCTCTGGCCAGATCCACTCTTCATTATTCCTATTATTTTATTACTAGTTTGATTCCATCTTATTATTGATGCTTTTTATCCCAACCCTCTGGCCAGATCCACTCTTCATTATTTCTATTATTTTATTACTAGTTTGATTCCATCTTATTATTGATGCTTTTTATCCCAACCCTCTGGCCAGATCCACTCTTCATTATTTCTATTATTTTATTACTAGTTTGATTCCATCTTATTATTGATGCTTTTTATCCCAACCCTCTGGCCAGATCCACTCTTCATTATTTCTATTATTTTATTACTAGTTTGATTCCATCTTATTATTGATGCTTTTTATCCCAACCCTCTGGCCAGATCCACTCTTCATTATTTCTATTATTTTATTACTAGTTTGATTCCATCTTATTATTGATGCTTTTTATCCCAACCCTCTGGCCAGATCCACTCTTCATTATTTCTATTTTTTTATTACTAGTTTGATTCCATCATATTATTGATGCTTTTTATCCCAACCCTCTGGCCAGATCCACTCTTCATTATTTCTATTATTTTATTACTAATTTGATTACATCTTATTATTGATGCTTTTTATCCCAACCCTCTGGCCAGATCCACTCTTCATTATTTCTATTATTTTATTACTAGTTTGATTCCATCTTATTATTGATGCTTTTTATCCCAACCCTCTGGCCAGATCCACTCTTCATTATTTCTATTTTTTTATTACTAGTTTGATTCCATCATATTATTGATGCTTTTTATCCCAACCCTCTGGCCAGATCCACTCTTCATTATTTCTATTATTTTATTACTAGTTTGATTCCATCTTATTATTGATGCTTTTTATCCCAACCCTCTGGCCAGATCCACTCTTCATTATTTCTATTATTTTATTACTAATTTGATTACATCTTATTATTGATGCTTTTTATCCCAACTCTCTGGCCAGATCCACTCTTCATCATTCCTGTTATTTAGTACTAGTTTGATTCTATCTTATTATTGAAGCTTTTTATCCCAATCCTCTGGCCAGATCCACTCTCATTATTTCTATTATTTTATTACTAGTTTGATTCCATCTTATTATTGATGCTTTTTATCCCAACCCTCTGGCCAGATCCACTCTTCATTATTTCTATTATTTTATTACTAGTTTGATTCCATCTTATTATTGATGCTTTTTATCCCAACTCTCTGGCCAGATCCACTCTTCATTATTTCTATTATTTTATTACTAGTTTGATTCCATCTTATTATTGATGCTTTTTCTCCCAACTCTCTGGCCAGATCCACTCTTCATCATTCCTGTTATTTAGTACTAGTTTGATTCTATCTTATTATTGAAGCTTTTTATCCCAACCCGCTGACCAGATCCACTCTCATTATTTCTATTATTTTATTACTAGTTTGATTCCATCTTATTATTGATGCTTTTTATCCCAACCCTCTGGCCAGATCCACTCTTCATTATTTCTATTATTTTATTACTAGTTTGATTCCATCTTATTATTGATGCTTTTTATCCCAACCCTCTGGCCAGATCCACTCTTCATTATTTCTATTATTTTATTACTAGTTTGATTCCATCTTATTATTGATGCTTTTTATCCCAACCCTCTGGCCAGATCCACTCTTCATTATTTCTATTATTTTATTACTAGTTTGATTCCATCTTATTATTGATGCTTTTTATCCCAACCCTCTGGCCAGATCCACTCTTCATTATTTCTATTATTTTATTACTAGTTTGATTCCATCTTATTATTGATGCTTTTTATCCCAACCCTCTGGCCAGATCCACTCTTCATTATTTCTATTATTTTATTACTAGTTTGATTCCATCTTATTATTGATGCTTTTTATCCCAACCCTCTGGCCAGATCCACTCTTCATTATTTCTATTTTTTTATTACTAGTTTGATTCCATCATATTATTGATGCTTTTTATCCCAACCCTCTGGCCAGATCCACTCTTCATTATTTCTATTATTTTATTACTAATTTGATTACATCTTATTATTGATGCTTTTTATCCCAACCCTCTGGCCAGATCCACTCTTCATTATTTCTATTATTTTATTACTAGTTTGATTCCATCTTATTATTGATGCTTTTTATCCCAACCCTCTGGCCAGATCCACTCTTCATTATTTCTATTTTTTTATTACTAGTTTGATTCCATCATATTATTGATGCTTTTTATCCCAACCCTCTGGCCAGATCCACTCTTCATTATTTCTATTATTTTATTACTAGTTTGATTCCATCTTATTATTGATGCTTTTTATCCCAACCCTCTGGCCAGATCCACTCTTCATTATTTCTATTATTTTATTACTAGTTTGATTCCATCTTATTATTGATGCTTTTTATCCCAACCCTCTGGCCAGATCCACTCTTCATTATTTCTATTATTTTATTACTAATTTGATTACATCTTATTATTGATGCTTTTTATCCCAACCCTCTGGCCAGATCCACTCTTCATTATTCCTATTATTTTATTACTAGTTTGATTCCATCTTATTATTGATGCTTTTTATCCCAACCCTCTGGCCAGATCCACTCTTCATTATTTCTATTATTTTATTACTAGTTTGATTCCATCTTATTATTGATGCTTTTTATCCCAACCCTCTGGCCAGATCCACTCTTCATTATTTCTATTATTTTATTACTAGTTTGATTCCATCTTATTATTGATGCTTTTTATCCCAACCCTCTGGCCAGATCCACTCTTCATTATTTCTATTATTTTATTACTAGTTTGATTCCATCTTATTATTGATGCTTTTTATCCCAACCCTCTGGCCAGATCCACTCTTCATTATTTCTATTATTTTATTACTAGTTTGATTCCATCTTATTATTGATGCTTTTTATCCCAACCCTCTGGCCAGATCCACTCTTCATTATTTCTATTATTTTATTACTAGTTTGATTCCATCTTATTATTGATGCTTTTTATCCCAACCCTCTGGCCAGATCCACTCTTCATTATTTCTATTATTTTATTACTAGTTTGATTCCATCTTATTATTGATGCTTTTTATCCCAACCCTCTGGCCAGATCCACTCTTCATTATTTCTATTATTTTATTACTAGTTTGATTCCATCTTATTATTGATGCTTTTTATCCCAACCCTCTGGCCAGATCCACTCTTCATTATTTCTATTATTTTATTACTAGTTTGATTCCATCTTATTATTGATGCTTTTTATCCCAACCCTCTGGCCAGATCCACTCTTCATTATTTCTATTTTTTTATTACTAGTTTGATTCCATCATATTATTGATGCTTTTTATCCCAACCCTCTGGCCAGATCCACTCTTCATTATTTCTATTATTTTATTACTAGTTTGATTCCATCTTATTATTGATGCTTTTTATCCCAACCCTCTGGCCAGATCCACTCTTCATTATTTCTATTATTTTATTACTAGTTTGATTCCATCTTATTATTGATGCTTTTTATCCCAACCCTCTGGCCAGATCCACTCTTCATTATTTCTATTATTTTATTACTAGTTTGATTCCATCTTATTATTGATGCTTTTTATCCCAACCCTCTGGCCAGATCCACTCTTCATTATTTCTATTTTTTTATTACTAGTTTGATTCCATCATATTATTGATGCTTTTTATCCCAACCCTCTGGCCAGATCCACTCTTCATTATTTCTATTATTTTATTACTAGTTTGATTCCATCTTATTATTGATGCTTTTTATCCCAACCCTCTGGCCAGATCCACTCTTCATTATTTCTATTATTTTATTACTAGTTTGATTCCATCTTATTATTGATGCTTTTTATCCCAACCCTCTGGCCAGATCCACTCTTCATTATTTCTATTATTTTATTACTAGTTTGATTCCATCTTATTATTGATGCTTTTTATCCCAACCCTCTGGCCAGATCCACTCTTCATTATTTCTATTTTTTTATTACTAGTTTGATTCCATCATATTATTGATGCTTTTTATCCCAACCCTCTGGCCAGATCCACTCTTCATTATTTCTATTATTTTATTACTAATTTGATTACATCTTATTATTGATGCTTTTTATCCCAACCCTCTGGCCAGATCCACTCTTCATTATTTCTATTATTTTATTACTAGTTTGATTCCATCTTATTATTGATGCTTTTTATCCCAACCCTCTGGCCAGATCCACTCTTCATTATTTCTATTTTTTTATTACTAGTTTGATTCCATCATATTATTGATGCTTTTTATCCCAACCCTCTGGCCAGATCCACTCTTCATTATTTCTATTATTTTATTACTAGTTTGATTCCATCTTATTATTGATGCTTTTTATCCCAACCCTCTGGCCAGATCCACTCTTCATTATTTCTATTATTTTATTACTAATTTGATTACATCTTATTATTGATGCTTTTTATCCCAACTCTCTGGCCAGATCCACTCTTCATCATTCCTGTTATTTAGTACTAGTTTGATTCTATCTTATTATTGAAGCTTTTTATCCCAATCCTCTGGCCAGATCCACTCTCATTATTTCTATTATTTTATTACTAGTTTGATTCCATCTTATTATTGATGCTTTTTATCCCAACCCTCTGGCCAGATCCACTCTTCATTATTTCTATTATTTTATTACTAGTTTGATTCCATCTTATTATTGATGCTTTTTATCCCAACTCTCTGGCCAGATCCACTCTTCATTATTTCTATTATTTTATTACTAGTTTGATTCCATCTTATTATTGATGCTTTTTCTCCCAACTCTCTGGCCAGATCCACTCTTCATCATTCCTGTTATTTAGTACTAGTTTGATTCTATCTTATTATTGAAGCTTTTTATCCCAACCCGCTGACCAGATCCACTCTCATTATTTCTATTATTTTATTACTAGTTTGATTCCATCTTATTATTGATGCTTTTTATCCCAACCCTCTGGCCAGATCCACTCTTCATTATTTCTATTATTTTATTACTAGTTTGATTCCATCTTATTATTGATGCTTTTTATCCCAACTCTCTGGCCAGATCCACTCTTCATCATTCCTGTTATTTAGTACTAGTTTGATTCTATCTTATTATTGAAGCTTTTTATCCCAACCCTCTGGCCAGATCCACTCTCATTATTTCTATTATTTTATTACTAGTTTGATTCCATCTTCTTATTGATGCTTTTTATCCCAACCCTCTGGCCAGATCCACTCTTCATTATTTCTATTATTTTATTACTAGTTTGATTCCATCTTATTATTGATGCTTTTTATCCCAACCCTCTGGCCAGATCCACTCTTCATTATTTCTATTATTTTATTACTAGTTTGATTCCATCTTATTATTGATGCTTTTTATCCCAACCTTCTGGCCAGATCCACTCTTCATTATTTCTATTATTTTATTACTAGTTTGATTCCATCTTATTATTGATGCTTTTTATCCCAACCCTCTGGCCAGATCCACTCTTCATTATTTCTATTATTTTATTACTAGTTTGATTCCATCTTATTATCGATGCTTTTTATCCCAACCCTCTGGCCAGATCCACTCTTCATTATTTCTATTTTTTTATTACTAGTTTGATTCCATCTTATTATTGATGCTTTTTATCCCAACCCTCTGGCCAGATCCATTCTTCATTATTTCTATTATTTTATTACTAGTTTGATTCCATCTTATTATTGATGCTTTTTATCCCAACCCTCTGGCCAGATCCACTCTTCATTATTTCTATTATTTTATTACTAGTTTGATTCCATCTTATTATTGATGCATTTTATCCCAACTCTCTGGCCAGATCCACTCTTCATCATTCCTGTTATTTAGTACTAGTTTGATTCTATCTTATTATTGAAGCTTTTTATCCCAACCCTCTGGCCAGATCCACTCTCATTATTTCTATTATTTTATTACTCGTTTGATTCCATCTTATTATTGATGCTTTTTATCCCAACCCTCTGGCCAGATCCACTCTTCATTATTCCTATTATTTTATTACTAGTTTCCTTCCATCTTATTATTGATTCTTTTTATCCCAACCCTCTGGCCAGATCCACTCTTCATTATTCCTATTATTTTATTACTAGTTTGATTCCATCTTATTATTGAAGCTTTTTATCCCAACCCTCTGGCCAGATCCACTCTTCATTATTCCTATTATTTTATTACTAGTTTGATTCCATCTTATTATTGATGCTTTTTATCCCAACTCTCTGGCCAGATCCACTCTTCATCATTCCTGTTATTTAGTACTAGTTTGATTCTATCTTATTATTGAAGCTTTTTATCACAACCCTCTGGCCAGATCCACTCTTCATTATTCCTATTATTTTATTACTAGTTTGATTCCATCTTATTATTGATGCTTTTTATCCCAACCCTCTGGTCAGATCCACTCTTCATTATTTCTATTATTTTATTACTAGTTTGATTCCATCTTATTATTGATGCTTTTTATCCCAACTCTCTGGCCACATCCACTCTTCATCATTCCTGTTATTTAGTACTAGTTTGATTCTATCTTATTATTGAAGCTTTTTATCCCAACCCTCTGGCCAGATCCACTCTCATTATTTCTATTATTTTATTACTAGTTTGATTCCATCTTATTATTGATGCTTTTTATCCCAACCCTCTGGCCAGATCCACTCTCATTATTTCTATTATTTTATTACTAGTTTGATTCCATCTTATTATTGATGCTTTTTATCCCAACCCTCTGACCAGATCCACTCTTCATTATTTCTATTATTTTATTACTAGTTTGATTCCATCTTATTATTGATGCTTTTTATCCCAACTCTCTGGCCAGATCCACTCTTCATCATTCCTGTTATTTAGTACTAGTTTGATTCTATCTTATTATTGAAGCTTTTTATCCCAACCCTCTGGCCAGATCCACTCTCATTATTTCTATTATTTTATTACTAGTTTGATTCCATCTTATTATTGATGCTTTTTATCCCAACCCTCTGGCCAGATCCACTCTTTATTATTTCTATTATTTTATTACTAGTTTGATTCCATCTTATTATTGATGCTTTTTATCCCAACCCTCTGGCCAGATCCACTCTTCATTATTTCTATTATTTTATTACTAGTTTGATTCCATCTTATTATTGATGCTTTTTATCCCAACCCTCTGGCCAGATCCACTCTTCATTATTTCTATTATTTTATTACTAGTTTGATTCCATCTTATTATTGATGCTTTTTATCCCAACCCTCTGGCCAGATCCACTCTTCATTATTTCTATTATTTTATTACTAGTTTGATTCCATCTTATTATCGATGCTTTTTATCCCAACCCTCTGGCCAGATCCACTCTTCATTATTTCTATTATTTTATTACTAGTTTGATTCCATCTTATTATTGATGCTTTTTATCCCAACCCTCTGGCCAGATCCACTCTTCATTATTTCTATTATTTTATTACTAGTTTGATTCCATCTTATTATTGATGCTTTTTATCCCAACTCTCTGGCCAGATCCACTCTTCATCATTCCTGTTATTTAGTACTAGTTTGATTCTATCTTATTATTGAAGCTTTTTATCACAACCCTCTGGCCAGATCTACTCTTCATTATTCCTATTATTTTATTACTAGTTTGATTCCATCTTATTATTGATGCTATTTATCCCAACCCTCTGGTCAGATCCACTCTTCATTATTTCTATTATTTTATTACTAGTTTGATTCCATCTTATTATTGATGCTTTTTGTCCCAACTCTCTGGCCAGATCCACTCTTCATCATTCCTGTTATTTAGTACTAGTTTGATTCTATCTTATTATTGAACCTTTTTATCCCAACCCTCTGGCCAGATCCACTCTCATTATTTCTATTATTTTATTACTAGTTTGATTCCATCTTATTATTGACACTTTTTATCCCAACCCTCTGGACAGATCCACTCTTCATTATTTCTATTATTTTATTACTAGTTTGATTCCATCTTATTATTGATGCTTTTTATCCCAACTCTCTGGCCAGATCCACTCTTCATCATTCCTGTTATTTAGTACTAGTTTGATTCTATCTTATTATTGAAGCTTTTTATCCCAACCCTCTGGCCAGATCCACTCTCATTATTTCTATTATTTTATTACTAGTTTGATTCCATCTTATTATTGATGCTTTTTATCCCAACCCTCTGGCCAGATCCACTCTTCATTATTTCTATTATTTTATTACTAGTTTGATTCCATCTTATTATTGATGCTTTTTATCCCAAATCTCTGGCCAGATCCACTCTTCATTATTTCTATTATTTTATTACTAGTTTGATTCCATCTTATTATTGATGCTTTTTATCCCAACTCTCTGGCCAGATCCACTCTTCATCATTCCTGTTATTTAGTACTAGTTTGATTCTATCTTATTATTGAAGCATTTTATCCCAACCCTCTGGCCAGATCCACTCTCATTATTTCTATTATTTTATTACTAGTTTGATTCCATCTTATTATTGATGCTTTTTATCCCAACCCTCTGGCCAGATCCACTCTTCATTATTCCTGTTATTTAGTACTAGTTTGATTCTATCTTATTATTGAAGCTTTTTATCCCAACCCTCTGGCCAGATCCACTCTTCATTATTTCTATTATTTTATTACTAGTTTGATTCTATCTTATTATTGAAGCTTTTTATCCAAACTCTCTGGCCAGATCCACTCTTCATTATTTCTATTATTTTATTACTAGTTTGATTCCATCTTATTATTGATGCTTTTTATCCCAACCCTCTGGCCAGATCCACTCTTCATTATTTCTATTATTTTATTACTAGTTTGATTCCATCTTATTATTGATGCTTTTTATCCCAACCCTCTGGCCAGATCCACTCTTCATTATTTCTATTATTTTATTACTAGTTTGATTCCATCTTATTATTGATGCTTTTTATCCCAACCCTCTGGCCAGATCCACTCTTCATTATTTCTATTATTTTATTACTAGTTTGATTCCATCTTATTATTGATGCTTTTTATCCCAACCCTCTGGCCAGATCCACTCTTCATTATTTCTATTATTTTATTACTAATTTGATTCCATCTTATTATTGATGCATTTTATCCCAACTCTCTGGCCAGATCCACTCTTCATCATTCCTGTTATTTAGTACTAGTTTGATTCTATCTTATTATTGAAGCTTTTTATCCCAACCCTCTGGCCAGATCCACTCTTATTATTTCTATTATTTTATTACTAGTTTGATTCCATCTTATTATTGATGCTTTTTATCCCAACCCTCTGGCCAGATCCACTCTTCATTATTTCTATTATTTTATTACTAGTTTGATTCCATCTTATTATTGATGCTTTTTATCCCAACTCTCTGGCCAGATCCACTCTTCATTATTTCTATTATTTTATTACTAGTTTGATTCCATCTTATTATTGATGCTTTTTCTCCCAACTCTCTGGCCAGATCCACTCTTCATCATTCCTGTTATTTAGTACTAGTTTGATTCTATCTTATTATTGAACCTTTTTATCCCAACCCTCTGGACAGATCCACTCTTCATTATTTCTATTATTATATTACTAGTTTGATTCCATCTTATTATTGATGCTTTTTATCCCAACTCTCTGGCCAGATCCACTCTTCATCATTCCTGTTATTTAGTACTAGTTTGATTCTATCTTATTATTGAAGCTTTTTATCCCAACCCTCTGGCCAGATCCACTCTCATTATTTCTATTATTTTATTACTAGTTTGATTCCATCTTATTATTGATGCTTTTTATCCCAACCCTCTGGCCAGATCCACTCTTCATTATTTCTATTATTTTATTACTAGTTTGATTCCATCTTATTATTGATGCTTTTTATCCCAACCCTCTGGCCAGATCCACTCTTCATTATTTCTATTATTTTATTACTAGTTTGATTCCATCTTATTATTGATGCTTTTTATCCCAACCCTGTGGCCAGATCCACTCTTCATTATTTCTATTATTTTATTACTAGTTTGATTCCATCTTATTATTGATGCTTTTTATCCCAACCCTCTGGCCAGATCCACTCTTCATTATTTCTATTATTTTATTACTAGTTTGATTCCATCTTATTATTGATGCTTTTTCTCCCAACTCTCTGGCCAGATCCACTCTTCATCATTCCTGTTATTTAGTACTAGTTTGATTCTATCTTATTATTGAACCTTTTTATCCCAACCCTCTGGCCAGATCCACTCTCATTATTTCTATTATTTTATTACTAGTTTGATTCCATCTTATTATTGACACTTTTTATCCCAACCCTCTGGACAGATCCACTCTTCATTATTTCTATTATTTTATTACTAGTTTGATTCCATCTTATTATTGATGCTTTTTATCCCAACTCTCTGGCCAGATCCACTCTTCATCATTCCTGTTATTTAGTACTAGTTTGATTCTATCTTATTATTGAAGCTTTTTATCCCAACCCTCTGGCCAGATCCACTCTCATTATTTCTATTATTTTATTACTAGTTTGATTCCATCTTATTATTGATGCTTTTTATCCCAACCCTCTGGCCAGATCCACTCTTCATTATTTCTATTATTTTATTACTAGTTTGATTCCATCTTATTATTGATGCTTTTTATCCCAAATCTCTGGCCAGATCCACTCTTCATTATTTCTATTATTTTATTACTAGTTTGATTCCATCTTATTATTGATGCTTTTTATCCCAACTCTCTGGCCAGATCCACTCTTCATCATTCCTGTTATTTAGTACTAGTTTGATTCTATCTTATTATTGAAGATTTTATCCCAACCCTCTGGCCAGATCCACTCTCATTATTTCTATTATTTTATTACTAGTTTGATTCCATCTTATTATTGATGCTTTTTATCCCAACCCTCTGGCCAGATCCACTCTTCATTATTTCTATTATTTTATTACTAGTTTGATTCCATCTTATTATTGATGCTTTTTATCCCAACCCTCTGGCCAGATCCACTCTTCATTATTTCTATTATTTTATTACTAATTTGATTCCATCTTATTATTGATGCATTTTATCCCAACTCTCTGGCCAGATCCACTCTTCATCATTCCTGTTATTTAGTACTAGTTTGATTCTATCTTATTATTGAAGCTTTTTATCCCAACCCTCTGGCCAGATCCACTCTTATTATTTCTATTATTTTATTACTAGTTTGATTCCATCTTATTATTGATGCTTTTTATCCCAACCCTCTGGCCAGATCCACTCTTCATTATTTCTATTATTTTATTACTAGTTTGATTCCATCTTATTATTGATGCTTTTTATCCCAACTCTCTGGCCAGATCCACTCTTCATTATTTCTATTATTTTATTACTAGTTTGATTCCATCTTATTATTGATGCTTTTTATCCCAACTCTCTGGCCAGATCCACTCTTCATCATTCCTGTTATTTAGTACTAGTTTGATTCTATCTTATTATTGAAGATTTTATCCCAACCCTCTGGCCAGATCCACTCTCATTATTTCTATTATTTTATTACTAGTTTGATTCCATCTTATTATTGATGCTTTTTATCCCAACCCTCTGGCCAGATCCACTCTTCATTATTTCTATTATTTTATTACTAGTTTGATTCTATCTTATTATTGAAGCTTTTTATCCAAACTCTCTGGCCAGATCCACTCTTCATTATTTCTATTATTTTATTACTAGTTTGATTCCATCTTATTATTGATGCTTTTTATCCCAACCCTCTGGCCAGATCCACTCTTCATTATTTCTATTATTTTATTACTAGTTTGATTCCATCTTATTATTGATGCTTTTTATCCCAACCCTCTGGCCAGATCCACTCTTCATTATTTCTATTATTTTATTACTAGTTTGATTCCATCTTATTATTGATGCTTTTTATCCCAACCCTCTGGCCAGATCCACTCTTCATTATTTCTATTATTTTATTACTAGTTTGATTCCATCTTATTATTGATGCTTTTTATCCCAACCCTCTGGCCAGATCCACTCTTCATTATTTCTATTATTTTATTACTAATTTGATTCCATCTTATTATTGATGCATTTTATCCCAACTCTCTGGCCAGATCCACTCTTCATCATTCCTGTTATTTAGTACTAGTTTGATTCTATCTTATTATTGAAGCTTTTTATCCCAACCCTCTGGCCAGATCCACTCTTATTATTTCTATTATTTTATTACTAGTTTGATTCCATCTTATTATTGATGCTTTTTATCCCAACCCTCTGGCCAGATCCACTCTTCATTATTTCTATTATTTTATTACTAGTTTGATTCCATCTTATTATTGATGCTTTTTATCCCAACTCTCTGGCCAGATCCACTCTTCATTATTTCTATTATTTTATTACTAGTTTGATTCCATCTTATTATTGATGCTTTTTCTCCCAACTCTCTGGCCAGATCCACTCTTCATCATTCCTGTTATTTAGTACTAGTTTGATTCTATCTTATTATTGAACCTTTTTATCCCAACCCTCTGGACAGATCCACTCTTCATTATTTCTATTATTTTATTACTAGTTTGATTCCATCTTATTATTGATGCTTTTTATCCCAACTCTCTGGCCAGATCCACTCTTCATCATTCCTGTTATTTAGTACTAGTTTGATTCTATCTTATTATTGAAGCTTTTTATCCCAACCCTCTGGCCAGATCCACTCTCATTATTTCTATTATTTTATTACTAGTTTGATTCCATCTTATTATTGATGCTTTTTATCCCAACCCTCTGGCCAGATCCACTCTTCATTATTTCTATTATTTTATTACTAGTTTGATTCCATCTTATTATTGATGCTTTTTATCCCAACCCTCTGGCCAGATCCACTCTTCATTATTTCTATTATTTTATTACTAGTTTGATTCCATCTTATTATTGATGCTTTTTATCCCAACCCTGTGGCCAGATCCACTCTTCATTATTTCTATTATTTTATTACTAGTTTGATTCCATCTTATTATTGATGCTTTTTATCCCAACCCTCTGGCCAGATCCACTCTTCATTATTTCTATTATTTTATTACTAGTTTGATTCCATCTTATTATTGATGCTTTTTCTCCCAACTCTCTGGCCAGATCCACTCTTCATCATTCCTGTTATTTAGTACTAGTTTGATTCTATCTTATTATTGAACCTTTTTATCCCAACCCTCTGGCCAGATCCACTCTCATTATTTCTATTATTTTATTACTAGTTTGATTCCATCTTATTATTGACACTTTTTATCCCAACCCTCTGGACAGATCCACTCTTCATTATTTCTATTATTTTATTACTAGTTTGATTCCATCTTATTATTGATGCTTTTTATCCCAACTCTCTGGCCAGATCCACTCTTCATCATTCCTGTTATTTAGTACTAGTTTGATTCTATCTTATTATTGAAGCTTTTTATCCCAACCCTCTGGCCAGATCCACTCTCATTATTTCTATTATTTTATTACTAGTTTGATTCCATCTTATTATTGATGCTTTTTATCCCAACCCTCTGGCCAGATCCACTCTTCATTATTTCTATTATTTTATTACTAGTTTGATTCCATCTTATTATTGATGCTTTTTATCCCAAATCTCTGGCCAGATCCACTCTTCATTATTTCTATTATTTTATTACTAGTTTGATTCCATCTTATTATTGATGCTTTTTATCCCAACTCTCTGGCCAGATCCAATCTTCATCATTCCTGTTATTTAGTACTAGTTTGATTCTATCTTATTATTGAAGCATTTTATCCCAACCCTCTGGCCAGATCCACTCTCATTATTTCTATTATTTTATTACTAGTTTGATTCCATCTTATTATTGATGCTTTTTATCCCAACCCTCTGGCCAGATCCACTCTTCATTATTTCTATTATTTTATTACTAGTTTGATTCCATCTTATTATTGATGCTTTTTATCCCAACTCTCTGGCCAGATCCACTCTTCATCATTCCTGTTATTTAGTACTAGTTTGATTCTATCTTATTATTGAAGATTTTATCCCAACCCTCTGGCCAGATCCACTCTCATTATTTCTATTATTTTATTACTAGTTTGATTCCATCTTATTATTGATGCTTTTTATCCCAACCCTCTGGCCAGATCCACTCTTCATTATTTCTATTATTTTATTACTAGTTTGATTCCATCTTATTATTGATGCTTTTTATCCAAACTCTCTGGCCAGATCCACTCTTCATTATTTCTATTATTTTATTACTAGTTTGATTCCATCTTATTATTGATGCTTTTTATCCCAACCCTCTGGCCAGATCCACTCTTCATTATTTCTATTATTTTATTACTAGTTTGATTCCATCTTATTAATGATGCTTTTTATCCCAACCCTCTGGCCAGATCCACTCTTCATTATTTCTATTATTTTATTACTAGTTTGATTCCATCTTATTATCGATGCTTTTTATCCCAACCCTCTGGCCAGATCCACTCTTCATTATTTCTATTATTTTATTACTAGTTTGATTCCATCTTATTATTGATGCTTTTTATCCCAACCCTCTGGCCAGATCCACTCTTCATTATTTCTATTATTTTATTACTAGTTTGATTCCATCTTATTATTGATGCTTTTTATCCCAACCCTCTGGCCAGATCCACTCTTCATTATTTCTATTATTTTATTACTAGTTTGATTCCATCTTATTATTGATGCTTTTTATCCCAACCCTCTGGCCAGATCCACTCTTCATTATTTCTATTATTTTATTACTAGTTTGATTCCATCTTATTATCGATGCTTTTTATCCCAAACCTCTGGCCAGATCCACTCTTCATTATTTCTATTATTTTATTACTAGTTTGATTCCATCTTATTATCGATGCTTTTTATCCCAACCCTCTGGCCAGATCCACTCTTCATTATTTCTATTATTTTATTACTAGTTTGATTCCATCTTATTATTGATGCTTTTTATCCCAACCCTCTGGCCAGATCCACTCTTCATTATTTCTATTATTTTATTACTAGTTTGATTCCATCTTATTATTGATGCTTTTTATCCCAAATCTCTGGCCAGATCCACTCTTCATTATTTCTATTATTTTATTACTAGTTTGATTCCATCTTATTATTGATGCTTTTTATCCCAACTCTCTGGCCAGATCCACTCTTCATCATTCCTGTTATTTAGTACTAGTTTGATTCTATCTTATTATTGAAGCATTTTATCCCAACCCTCTGGCCAGATCCACTCTCATTATTTCTATTATTTTATTACTAGTTTGATTCCATCTTATTATTGATGCTTTTTATCCCAACCCTCTGGCCAGATCCACTCTTCATTATTTCTATTATTTTATTACTAGTTTGATTCCATCTTATTATTGATGCTTTTTATCCCAACTCTCTGGCCAGATCCACTCTTCATCATTCCTGTTATTTAGTACTAGTTTGATTCTATCTTATTATTGAAGATTTTATCCCAACCCTCTGGCCAGATCCACTCTCATTATTTCTATTATTTTATTACTAGTTTGATTCCATGTTATTATTGATGCTTTTTATCCCAACCCTCTGGCCAGATCCACTCTTCATTATTTCTATTATTTTATTACTAGTTTGATTCCATCTTATTATTGATGCTTTTTATCCAAACTCTCTGGCCAGATCCACTCTTCATTATTCCTATTATTTTATTACTAGTTTGATTCCATCTTATTATTGATGCTTTTTATCCCAACTCTCTGGCCAGATCCACTCTTCATTATTTCTATTATTTTATTACTAGTTTGATTCCATCTTATTATTGATGCTTTTTCTCCCAACTCTCTGGCCAGATCCACTCTTCATCATTCCTGTTATTTAGTACTAGTTTGATTCTATCTTATTATTGAAGCTTTTTATCCCAACCCGCTGACCAGATCCACTCTCATTATTTCTATTATTTTATTACTAGTTTGATTCCATCTTATTATTGATGCTTTTTATCCCAACCCTCTAGCCAGATCCACTCTTCATTATTTCTATTATTTTATTACTAGTTTGATTCCATCTTATTATTGATGCTTTTTATCCCAACTCTCTGGCCAGATCCACTCTTCATCATTCCTGTTATTTAGTACTAGTTTGATTCTATCTTATTATTGAAGCTTTTTATCCCAACCCTCTGGCCAGATCCACTCTCATTATTTCTATTATTTTATTACTAGTTTGATTCCATCTTATTATTGATGCTTTTTATCCCAACCCTCTGGCCAGATCCACTCTTCATTATTTCTATTATTTTATTACTAGTTTGATTCCATCTTATTATTGATGCTTTTTATCCCAACCCTCTGGCCAGATCCACTCTTCATTATTTCTATTATTTTATTACTAGTTTGATTCCATCTTATTATTGATGCTTTTTATCCCAACCTTCTGGCCAGATCCACTCTTCATTATTTCTATTATTTTATTACTAGTTTGATTCCATCTTATTATTGATGCTTTTTATCCCAACCCTCTGGCCAGATCCACTCTTCATTATTTCTATTATTTTATTACTAGTTTGATTCCATCTTATTATCGATGCTTTTTATCCCAACCCTCTGGCCAGATCCACTCTTCATTATTTCTATTATTTTATTACTAGTTTGATTCCATCTTATTATTGATGCTTTTTATCCCAACCCTCTGGCCAGATCCACTCTTCATTATTTCTATTATTTTATTACTAGTTTGATTCCATCTTATTATTGATGCTTTTTATCCCAACCCTCTGGCCAGATCCACTCTTCATTATTTCTATTATTTTATTACTAGTTTGATTCCATCTTATTATTGATGCATTTTATCCCAACTCTCTGGCCAGATCCACTCTTCATCATTCCTGTTATTTAGTACTAGTTTGATTCTATCTTATTATTGAAGCTTTTTATCCCAACCCTCTGGCCAGATCCACTCTCATTATTTCTATTATTTTATTACTCGTTTGATTCCATGTTATTATTGATGCTTTTTATCCCAACCCTCTGGCCAGATCCACTCTTCATTATTCCTATTATTTTATTGCTAGTTTGATTCCATCTTATTATTGATGCTTTTTATCCCAACTCTCTGGCCAGATCCACTCTTCATCATTCCTGTTATTTAGTACTAGTTTGATTCTATCTTATTATTGAAGCTTTTTATCACAACCCTCTGGCCAGATCCACTCTTCATTATTCCTATTATTTTATTACTAGTTTGATTCCATCTTATTATTGATGCTTTTTATCCCAACCCTCTGGTCAGATCCACTCTTCATTATTTCTATTATTTTATTACTAGTTTGATTCCATCTTATTATTGATGCTTTTTATCCCAACTCTCTGGCCAGATCCACTCTTCATCATTCCTGTTATTTAGTACTAGTTTGATTCTATCTTATTATTGAAGCTTTTTATCCCAACCATCTGGCCAGATCCACTCTCATTATTTCTATTATTTTATTACTAGTTTGATTCCATCTTATTATTGATGCTTTTTATCCCAACCCTCTGGCCAGATCCACTCTCATTATTTCTATTATTTTATTACTACTTTGATTCCATCTTATTATTGATGCTTTTTATCCCAACCCTCTGACCAGATCCACTCTTCATTATTTCTATTATTTTATTACTAGTTTGATTCCATCTTATTATTGATGCTTTTTATCCCAACTCTCTGGCCAGATCCACTCTTCATCATTCCTGTTATTTAGTACTAGTTTGATTCTATCTTATTATTGAAGCTTTTTATCCCAACCCTCTGGCCAGATCCACTCTCATTATTTCTATTATTTTATTACTAGTTTGATTCCATCTTATTATTGATGCTTTTTATCCCAACCCTCTGGCCAGATCCACTCTTTATTATTTCTATTATTTTATTACTAGTTTGATTCCATCTTATTATTGATGCTTTTTATCCCAACCCTCTGGCCAGATCCACTCTTCATTATTTCTATTATTTTATTACTAGTTTGATTCCATCTTATTATTGATGCTTTTTATCCCAACCCTCTGGCCAGATCCACTCTTCATTATTTCTATTATTTTATTACTAGTTTGATTCCATCTTATTATTGATGCTTTTTATCCCAACCCTCTGGCCAGATCCACTCTTCATTATTTCTATTATTTTATTACTAGTTTGATTCCATCTTATTATCGATGCTTTTTATCCCAACCCTCTGGCCAGATCCACTCTTCATTATTTCTATTATTTTATTACTAGTTTGATTCCATCTTATTATTGATGCTTTTTATCCCAACCCTCTGGCCAGATCCACTCTTCATTATTCCTATTATTTTATTACTAGTTTGATTCCATCTTATTATTGGTGCTTTTTATCCCAACCCTCTGGCCTGATCAACTCTTCATTATTCCTATTATTTTATTACTAGTTTGATTCCATCTTATTATTGATGCTTTTTATCCCAACCCTCTGGCCAGATCCACTCTTCATTATTTCTATTATTTTATTACTAGTTTGATTCCATCTTATTATTGATGCTTTTTATCCCAACTCTCTGGCCAGATCCACTCTTCATCATTCCTGTTATTTAGTACTAGTTTGATTCTATCTTATTATTGAAGCTTTTTATCACAACCCTCTGGCCAGATCCACTCTTCATTATTCCTATTATTTTATTACTAGTTTGATTCCATCTTATTATTGATGCTTTTTATCCCAACCCTCTGGTCAGATCCACTCTTCATTATTTCTATTATTTTATTACTAGTTTGATTCCATCTTATTATTGATGCTTTTTGTCCCAACTCTCTGGCCAGATCCACTCTACATCATTCCTGTTATTTAGTACTAGTTTGATTCTATCTTATTATTGAAGCTTTTTATCCCAACCCTCTGGCCAGATCCACTCTCATTATTTCTATTATTTTATTACTAGTTTGATTCCATCTTATTATTGATGCTTTTTATCCCAACCCTCTGGCCAGATCCACTCTCATTATTTCTATTATTTTATTACTAGTTTGATTCCATCTTATTATTGATGCTTTTTATCCCAACCCTCTGGCCAGATCCACTCTTCATTATTTCTATTATTTTATTACTAGTTTGATTCCATCTTATTATTGATGCTTTTTATCCCAACTCTCTGGCCAGATCCACTCTTCATCATTCCTGTTATTTAGTACTAGTTTGATTCTATCTTATTATTGAAGCTTTTTATCACAACCCTCTGGCCAGATCCACTCTCATTATTTCTATTATTTTATTACTAGTTTGATTCCATCTTATTATTGATGCTTTTTATCCCAACCCTCTGGCCAGATCCACTCTTCATTATTTCTATTATTTTATTACTAGTTTGATTCCATCTTATTATTGATGCTTTTTATCCCAACCCTCTGGCCAGATCCACTCTTCATTATTTCTATTATTTTATTACTAGTTTGATTCCATCTTAATATTGATGCTTTTTATCCCAACCCTCTGGCCAGATCCATTCTTCATTATTTCTATTATTTTATTACTAGTTTGATTCCATCTTATTATTGATGCTTTTTATCCCAACCCTCTGGCCAGATCCACTCTTCATTATTTCTATTATTTTATTACTAATTTGATTCCATCTTATTATTCATGCTTTTTATCCCAACCCTCTGGCCAGATCCACTCTTCATCATTCCTGTTATTTATTACTAGTTTGATTCCATCTCATTATTGATGCTTTTTATCCCAACCCTCTGGCCAGATCCACTCTTCATTATTCCTATTATTTTATTACTAGTTTGATTCCATCTTATTATTGATGCTTTTTATCCCAACCCTCTGGCCAGATCCACTCTTCATTATTTCTATTATTTTATTACTAGTTTGATTCCATCTTATTATTGATGCTTTTTATCCCAACTCTCTGGCCAGATCCACTCTTCATCATTCCTGATATTTAGTACTAATTTGATTCTATCTTATTATTGAAGCTTTTTATCACAACCCTCTGGCCAGATCCACTCTTCATTATTCCTATTATTTTATTACTAGTTTGATTCCATCTTATTATTGATGCTTTTTATCCCAACCCTCTGGCCAGATCCACTCTTCATTATTTCTATTATTTTATTACTAGTTTGATTCCATCTTATTATTGATGCTTTTTATCCCAACTCTCTGGACAGATCCACTCTTCATTATTTCTATTATTTTATTACTAGTTTGATTCCATCTTATTATTGATGCTTTTTATCCCAACCCTCTGGCCAGATCCACTCTTCATTATTTCTATTATTTTATTACTAGTTTGATTCCATCTTATTATTGATGCTTTTTATCCCAACCCTCTGGCCAGATCCACTCTTCATTATTTCTATTATTTTATTACTAGTTTGATTCCATCTTATTATTGATGCTTTTTATCCCAACCCTCTGGCCAGATCCACTCTTCATTATTTCTATTATTTTATTACTAGTTTGATTCCATCTTATTATTGATGCTTTTTATCCCAACTCTCTGGCCAGATCCACTCTTCATTATTCATATTATTTTATTACTAGTTTGATTCCATCTTATTATTGATGCTTTTTATCCCAACCCTCTGGCCAGATCCCCTCTTCATTATTCCTATTATTTTATTACTAGTTTGATTCCATCTTATTATTGATGCTTTTTATCCCAACTCTCTGGACAGATCCACTCTTCATTATTTCTATTATTTTATTACTAGTTTGATTCCATCTTATTATTGATGCTTTTTATCCCAACCCTCTGGCCAGATCCACTCTTCATTATTTCTATTATTTTATTACTAGTTTGATTCCATCTTATTATTGATGCTTTTTATCCCAACCCTCTGGCCAGATCCACTCTTCATTATTTCTATTATTTTATTACTAGTTTGATTCCATCTTATTATTGATGCTTTTTATCCCAACCCTCTGGACAGATCCACTCTTCATTATTTCTATTATTTTATTACTAGTTTGATTCCATCTTATTATTGATGCTTTTTATCCCAACCCTCTGGCCAGATCCACTCTTCATTATTTCTATTATTTTATTACTAGTTTGATTCCATCTTATTATTGATGCTTTTTATCCCAACTCTCTGGCCAGATCCACTCTTCATTATTCATATTATTTTATTACTAGTTTGATTCCATCTTATTATTGATGCTTTTTATCCCAACCCTCTGGCCAGATCCCCTCTTCATTATTCCTATTATTTTATTACTAGTTTGATTCCATCTTATTATTGATGCTTTTTATCCCAACTCTCTGGACAGATCCACTCTTCATTATTTCTATTATTTTATTACTAGTTTGATTCCATCTTATTATTGATGCTTTTTATCCCAACCCTCTGGCCAGATCCACTCTTCATTATTTCTATTATTTTATTACTAGTTTGATTCCATCTTATTATTGATGCTTTTTATCCCAACCCTCTGGCCAGATCCACTCTTCATTATTTCTATTATTTTATTACTAGTTTGATTCCATCTTATTATTGATGCTTTTTATCCCAACCCTCTGGCCAGATCCCCTCTTCATTATTCCTATTATTTTATTACTAGTTTGATTCCATCTTATTATTGATGCTTTTTATCCCAACTCTCTGGACAGATCCACTCTTCATTATTTCTATTATTTTATTACTAGTTTGATTCCATCTTATTATTGATGCTTTTTATCCCAACCCTCTGGACAGATCCACTCTTCATTATTTCTATTATTTTATTACTAGTTTGATTCCATCTTATTATTGATGCTTTTTATCCCAACCCTCTGGCCAGATCCCCTCTTCATTATTCCTATTATTTTATTACTAGTTTGATTCCATCTTATTATTGATGCTTTTTATCCCAACTCTCTGGACAGATCCACTCTTCATTATTTCTATTATTTTATTACTAGTTTGATTCCATCTTATTATTGATGCTTTTTATCCCAACCCTCTGGCCAGATCCCCTCTTCATTATTCCTATTATTTTATTACTAGTTTGATTCCATCTTATTATTGATGCTTTTTATCCCAACCCTCTGGCCAGATCCCCTCTTCATTATTCCTATTATTTTATTACTAGTTTGATTCCATCTTATTATTGATGCTTTTTATCCCAACCCTCTGGCCAGATCCACTCTTCATTATTTCTATTATTTTATTACTAGTTTGATTCCATCTTATTATTGATGCTTTTTATCCCAACCCTCTGGCCAGATCCACTCTTCATTATTTCTATTATTTTATTACTAGTTTGATTCCATCTTATTATTGATGCTTTTTATCCCAACCCTCTGGCCAGATCCCCTCTTCATTATTCCTATTATTTTATTACTAGTTTGATTCCATCTTATTATTGATGCTTTTTATCCCAACTCTCTGGACAGATCCACTCTTCATTATTTCTATTATTTTATTACTAGTTTGATTCCATCTTATTATTGATGCTTTTTATCCCAACCCTCTGGCCAGATCCACTCTTCATTATTTCTATTATTTTATTACTAGTTTGATTCCATCTTATTATTGATGCTTTTTATCCCAACCCTCTGGCCAGATCCACTCTTCATTATTTCTATTATTTTATTACTAGTTTGATTCCATCTTATTATTGATGCTTTTTATCCCAACCCTCTGGCCAGATCCACTCTTCATTATTTCTATTATTTTATTACTAGTTTCATTCCATCTTATTATTGATGCTTTTTATCCCAACCCTCTGGCCAGATCCACTCTTCATTATTTCTATTATTTTATTACTAGTTTGATTCCATCTTATTATTGATGCTTTTTATCCCAACCCTCTGGCCAGATCCCCTCTTCATTATTCCTATTATTTTATTACTAGTTTGATTCCATCTTATTATTGATGCTTTTTATCCCAACTCTCTGGACAGATCCACTCTTCATTATTTCTATTATTTTATTACTAGTTTGATTCCATCTTATTATTGATGCTTTTTATCCCAACCCTCTGGCCAGATCCACTCTTCATTATTTCTATTATTTTATTACTAGTTTGATTCCATCTTATTATTGATGCTTTTTATCCCAACTCTCTGGCCAGATCCACTCTTCATTATTCATATTATTTTATTACTAGTTTGATTCCATCTTATTATTGATGCTTTTTATCCCAACCCTCTGGCCAGATCCCCTCTTCATTATTCCTATTATTTTATTACTAGTTTGATTCCATCTTATTATTGATGCTTTTTATCCCAACTCTCTGGACAGATCCACTCTTCATTATTTCTATTATTTTATTACTAGTTTGATTCCATCTTATTATTGATGCTTTTTATCCCAACCCTCTGGCCAGATCCCCTCTTCATTATTTCTATTATTTTATTACTAGTTTGATTCCATCTTATTATTGATGCTTTTTATCCCAACTCTCTGGACAGATCCACTCTTCATTATTTCTATTATTTTATTACTAGTTTGATTCCATCTTATTATTGATGCTTTTTATCCCAACCCTCTGGCCAGATCCACTCTTCATTATTCCTATTATTTTATTACTAGTTTGATTCCATCTTATTATTGATGCTTTTTATCCCAACCGTCTGGCCAGATCCACTCTTCATTATTCCTATTATTTTATTACTAGTTTGATTCCATCTTATTATTGATGCTTTTTATCCCAACCCTCTGGCCAGATCCCCTCTTCATTATTCCTATTATTTTATTACTAGTTTGATTCCATCTTATTATTGATGCTTTTTATCCCAACTCTCTGGACAGATCCACTCTTCATTATTTCTATTATTTTATTACTAGTTTGATTCCATCTTATTATTGATGCTTTTTATCCCAACCCTCTGGCCAGATCCACTCTTCATTATTTCTATTATTTTATTACTAGTTTGATTCCATCTTATTATTGATGCTTTTTATCCCAACTCTCTGGCCAGATCCACTCTTCATTATTCATATTATTTTATTACTAGTTTGATTCCATCTTATTATTGATGCTTTTTATCCCAACCCTCTGGCCAGATCCCCTCTTCATTATTCCTATTATTTTATTACTAGTTTGATTCCATCTTATTATTGATGCTTTTTATCCCAACTCTCTGGACAGATCCACTCTTCATTATTTCTATTATTTTATTACTAGTTTGATTCCATCTTATTATTGATGCTTTTTATCCCAACCCTCTGGCCAGATCCCCTCTTCATTATTTCTATTATTTTATTACTAGTTTGATTCCATCTTATTATTGATGCTTTTTATCCCAACTCTCTGGACAGATCCACTCTTCATTATTTCTATTATTTTATTACTAGTTTGATTCCATCTTATTATTGATGCTTTTTATCCCAACCCTCTGGCCAGATCCACTCTTCATTATTCCTATTATTTTATTACTAGTTTGATTCCATCTTATTATTGATGCTTTTTATCCCAACCCTCTGGCCAGATCCCCTCTTCATTATTCCTATTATTTTATTACTAGTTTGATTCCATCTTATTATTGATGCTTTTTATCCCAACTCTCTGGCCAGATCCACTCTTCATTATTCATATTATTTTATTACTAGTTTGATTCCATCTTATTATTGATGCTTTTTATCCCAACCCTCTGGCCAGATCCCCTCTTCATTATTCCTATTATTTTATTACTAGTTTGATTCCATCTTATTATTGATGCTTTTTATCCCAACTCTCTGGACAGATCCACTCTTCATTATTTCTATTATTTTATTACTAGTTTGATTCCATCTTATTATTGATGCTTTTTATCCCAACCCTCTGGCCAGATCCACTCTTCATTATTTCTATTATTTTATTACTAGTTTTATTCCATCTTATTATTGATGCTTTTTATCCCAACCCTCTGGCCAGATCCACTCTTCATTATTTCTATTATTTTATTACTAGTTTGATTCCATCTTATTATTGATGCTTTTTATCCCAACCCTCTGGCCAGATCCACTCTTCATTATTTCTATTATTTTATTACTAGTTTGATTCCATCTTATTATTGATGCTTTTTATCCCATCCCTCTGGCCAGATCCACTCTTCATTATTTCTATTATTTTATTACTAGTTTGATTCCATCTTATTATTGATGCTTTTTATCCCAACCCTCTGGCCAGATCCACTCTTCATTATTTCTATTATTTTATTACTAGTTTGATTCCATCTTATTATTGATGCTTTTTATCCCAACCCTCTGGCCAGATCCACTCTTCATTATTCCTATTATTTTATTTCTATTTTGATTACATCTTATTATTGATGCTTTTTATCCCAACCCTCTGGCCATATCCACTCTTCATTATTCCTATTATTTTATTACTAGTTTGATTCCATCTTATTATTGATGCTTTTTATCCCAACCCTCTGGCCAGATCCACTCTTCATTATTTCTATTATTTTATTACTAGTTTGATTCCATCTTATAATTGATGATTTTTATCCCAACCCTCTGGCCAGATCCAGTCTTCATTATTTCTATTATTTTATTTCTATTTTGATTCCATCTTATTATTGATGCTTTTTATCCCAACCCTCTGGCCAGATCCACTCTTCATTATTTCTATTATTTTATTACTAGTTTGATTCCATCTTATTATTGATGCTTTTTATCCCAACTCTCTGGCCAGATCCACTCTTCATCATTCCTGTTATTTAGTACTAGTTTGATTCTATCTTATTATTGATGCTTTTTATCCCAACCCTCTGGCCAGATCCACTCTTCATTATTCCTATTATTTTATTACTAGTTTGATTCCATCTTATTATTGATGCTTTATATCCCATCCCTCTGGACAGATCCACTCTTCATTATTTCTATTATTTTATTACTAGTTTGATTCCATCTTATTATTGATGCTTTTTATCCCAACTCTCTGGCCAGATCCACTCTTCATCATTCCTGTTATTTAGTACTAGTTTGATTCTATCTTATTATTGAAGCTTTTTATCCCAACCCTCTGGCCAGATCCACTCTTCATTATTTCTATTATTTTATTACTAGTTTGATTCCATCTTATTATTGATGCTTTTTATCCCAACCCTCTGGCCAGATCCACTCTTCATTATTTCTATTATTTTATTACTAGTTTGATTCTATCTTATTATTGAAGCTTTTTATCCCAACCCTCTGGCCAGATCCACTCTTCATTATTTCTATTATTTTATGACTAGTTTGATTCCATCTTATTATTGATGCTTTTTATCCCAACCCTCTGGCCAGATCCACTCTTCATTATTTCTATTATTTTATTACTAGTTTGATTCTATCTTATTATTGAAGCTTTTTATCCCAACCCTCTGGCCAGATCCACTCTCATTATTTCTATTATTTTATTACTAGTTTGATTCCATCTTATTATTGATGCTTTTTATCCCAACCCTCTGGCCAGATCCACTCTTCATTATTTCTATTATTTTATTACTAGTTTGATTCCATCTTATTATTGATGCTTTTTATCCCAACCCTCTGGCCAGATCCACTCTTCATTATTTTTATTATTTTATTACTAGTTTGATTCCATCATATTATTGATGCTTTTTATCCCAACTCTCTGGCCAGATCCACTCTTCATCATTCCTGTTATTTAGTACTAGTTTGATTCTATCTTATTATTGAAGCTTTTTATCCCAACCCTCTGGCCAGATCCACTGTTCATTATTTCTATTATTTTATTACTAGTTTGATTCCATCTTATTATTGATGCTTTTTATCCCAACCCTCTGGCCAGATCCACTCTTCATTATTTCTATTATTTTATTACTAGTTTGATTCCATCTTATAATTGATGATTTTTATCCCAACCCTCTGGCCAGATCCAGTCTTCATTATTTCTATTATTTTATTTCTATTTTGATTCCATCTTATTATTGATGCTTTTTATCCCAACCCTCTGGCCAGATCCACTCTTCATTATTTCTATTATTTTATTACTAGTTTGATTCCATCTTATTATTGATGCTTTTTATCCCAACCCTCTGGCCAGATCCACTCTTCATCATTCCTGTTATTTAGTACTAGTTTGATTCTATCTTATTATTGATGCTTTTTATCCCAACCCTCTGGCCAGATCCACTCTTCATTATTCCTATTATTTTATTACTAGTTTGATTCCATCTTATTATTGATGCTTTATATCCCATCCCTCTGGCCAGATCCACTCTTCATTATTTCTATTATTTTATTACTAGTTTGATTCCATCTTATTATTGATGCTTTTTATCCCAACTCTCTGGCCAGATCCACTCTTCATCATTCCTGTTATTTAGTACTAGTTTGATTCTATCTTATTATTGAAGCTTTTTATCCCAACCCTCTGGCCAGATCCACTCTTCATTATTTCTATTATTTTATTACTAGTTTGATTCCATCTTATTATTGATGCTTTTTATCCCAACCCTCTGGCCAGATCCACTCTTCATTATTTCTATTATTTTATTACTAGTTTGATTCCATCTTATTATTGATGCTTTTTATCCCAACCCTCTGGCCAGATCCACTCTTCATTATTTCTATTATTTTATTACTAGTTTGATTCCATCTTATTATTGATGCTTTATATCCCAACACTCTGGCCAGATCCACTCTTCATTATTTCTATTATTTTATTACTAGTTTGATTCCATCTTATTATTCATGCTTTTTATCCCAACCCTCTGGCCAGATCCACTCTTCATTATTCCTATTATTTTATTACTAGTTTGATTCCATCTTATTATTGATGCTTTTTATCCCAACCCTCTGGCCAGATCCACTCTTCATTATTCCTATTATTTTATTACTAGTTTGATTCCATCTTATTATTCATGCTTTTTATCCCAACCCTCTGGCCAGATCCACTCTTCATTATTTCTATTATTTTATTACTAGTTTGATTCTATCTTATTATTGAAGCTTTTTATCCCAAGCCTCTGGACAGATCCACTCTTCATTATTTCTATTATTTTATGACTAGTTTGATTCCATCTTATTATTGATGCTTTTTATCCCAACCCTCTGGCCAGATCCACTCTTCATTATTTCTATTATTTTATTACTAGTTTGATTCTATCTTATTATTGAAGCTTTTTATCCCAACCCTCTGGCCAGATCCACTCTCATTATTTCTATTATTTTATTACTAGTTTGATTCCATCTTATTATTGATGCTTTATATCCCAACACTCTGGCCAGATCCACTCTTCATTATTTCTATTATTTTATTACTAGTTTGATTCCATCTTATTATTCATGCTTTTTATCCCAACCCTCTGGCCAGATCCACTCTTCATTATTCCTATTATTTTATTACTAGTTTGATTCCATCTTATTATTCATGCTTTTTATCCCAACCCTCTGGCCAGATCCACTCTTCATTATTTCTATTATTTTATTACTAGTTTGATTCCATCTTATTATTGATGCTTTTTATCCCATCCCTCTGGCCAGATCCACTCTTCATTATTTCTATTATTTTATTACTAGTTTGATTCCATCTTATTATTGATGCTTTTTATCCCAACCCTCTGGCCAGATCCACTCTTCATTATTTCTATTATTTTATTACTAGTTTGATTCCATCTTATTATTGATGCTTTTTATCCCAACTCTCTGGCCAGATCCACTCTTCATCATTCCTGTTATTTAGTACTAGTTTGATTCTATCTTATTATTGAAGCTTTTTATCCAAACCCTCTGGCCAGATCCACTCTTCATTATTTCTATTATTTTATTACTAGTTTGATTCCATCTTATTATTGATGCTTTTTATCCCAACCCTCTGGCCAGATCCACTCTTCATTATTTCTATTATTTTATTACTAGTTTGATTCCATCTTATTATTGATGCTTTTTATCCCAACCCTCTGGCCAGATCCACTCTTCATTATTTCTATTATTTTATTACTAGTTTGATTCCATCTTATTATTGATGCTTTTTATCCCAACCCTCTGGCCAGATCCACTCTTCATTATTTCTATTATTTTATTACTAGTTTGATTCCATCTTATTATTCATGCTTTTTATCCCAACCCTCTGGCCAGATCCACTCTTCATTATTCCTATTATTTTATTACTAGTTTGATTCCATCTTATTATTGATGCTTTTTATCCCAACCCTCTGGCCAGATCCACTCTTCATTATTCCTATTATTTTATTACTAGTTTGATTCCATCTTATTATTGATGCTTTTTATCCCAACCCTCTGGCCAGATCCACTCTTCATTATTTCTATTATTTTATTACTAGTTTGATTCCATCTTATTATTGATGCTTTTTATCCCAACCCTCTGGCCAGATCCACTCTTCATTATTTCTATTATTTTATTACTAGTTTGATTCCATCTTATTATTGATGCTTTTTATCCCAACCCTCTGGCCAGATCCACTCTTCATTATTTCTATTATTTTATTACTAGTTTGATTCTATCTTATTATTGATGCTTTTTATCCCAACCCTCTGGCCAGATCCACTCTTCATTATTCCTATTATTTTATTACTAGTTTGATTCCATCTTATTATTCATGCTTTTTATCCCAACCCTCTGGGAAGATCCACTCTTCATTATTTCTCTTATTTTATTACTAGTTTGATTCCATCTTATTATTGATGATTTTTATCCCAACCCTCTGGCCAGATCCACTCTTCATTATTTCTATTATTTTATTACTAGTTTGATTCCATCTTATTATTGATGCTTTTTATCCCAACTCTCTGGCCAGATCAACTCTTCATCATTCCTGTTATTTAGTACTAGTTTGATTCTATCTTATTATTGAAGCTTTTTATCCCAACCCTCTGGCCAGATCCACTCTTCATTATTTCTATTATTTTATTACTAGTTTGATTCCATCTTATTATTGATGCTTTTTATCCCAACCCTCTGGCCAGATCCACTCTTCATTATTTCTATTATTTTATTACTAGTTTGATTCCATCTTATTATTGATGCTTTTTATCCCAACCCCCTGGCCAGATCCACTCTTCATTATTTCTATTATTTTATTACTAGTTTGATTCCATCTTATTATTGATGCTTTTTATCCCAACCCTCTGGCCAGATCCACTCTTCATTATTTCTATTATTTTATTACTAGTTTGATTCCATCTTATTATTCATGCTTTTTATCCCAACCCTCTGTCCAGATCCACTCTTCATTATTCCTATTATTTTATTACTAGTTTGATTCCATCTTATTATTGATGCTTTTTATCCCAACCCTCTGGCCAGATCCACTCTTCATCATTCCTGTTATTTAGTACTAGTTTGATTCTATCTTATTATTGATGCTTTTTATCCCAACCCTCTGGCCAGATCCACTCTTCATTATTCCTATTATTTTATTACTAGTTTGATTCCATCTTATTATTCATGCTTTTTATCACAACCCTCTGGCCAGATCCACTCTTCATTATTTCTATTATTTTATTACTAGTTTGATTCCATCTTATTATTGATGCTTTTTATCCCAACCCTCTGGCCAGATCCACTCTTCATTATTTCTATTATTTTATTACTAGTTTGATTCCATCTTATTATTGATGCTTTTTATCCCAACTCTCTGGCCAGATCCACTCTTCATCATTCCTGTTATTTAGAACTAGTTTGATTCTATCTTATTATTGAAGCTTTTTATCCTAACCCTCTGGCCAGATCCACTCTTCATTATTTCTATTAATTTATTACTAGTTTGATTCCATCTTATTATTGATGCTTTTTATCCCAACTCTCTGGCCAGATCCACTCTTCATCATTCCTGTTATTTAGTACTAGTTTGATTCTATCTTATTATTGAAGCTTTTTATCCCAACCCTCTGGCCAGATCCACTCTTCATTATTTCTATTATTTTATTACTAGTTTGATTCCATCTTATTATTGATGCTTTTTATCCCAACTCTCTGGCCAGATCCACTCTTCATTATTTCTATTATTTTATTACTAGTTTGATTCCATCTTATTATTGATGCATTTTATCCCAACACTCTGGCCAGATCCACTCTTCATTATTTCTATTATTTTATTACTAGTTTGATTCCATCTTATTATTGATGCTTTTTATCCCAACCCTCTGGCCAGATCCACTCTTCATTATTCCTATTATTTTATTACTAGTTTGATTCCATCTTATTATTGATGCTTTTTATCCCAACCCTCTGACCAGATCCACTCTTCATTATTCCTATTATTTTATTACTAGTTTGATTCCATCTTATTATTGATGCTTTTTATCCCAACCCTCTGGCCAGATCCACTCTTCATCATTTCTATTATTTTATTACTAGTTTGATTCCATCTTATTATTCATGCTTTTTATCCCAACCCTCTGGCCAGATCCACTCTTCATTATTCCTATTATTTTATTACTAGTTTGATTGCATCTTATTATTGATGCTTTTTATCCCAACCCTCTTGCCAGATCCACTCTTCATTATTCCTATTATTTTATTACTAGTTTGATTCCATCTTATTATTGATGCATTTTATCCCAACACTCTGGCCAGATCCACTCTTCATTATTTCTATTATTTTATTACTAGTTTGATTCCATCTTATTATTGATGCTTTTTATCCCAACCCTCTGGCCAGATCCACTCTTCATTATTCCTATTATTTTATGACTAGTTTGATTTCATCTTATTATTGATGCTTTTTATCCGAACCCTCTGGCCAGATCCACTCTTCATTATATCTATTATTTTATTACTAGTTTGATTCCATCTTATTATTGATGCTTTTTATCCCAACCCTCTGGCCAGATCCACTCTTCATTATTCCTATTATTTTATTACTAGTTTGATTCCATCTTATTATTCATGTTTTTTATCCCAACCCTCTGGCCAGATCCACTCTTCATTATTCCTATTATTTTATTACTAATTTGATTCCATCTTATTATCGATGCTTTTTATCCCAACCCTCTGGCCAGATCCACTCTTCATTATTCCTATTATTTTATTACTAGTTTGATTCCATCTTATTATTGATGCTTTTTATCCCAACCCTCTTGCCAGATCCACTCTTCATTATTCCTATTATTTTATTACTAGTTTGATTCCATCTTATTATTGATGCATTTTATCCCAACACTCTGGCCAGATCCACTCTTCATTATTTCTATTATTTTATTACTAGTTTGATTCCATCTTATTATTGATGCTTTTTATCCCAACCCTCTGGCCAGATCCACTCTTCATTATTTCTATTATTTTATTACTAGTTTGATTCCATCTTATTATTGATGCTTTTTATCCCAACCCTCTGGCCAGATCCACTCTTCATTATTCCTATTATTTTATGACTAGTTTGATTCCATCTTATTATTGATGCTTTTTATCCCAACCCTCTGGCCAGATCCACTCTTCATTATTTCTATTATTTTATTACTAGTTTGATTCCATCTTATTATTGATGCTTTTTATCCCAACCCTCTGGCCAGATCCACTCTTCATTATTTCTATTATTTTATTACTAGTTTGATTCCATCTTATTATTGATGCTTTTTATCCCAACTCTCTGGCCAGATCCACTCTTCATTATACCTATTATTTTATGACTAGTTTCATTCCATCTTATTATTGATGCTTTTTATCCCAACCCTCTGGCCAGATCCACTCTTCATTATTTCTATTATTTTATTACTAGTTTGATTCCATCTTATTATTGATGCATTTTATCCCAACACTCTGGCCAGATCCACTCTTCATTATTTCTATTATTTTATTACTAGTTTGATTCCATCTTATTATTGATGCTTTTTATCCCAACCCTCTGGCCAGATCCACTCTTCATTATTCCTATTATTTTATGACTAGTTTGATTCCATCTTATTATTGATGCTTTTTATCCCAACCCTCTGGCCAGATCCACTCTTCATTATTTCTATTATTTTATTACTAGTTTGATTCCATCTTATTATTGATGCTTTTTATCCCAACCCTCTGGCCAGATCCACTCTTCATTATTCCTATTATTTTATTACTAGTTTGATTCCATCTTATTATTGATGCTTTTTATCCCAACTCTCTGGCCAGATCCACTCTTCATCATTCCTGTTATTTAGAACTAGTTTGATTCTATCTTATTATTGAAGCTTTTTATCCTAACCCTCTGGCCAGATCCACTCTTCATTATTTCTATTATTTTATTACTAGTTTGATTCCATCTTATTATTGATGCTTTTTATCCCAACCCTCTGGCCAGATCCACTCTTCATTATTCCTATTATTTTATTACTAGTTTGATTCCATCTTATTATTGATGCATTTTATCCCAACCCTCTGGCCAGATCCACTCTTCATTATTCCTATTATTTTATTACTAGTTTGATTCCATCTTATTATTGATGCTTTTTATCCCAACCCTCTGGCCAGATCCACTCTTCATTATTCCTATTATTTTATTACTAGTTTGATTCCATCTTATTATTGATGCTTTTTATCCCAACCCTCTGGCCAGATCCACTCTTCATTATTTCTATTATTTTATTACTAGTTTGATTCCATCTTATTATTGATGCATTTTATCCCAACACTCTGGCCAGATCCACTCTTCATTATTTCTATTATTTTATTACTAGTTTGATTCCATCTTATTATTGATGCTTTTTATCCCAACCCTCTGGCCAGATCCACTCTTCATTATTCCTATTATTTTATTACTAGTTTGATTCCATCTTATTATTGATGCTTTTTATCCCAACTCTCTGGCCAGATCCACTCTTCATCATTCCTGTTATTTAGAACTAGTTTGATTCTATCTTATTATTGAAGCTTTTTATCCTAACCCTCTGGCCAGATCCACTCTTCATTATTTCTATTATTTTATTACTAGTTTGATTCCATCTTATTATTGATGCTTTTTATCCCAACCCTCTGGCCAGATCCACTCTTCATTATTCCTATTATTTTATTACTAGTTTGATTCCATCTTATTATTGATGCATTTTATCCCAACCCTCTGGCCAGATCCACTCTTCATTATTTCTATTATTTTATTACTAGTTTGATTCCATCTTATTATTGATGCTTTTTATCCCAACCCTCTGGCCAGATCCACTCTTCATTATTCCTATTATTTTATTACTAGTTTGATTCCATCTTATTATTGATGCTTTTTATCCCAACCCTCTGGCCAGATCCACTCTTCATTATTTCTATTATTTTATTACTAGTTTGATTCCATCTTATTATTGATGCATTTTATCCCAACACTCTGGCCAGATCCACTCTTCATTATTTCTATTTTTTTATTACTAGTTTGATTCCATCTTATTATTGATGCTTTTTATCCCAACCCTCTGGCCAGATCCACTCTTCATTATTTCTATTATTTTATTACTAGTTTGATTCCATCTTATTATTGATGCTTTTTATCCCAACCCTCTGGCCAGATCCACTCTTCATTATTCCTATTATTTTATGACTAGTTTGATTCCATCTTATTATTGATGCTTTTTATCCCAACCCTCTGGCCAGATCCACTCTTCATTATTTCTATTATTTTATTACTAGTTTGATTCCATCTTATTATTGATGCTTTTTATCCCAACCCTCTGGCCAGATCCACTCTTCATTATTTCTATTATTTTATTACTAGTTTGATTCCATCTTATTATTGATGCTTTTTATCCCAACCCTCTGGCCAGATCCACTCTTCATTATTCCTATTATTTTATTACTAGTTTGATTCCATCTTATTATTGATGCTTTTTATCCCAACTCTCTGGCCAGATCCACTCTTCATCATTCCTGTTATTTAGAACTAGTTTGATTCTATCTTATTATTGAAGCTTTTTATCCTAACCCTCTGGCCAGATCCACTCTTCATTATTTCTATTATTTTATTACTAGTTTGATTCCATCTTATTATTGATGCTTTTTATCCCAACCCTCTGGCCAGATCCACTCTTCATTATTTCTATTATTTTATTACTAGTTTGATTCCATCTTATTATTGATGCATTTTATCCCAACACTCTGGCCAGATCCACTCTTCATTATTCCTATTATTTTATGACTAGTTTGATTCCATCTTATTATTGATGCTTTTTATCCCAACCCTCTGGCCAGATCCACTCTTCATTATTTCTATTATTTTATTACTAGTTTGATTCCATCTTATTATTGATGCTTTTTATCCCAACCCTCTGGCCAGATCCACTCTTCATTATTTCTATTATTTTATTACTAGTTTGATTCCATCTTATTATTGATGCTTTTTATCCCAACTCTCTGGCCAGATCCACTCTTCATCATTCCTGTTATTTAGAACTAGTTTGATTCTATCTTATTATTGAAGCTTTTTATCCTAACCCTCTGGCCAGATCCACTCTTCATTATTTCTATTATTTTATTACTAGTTTGATTCCATCTTATTATTGATGCTTTTTATCCCAACTCTCTGGCCAGATCCACTCTTCATCATTCCTGTTATTTAGTACTAGTTTGATTCTATCTTATTATTGAAGCTTTTTATCCCAACCCTCTGGCCAGATCCACTCTTCATTATTTCTATTATTTTATTACTAGTTTGATTCCATCTTATTATTGATGCTTTTTATCCCAACTCTCTGGCCAGATCCACTCTTCATTATTTCTATTATTTTATTACTAGTTTGATTCCATCTTATTATTGATGCATTTTATCCCAACACTCTGGCCAGATCCACTCTTCATTATTTCTATTATTTTATTACTAGTTTGATTCCATCTTATTATTGATGCTTTTTATCCCAACCCTCTGGCCAGATCCACTCTTCATTATTCCTATTATTTTATTACTAGTTTGATTCCATCTTATTATTGATGCTTTTTATCCCAACCCTCTGGCCAGATCCACTCTTCATCATTTCTAATATTTTATTACTAGTTTGATTCCATCTTATTATTCATGCTTTTTATCCCAACCCTCTGGCCAGATCCACTCTTCATTATTCCTATTATTTTATTACTAGTTTGATTCCATCTTATTATTGATGCTTTTTATCCCAACCCTCTTGCCAGATCCACTCTTCATTATTCCTATTATTTTATTACTAGTTTGATTCCATCTTATTATTGATGCATTTTATCCCAACACTCTGGCCAGATCCACTCTTCATTATTTCTATTATTTTATTACTAGTTTGATTCCATCTTATTATTGATGCTTTTTATCCCAACCCTCTGGCCAGATCCACTCTTCATTATTCCTATTATTTTATGACTAGTTTGATTCCATCTTATTATTGATGCTTTTTATCCCAACCCTCTGGCCAGATCCACTCTTCATTATTTCTATTATTTTATTACTAGTTTGATTCCATCTTATTATTGATGCTTTTTATCCTAACCCTCTGGCCAGATCCACTCTTCATTATTCCTGTTATTTAGTACTAGTTTGATTCCATCTTATTATTGATGCTTTTTATCCGAACCCTCTGGCCAGATCCACTCTTCATTATATCTATTATTTTATTACTAGTTTGATTCCATCTTATTATTGATGCTTTTTATCCCAACCCTCTGGCCAGATCCACTCTTCATTATTCCTATTATTTTATTACTAGTTTGATTCCATCTTATTATTCATGTTTTTTATCCCAACCCTCTGGCCAGATCCACTCTTCATTATTCCTATTATTTTATTACTAATTTGATTCCATCTTATTATCGATGCTTTTTATCCCAACCCTCTGGCCAGATCCACTCTTCATTATTCCTATTATTTTATTACTAGTTTGATTCCATCTTATTATTGATGCTTTTTATCCCAACCCTCTTGCCAGATCCACTCTTCATTATTCCTATTATTTTATTACTAGTTTGATTCCATCTTATTATTGATGCATTTTATCCCAACCCTCTTGCCAGATCCACTCTTCATTATTCCTATTATTTTATTACTAGTTTCATTCCATCTTATTATTGATGCATTTTATCCCAACCCTCTGGCCAGATCCACTCTTCATTATTCCTATTATTTTATTACTAGTTTGATTCCATCTTATTATTGATGCTTTTTATCCCAACCATCTGGCCAGATCCACTCTTCATTATTTCTATTATTTTATTACTAGTTTGATTCCATCTTATTATTGATGCTTTTTATCCCAACCCTCTTGCCAGATCCACTCTTCATTATTCCTATTATTTTATTACTAGTTTGATTCCATCTTATTATTGATGCATTTTATCCCAACCCTCTTGCCAGATCCACTCTTCATTATTCCTATTATTTTATTACTAGTTTGATTCCATCTTATTATTGATGCATTTTATCCCAACCCTCTGGCCAGATCCACTCTTCATTATTCCTATTATTTTATTACTAGTTTGATTCCATCTTATTATTGATGCTTTTTATCCCAACCATCTGGCCAGATCCACTCTTCATTATTTCTATTATTTTATTACTAGTTTGATTCCATCTTATTATTGATGCTTTTTATCCCAACCCTCTTGCCAGATCCACTCTTCATTATTCCTATTATTTTATTACTAGTTTGATTCCATCTTATTATTGATGCTTTTTATCCCAACCCTCTGGCCAGATCCACTCTTCATTATTCCTATTATTTTATTACTAGTTTCATTCCATCTTATTATTGATGCTTTTTATCCCAACCATCTGGCCAGATCCACTCTTCATTATTTCTATTATTTTATTACTAGTTTGATTCCATCTTATTATTGATGCTTTTTATCCCAACCCTCTGGCCAGATCCACTCTTCATTATTCCTATTATTTTATTACTAGTTTCATTCCATCTTATTATTGATGCTTTTTATCCCAACCCTCTGGCCAGATCCACTCTTCATTATTCCTATTATTTTATTACTAGTTTGATTCCATCTTATTATTGATGCTTTTTATCCCAACCATCTGGCCAGATCCACTCTTCATTATTTCTATTATTTTATTACTAGTTTGATTCCATCTTATTATTGATGCTTTTTATCCCAACCCTCTTGCCAGATCCACTCTTCATTATTCCTATTATTTTATTACTAGTTTGATTCCATCTTATTATTGATGCATTTTATCCCAACCCTCTTGCCAGATCCACTCTTCATTATTCCTATTATTTTATTACTAGTTTGATTCCATCTTATTATTGATGCATTTTATCCCAACCCTCTGGCCAGATCCACTCTTCATTATTCCTATTATTTTATTACTAGTTTGATTCCATCTTATTATTGATGCTTTTTATCCCAACCATCTGGCCAGATCCACTCTTCATTATTTCTATTATTTTATTACTAGTTTGATTCCATCTTATTATTGATGCTTTTTATCCCAACCCTCTTGCCAGATCCACTCTTCATTATTCCTATTATTTTATTACTAGTTTGATTCCATCTTATTATTGATGCATTTTATCCCAACCCTCTTGCCAGATCCACTCTTCATTATTCCTATTATTTTATTACTAGTTTGATTCCATCTTATTATTGATGCATTTTATCCCAACCCTCTGGCCAGATCCACTCTTCATTATTCCTATTATTTTATTACTAGTTTGATTCCATCTTATTATTGATGCTTTTTATCCCAACCATCTGGCCAGATCCACTCTTCATTATTTCTATTATTTTATTACTAGTTTGATTCCATCTTATTATTGATGCTTTTTATCCCAACCCTCTTGCCAGATCCACTCTTCATTATTCCTATTATTTTATTACTAGTTTGATTCCATCTTATTATTGATGCATTTTATCCCAACACTCTGGCCAGATCCACTCTTCATTATTTCTATTTTTTTATTACTAGTTTGATTCCATCTTATTATTGATGCTTTTTATCCGAACCCTCTGGCCAGATCCACTCTTCATTATTCCTATTATTTTATTACTAGTTTGATTCCATCTTATTATTGATGCTTTTTATCCCAACCCTCTGGCCAGATCCACTCTTCATTATTCCTATTATTTTATTACTAGTTTGATTCCATCTTATTATTGATGCATTTTATCCCAACACTCTGGCCAGATCCACTCTTCATTATTCCTATTATTTTATTACTAGTTTGATTCCATCTTATTATTGATGCTTTTTATCCCAACCCTCTTGCCAGATCCACTCTTCATTATTCCTATTATTTTATTACTAGTTTGATTCCATCTTATTATTGATGCATTTTATCCCAACACTCTGGCCAGATCCACTCTTCATTATTTCTATTATTTTATTACTAGTTTGATTCCATCTTATTATTGATGCTTTTTATCCCAACCCTCTTGCCAGATCCACTCTTCATTATTCCTATTATTTTATTACTAGTTTGATTCCATCTTATTATTGATGCATTTTATCCCAACACTCTGGCCAGATCCACTCTTCATTATTTCTATTATTTTATTACTAGTTTGATTCCATCTTATTATTGATGCTTTTTATCCGAACCCTCTGGCCAGATCCACTCTTCATTATTCCTATTATTTTATTACTAGTTTGATTCCATCTTATTATTGATGCTTTTTATCCCAACCCTCTGGCCAGATCCACTCTTCATTATTCCTATTATTTTATTACTAGTTTGATTCCATCTTATTATTGATGCATTTTATCCCAACACTCTGGCCAGATCCACTCTTCATTATTCCTATTATTTTATTACTAGTTTGATTCCATCTTATTATTGATGCTTTTTATCCCAACCCTCTTGCCAGATCCACTCTTCATTATTCCTATTATTTTATTACTAGTTTGATTCCATCTTATTATTGATGCATTTTATCCCAACACTCTGGCCAGATCCACTCTTCATTATTTCTATTATTTTATTACTAGTTTGATTCCATCTTATTATTGATGCTTTTTATCCCAACCCTCTTGCCAGATCCACTCTTCATTATTCCTATTATTTTATTACTAGTTTGATTCCATCTTATTATTGATGCATTTTATCCCAACACTCTGGCCAGATCCACTCTTCATTATTTCTATTATTTTATTACTAGTTTGATTCCATCTTATTATTGATGCTTTTTATCCGAACCCTCTGGCCAGATCCACTCTTCATTATTCCTATTATTTTATTACTAGTTTGATTGCATCTTATTATTGATGCTTTTTATCCCAACCCTCTGGCCAGATCCACTCTTCATTATTCCTATTATTTTATTACTAGTTTGATTCCATCTTATTATTGATGCATTTTATCCCAACACTCTGGCCAGATCCACTCTTCATTATTCCTATTATTTTATTACTAGTTTGATTCCATCTTATTATTGATGCTTTTTATCCCAACCCTCTTGCCAGATCCACTCTTCATTATTCCTATTATTTTATTACTAGTTTGATTCCATCTTATTATTGATGCATTTTATCCCAACACTCTGGCCAGATCCACTCTTCATTATTTCTATTATTTTATTACTAGTTTGATTCCATCTTATTATTGATGCTTTTTATCCCAACCCTCTTGCCAGATCCACTCTTCATTATTCCTATTATTTTATTACTAGTTTGATTCCATCTTATTATTGATGCATTTTATCCCAACACTCTGGCCAGATCCACTCTTCATTATTTCTATTATTTTATTACTAGTTTGATTCCATCTTATTATTGATGCTTTTTATCCGAACCCTCTGGCCAGATCCACTCTTCATTATTCCTATTATTTTATTACTAGTTTGATTCCATCTTATTATTGATGCTTTTTATCCCAACCCTCTGGCCAGATCCACTCTTCATTATTCCTATTATTTTATTACTAGTTTGATTCCATCTTATTATTGATGCTTTTTATCCCAACCCTCTTGCCAGATCCACTCTTCATTATTCCTATTATTTTATTACTAGTTTGATTCCATCTTATTATTGATGCATTTTATCCCAACACTCTGGCCAGATCCACTCTTCATTATTCCTATTATTTTATTACTAGTTTGATTCCATCTTATTATTGATGCTTTTTATCCCAACCCTCTTGCCAGATCCACTCTTCATTATTCCTATTATTTTATTACTAGTTTGATTCCATCTTATAATTGATGCTTTTTATCCCAACCCTCTGGCCAGATCCACTCTTCATTATTTCTATTATTTTATTACTAGTTTGATTCCATCTTATTATTGATGCTTTTTCTCCCAACTCTCTGGCCAGATCCACTCTTCATCATTCCTGTTATTTTATTACTAGTTTGATTCCATCTTATTATTCATTATTTATATCCCAACCCTCTGGCCAGATCCACTCTTCATTATTCCTATTATTTTATTACTAATTTGATTCCATCTTATTATTGATGCTTTTTATCCCAACCCTCTGGCCAGATCCACTCTTCATTATTCCTATTATTTTATGACTAGATTGATTCCATCTTATTATTGATGCTTTTTATCCCAACCCTCTGGCCAGATCCACTCTTCATTATTTCTATTATTTTATTACTAGTTTGATTCCATCATATTATTGATGCTTTTTATCCCAACCCTCTGGCCAGATCCACTCTTCATTATTCCTGTTATTTAGTACTAGTTTGATTCCATCTTATTATTGAAGCTTTTTATCCCAACCCTCTGGCCAGATCCACTCTTCAATATTCCTATTATTTTATTACTAGTTTGATTCCATCATATTATTGATGCTTTTTATCCCAACCCTCTGGCCAGATCCACTCTTCATTATTCCTGTTATTTAGTACTAGTTTGATTCCATCTTATTATTGAAGCTTTTTATCCCAACCCTCTGGCCAGATCCACTCTTCAATATTCCTATTATTTTATTACTAGTTTGATTCCATCTTATTATTGATGCTTTTTATCCCAACCCTCTGGCCAGATCCACTCTTCATTATTCCTATTATTTTATGACTAGATTGATTCCATCTTATTATTGATGCTTTTTATCCCAACCCTCTGGCCAGATCCACTCTTCATTATTTCTATTATTTTATTACTAGTTTGATTCCATCATATTATTGATGCTTTTTATCCCAACCCTCTGGCCAGATCCACTCTTCATTATTCCTGTTATTTAGTACTAGTTTGATTCCATCTTATTATTGAAGCTTTTTATCCCAACCCTCTGGCCAGATCCACTCTTCAATATTCCTATTATTTTATTACTAATTTGATTCCATTTTATTATTGATGCTTTTTATCCCAACCCTCTGGCCAGATCCACTCTTCATTATTCCTATTATTTTATTACTAGTTTGATTCCATCTTATTATTGATGCTTTTTATCCCAACCCTCTGGCCAGATCCACTCTTCATTATTCCTATTATTTTATTACTAGTTTGATTCCATCTTATTATTGATGCTTTTTATCCCAACCCTCTGGCCAGATCCACTCTTCATTATTCCTATTATTTTATTACTAGTTTGATTCCATCTTATTATTGATGCATTTTATCCCAACACTCTGGCCAGATCCACTCTTCATTATTCCTATTATTTTATTACTAGTTTGATTCCATCTTATTATTGATGCTTTTTATCCCAACCCTCTTGCCAGATCCACTCTTCATTATTCCTATTATTTTATTACTAGTTTGATTCCATCTTATAATTGATGCTTTTTATCCCAACCCTCTGGCCAGATCCACTCTTCATTATTTCTATTATTTTATTACTAGTTTGATTCCATCTTATTATTGATGCTTTTTCTCCCAACTCTCTGGCCAGATCCACTCTTCATCATTCCTGTTATTTTATTACTAGTTTGATTCCATCTTATTATTCATTATTTATATCCCAACCCTCTGGCCAGATCCACTCTTCATTATTCCTATTATTTTATTACTAATTTGATTCCATCTTATTATTGATGCTTTTTATCCCAACCCTCTGGCCAGATCCACTCTTCATTATTCCTATTATTTTATGACTAGATTGATTCCATCTTATTATTGATGCTTTTTATCCCAACCCTCTGGCCAGATCCACTCTTCATTATTTCTATTATTTTATTACTAGTTTGATTCCATCATATTATTGATGCTTTTTATCCCAACCCTCTGGCCAGATCCACTCTTCATTATTCCTGTTATTTAGTACTAGTTTGATTCCATCTTATTATTGAAGCTTTTTATCCCAACCCTCTGGCCAGATCCACTCTTCAATATTCCTATTATTTTATTACTAATTTGATTCCATTTTATTATTGATGCTTTTTATCCCAACCCTCTGGCCAGATCCACTCTTCATTATTCCTATTATTTTATTACTAGTTTGATTCCATCTTATTATTGATTCTTTTTATCCCAACCCTCTGGCCAGATCCACTCTTCATTATTCCTATTATTTTATTACTAGTTTGATTCCATCTTATTATTGAAGCTTTTTATCCTAACCCTCTGTCCAGATCCACTCTTCATTATTACTATTATTTTATTACTAGTTTGATTCCATCTTATTATTGATGCTTTTTATCCCAACCCTCTGGCCAGATCCACTCTTCATTATTCCTATTATTTTATTACTAGTTTGATTCCGTCTTATTATTGAAGCTTTTTATCCTAACCCTCTGGCCAGATCCACTCTTCATTATTCCTATTATTTTATTACTAGTTTGATTCCATCTTATTATTGATGCTTTTTATCCCAACCCTCTGGCCAGATCCACTCTTTATTATTCCTATTATTTTATTACTAATTTGATTCCATCTTATTATTGATGCCTTTTATCCCAACCCTCTGGCCAGATCCACTCTTCATTATTCCTATTATTTTATGACTAGTTTGATTCCATCTTATTATTGATGCTTTTTATACCAACCCTCTGGCCAGATCCACTCTTCATTATTTCTATTATTTTATTACTAGTTTGATTCCATCTTATTATTGATGCTTTTTATCCTAACCCTCTGGCCAGATCCACTCTTCATTATTCCTGTTATTTAGTACTAGTTTGATTCCATCTTATTATTGATGCTTTTTATCCCAACCCTCTGGCCAGATCCACTCTTCATTATATCTATTATTTTATTACTAGTTTGATTCCATCTTATTATTGATGCTTTTTATCCCAACCCTCTGGCCAGATCCACTCTTCATTATTCCTATTATTTTATTACTAGTTTGATTCCATCTTATTATTCATTATTTATATCCCAACCCTCTGGCCAGATCCACTCTTCATTATTCCTATTATTTTATTACTAATTTGATTCCATCTTATTATTGATGCTTTTTATCTCAACCCTCTGGCCAGATCCACTCTTCGTTATTCCTATTAGTTTATGACTAGATTGATTCCATCTTATTATTGATGCTTTTTATCCCAACCCTCTGGCCAGATCCACTCTTCATTATTTCTATTATTTTATTACTAGTTTGATTCCATCTTATTATTGATGCTTTTTATCCTAACCCTCAGGCCAGATCCACTCTTCATTATTCCTGTTATTTAGTACTAGTTTGATTCCATCTTATTATTCATGCTTTTTATCCCAACCCTCTGGCCAGATCCACTCTTCATTATTCATATTATTTTATGACTAGTTTGATTCCATCTTATTATTGATGCTTTTTATCCCAACCCTCTAGCCAGATCCACTCTTCATTATATCTATTATTTTATTACTAGTTTGATTCCATCTTTTTATTGATGCTTTTTATCCCAACCCTCTGGCCAGATCCACTCTTCATTATTCCTATTATTTTATTACTAGTTTGATTCCATCTTATTATTCATTATTTATATCCCAACCCTCTGGCCAGATCCACTCTTCATTATTTCTATTATTTTATTACTAGTTTGATTCCATCTTATTATTGATGCTTTTTATCCTAACCCTCTGGCCAGATCCACTCATCATTATTCCTGTTATTTAGTACTAGTTTGATTCCATCTTATTATTGATGCTTTTTATCCCAACCCTCTGGCCAGATCCACTCTTTATTATTCCTATTATTTTATTACTAATTTGATTCCATCTTATTATTGATGCTTTTTATCCCAACCCTCTGGCCAGATCCACTCTTCATTATTTCTATTATTTTATTACTAGTTTGATTCCATCTTATTATTGATGCTTTTTATCCCAACCGTCTGGCCAGATCCACTCTTCATTATTTCTATTATTTTATTACTAGTTTGATTCCATCTTATTATTGATGCTTTTTATCCCAACCCTCTGGCCAGATCCACTCTTCATTATTTCTATTATTTTATTACTAGTTTGATTCCATCTTATTATTCATGCTTTTTATCCCAACCCTCTGGCCAGATCCACTCTTCATTATTCCTATTATTTTATTACTAGTTTGATTCCATCTTATTATTGATGCTTTTTATCCCAACCCTCTGGCCAGATCCACTCTTCATCATTCCTGTTATTTAGTACTAGTTTGATTCTATCTTATTATTGATGATTTTATCCCAACCCTCTGGCCAGATCCACTCTTCATTATTCCTATTATTTTATTACTAGTTTGATTCCATCTTATTATTGATGCTTTTTAACCCAACCCTCTGGCCAGATCCACTCTTCATCATTCCTGTTATTTAGTACTAGTTTGATTCTATCTTATTATTCATGCTTTTTATCCCAACTCTCTGGCCAGATCCACTCTTCATCATTCCTGTTATTTAGAACTAGTTTGATTCTATCTTATTATTGAAGCTTTTTATCCTAACCCTCTGGCCAGATCCACTCTTCATTATTTCTATTATTTTATTACTAGTTTGATTCCATCTTATTATTGATGCTTTTTAACCCAACTCTCTGGCCAGATCCACTCTACATCATTCCTGTTATTTAGTACTAGTTTGATTCCATCTTATTATTGATGCTTTTTATCCCAACCCTCTGGCCAGATCCACTCTTCATTATTTCTATTATTTTATTACTAGTTTGATTCCATCTTATTATTGATGCTTTTTATCCCAACTCTCTGGCCAGATCCACTCTTCATCATTCCTGTTATTTAGAACTAGTTTGATTCTATCTTATTATTGAAGCTTTTTATCCTAACCCTCTGGCCAGATCCACTCTTCATTATTTCTATTATTTTATTACTAGTTTGATTCCATCTTATTATTGATGCTTTTTAACCCAACTCTCTGGCCAGATCCACTCTTCATCATTCCTGTTATTTAGTACTAGTTTGATTCTATCTTATTATTGAAGCTTTTTATCCCAACCCTCTGGCCAGATCCACTCTTCATTATTTCTATTATTTTATTACTAGTTTGATTCCATCTTATTATTGATGCTTTTTATCCCAACTCTCTGGCCAGATCCACTCTTCATTATTTCTATTATTTTATTACTAGTTTGATTCCATCTTATTATTGATGCATTTTATCCCAACACTCTGGCCAGATCCACTCTTCATTATTTCTATTATTTTATTACTAGTTTGATTCCATCTTATTATTGATGCTTTTTATCCCAACCCTCTGGCCAGATCCACTCTTCATTATTCCTATTATTTTATTACTAGTTTGATTCCATCTTATTATTGATGCTTTTTATCCCAACCCTCTGGCCAGATCCACTCTTCATCATTTCTATTATTTTATTACTAGTTTGATTCCATCTTATTATTCATGCTTTTTATCCCAACCCTCTGGCCAGATCCACTCTTCATTATTCCTATTATTTTATTACTAGTTTGATTCCATCTTATTATTGATGCTTTTTATCCCAACCCTCTGGCCAGATCCACTCTTCATCATTTCTATTATTTTATTACTAGTTTGATTCCATCTTATTATTCATGTTTTTTATCCCAACCCTCTGGCCAGATCCACTCTTCATTATTCCTATTATTTTATTACTAATTTGATTCCATCTTATTATTGATGCTTTTTATCCCAACCCTCTTGCCAGATCCACTCTTCATTATTCCTATTATTTTATTACTAGTTTGATTCCATCTTATTATTGATGCTTTTTATCCCAACCCTCTTGCCAGATCCACTCTTCATTATTCCTATTATTTTATTACTAGTTTGATTCCATCTTATTATTCATGCTTTTTATCCCAACCCTCTGGCCAGATCCACTCTTCATTATTCCTATTATCTTATTACTAGTTTGATTCCATCTTATTATTGATGCTTTTTATCCCAACCCTCTGGCCAGATCCACTCTTCATTATTTCTATTATTTTATTACTAGTTTGATTCCATCTTATTATTGATGCGTTTTATCCCAACCCTCTGGCCAGATCCACTCTTCATTATTCCTATTATTTTATGACTAGTTTGATTCCATCTTATTATTGATGCTTTTTATCCCAACCCTCTGGCCAGATCCACTCTTCATTATTTCTATTATTTTATTACTAGTTTGATTCCATCTTATTATTGATGCTTTTTATCCTAACCCTCTGGCCAGATCCACTCTTCATTATTCCTGTTATTTAGTACTAGTTTGATTCCATCTTATTATTGATGCTTTTTATCCCAACCCTCTGGCCAGATCCACTCTTCATTATTCCTATTATTTTATTACTAGTTTGATTCCATCTTATTATTGATGCGTTTTATCCCAACCCTCTGGCCAGATCCACTCTTCATTATTCCTATTATTTTATGACTAGTTTGATTCCATCTTATTATTGATGCTTTTTATCCCAACCCTCTGGCCAGATCCACTCTTCATTATTCCTATTATTTTATTACTAGTTTGATTCCATCTTATTATTGATGCGTTTTATCCCAACCCTCTGGCCAGATCCACTCTTCATTATTCCTATTATTTTATGACTAGTTTGATTCCATCTTATTATTGATGCTTTTTATCCCAACCCTCTGGCCAGATCCACTCTTCATTATTTCTATTATTTTATTACTAGTTTGATTCCATCTTATTATTGATGCGTTTTATCCCAACCCTCTGGCCAGATCCACTCTTCATTATTCCTATTATTTTATGACTAGTTTGATTCCATCTTATTATTGATGCTTTTTATCCCAACCCTCTGGCCAGATCCACTCTTCATCATTTCTATTATTTTATTACTAGTTTGATTCCATCTTATTATTCATGTTTTTTATCCCAACCCTCTGGCCAGATCCACTCTTCATTATTCCTATTATTTTATTACTAATTTGATTCCATCTTATTATTGATGCTTTTTATCCCAACCCTCTTGCCAGATCCACTCTTCATTATTCCTATTATTTTATTACTAGTTTGATTCCATCTTATTATTGATGCTTTTTATCCCAACCCTCTTGCCAGATCCACTCTTCATTATTCCTATTATTTTATTACTAGTTTGATTCCATCTTATTATTCATGCTTTTTATCCCAACCCTCTGGCCAGATCCACTCTTCATTATTCATATTATTTTATTACTAGTTTGATTCCATCTTATTATTGATGCATTTTATCCCAACACTCTGGCCAGATCCACTCTTCATTATTCCTATTATTTTATTACTAGTTTGATTCCATCTTATTATTGATGCATTTTATCCCAACACTCTGGCCAGATCCACTCTTCATTATTTCTATTATTTTATTACTAGTTTGATTCCATCTTATTATTGATGCGTTTTATCCCAACCCTCTGGCCAGATCCACTCTTCATTATTCCTATTATTTTATGACTAGTTTGATTACATCTTATTATTGATGCTTTTTATCCCAACCCTCTGGCCAGATCCACTCTTCATTATTTCTATTATTTTATTACTAGTTTGATTCCATCTTATTATTGATGCGTTTTATCCCAACCCTCTGGCCAGATCCACTCTTCATTATTCCTATTATTTTATGACTAGTTTGATTACATCTTATTATTGATGCTTTTTATCCCAACCCTCTGGCCAGATCCACTCTTCATTATTTCTATTATTTTATTACTAGTTTGATTCCGTCTTATTATTGAAGCTTTTTATCCTAACCCTCTGGCCAGATCCACTCTTCATTATTCCTATTATTTTATTACTAGTTTGATTCCATCTTATTATTGATGCTTTTTATCCCAACCCTCTGGCCAGATCCACTCTTTATTATTCCTATTATTTTATTACTAATTTGATTCCATCTTATTATTGATGCCTTTTATCCCAACCCTCTGGCCAGATCCACTCTTCATTATTCCTATTATTTTATGACTAGTTTGATTCCATCTTATTATTGATGCTTTTTATACCAACCCTCTGGCCAGATCCACTCTTCATTATTTCTATTATTTTATTACTAGTTTGATTCCATCTTATTATTGATGCTTTTTATCCTAACCCTCTGGCCAGATCCACTCTTCATTATTCCTGTTATTTAGTACTAGTTTGATTCCATCTTATTATTGATGCTTTTTATCCCAACCCTCTGGCCACATCCACTCTTCATTATATCTATTATTTTATTACTAGTTTGATTCCATCTTATTATTGATGCTTTTTATCCCAACCCTCTGGCCAGATCCACTCTTCATTATTCCTATTATTTTATTACTAGTTTGATTCCATCTTATTATTCATTATTTATATCCCAACCCTCTGGCCAGATCCACTCTTCATTATTCCTATTATTTTATTACTAATTTGATTCCATCTTATTATTGATGCTTTTTATCCCAACCCTCTGGCCAGATCCACTCTTCGTTATTCCTATTATTTTATGACTAGATTGATTCCATCTTATTATTGATGCTTTTTATCCCAACCCTCTGGCCAGATCCACTCTTCATTATTTCTATTATTTTATTACTAGTTTGATTCCATCTTATTATTGATGCTTTTTATCCTAACCCTCAGGCCAGATCCACTCTTCATTATTCCTGTTATTTAGTACTAGTTTGATTCCATCTTATTATTCATGCTTTTTATCCCAACCCTCTGGCCAGATCCACTCTTCATTATTCCTATTATTTTATTACTAATTTGATTCCATCTTATTATTGATGCTTTTTATCCCAACCCTCTGGCCAGATCCACTCTTCATTATTCATATTATTTTATGACTAGTTTGATTCCATCTTATTATTGATGCTTTTTATCCCAACCCTCTGGCCAGATCCACTCTTCATTATTCCTATTATTTTATTACTAGTTTGATTCCATCTTATTATTCATTATTTATATCCCAACCCTCTGGCCAGATCCAATCTTCATTATTTCTATTATTTTATTACTAGTTTGATTCCATCTTATTATTGATGCTTTTTATCCCAACCATCTGGCCAGATCCACTCTTCATTATTCCTATTATTTTATTACTAGTTTGATTCCATCTTATTATTGATGCTTTTTATCCCAACCCTCTGGCCAGATCCACTCTTCATTATTCCTATTATTTTATTACTAGTTTCCTTCCATCTTATTATTGATGCTTTTTATCCCAACCCTCTGGCAAGATCCACTCTTCATTATTGCTATTATTTTATTACTAGTTTCCTTCCATCTTAATATTGATTCTTTTTATCCCAACCCTCTGGCCAGATCCACTCTTCATTATTCCTATTATTTTATTACTAGTTTGATTCCATCTTATTATTGAAGCTTTTTATCCTAACCCTCTGGCCAGATCCACTCTTCATTATTACTATCATTTTATTACTAGTTTGATTCCATCTTATTATTGATGCTTTATATCCCAACCCTCTGGCCAGATCCACTCTTCATTATTTCTATTATTTTATTACTAGTTTGATTCCATCTTATTATTGATGCTTTTTATCCCAACCCTCTGACCAGATCCACTCTTCATTATTCCTATTATTTTATTACTAGTTTGATTCCATCTTATTATTGATGCTTTTTATCCCAACTCTCTGGCCAGATCCACTCTTCAACATTCCTGTTATTTAGTACTAGTTTGATTCTATCTTATTATTGAAGCTTTTTATCCCAACCCTCTGGCCAGATCCACTCTTCAATATTCCTATTATTTTCTTACTAATTTGATTCCATTTTATTATTGATGCTTTTTATCCCAACCCTCTGGCCAGATCCACTCTTCATTATTCCTATTATTTTATTACTAGTTTGATTCCATCTTATTATTGATGCTTTTTATCCCAACCCTCTGGCCAGATCCACTCTTCATTATTCCTATTATTTTATTACTAGTTTGATTCCATCTTATTATTGATGCTTTTTATCCCAACCCTCTGGCCAAATCCACTTTTCATTATTCCTATTATTTTATTACTAGTTTCCTTCCATCTTATTATTGATGCTTTTTATCCCAACCCTCTGGCCAGATCCACTCTTCATTATTTCTATTATTTTATTACTAGTTTGATTCCATCTTATTATTGATTCTTTTTATCCCAACCCTCTGGCCAGATCCACTCTTCATTATTCCTATTATTTTATTACTAGTTTGATTCCATCTTATTATTGAAGCTTTTTATCCTAACCCTCTGTTCAGATCCACTCTTCATTATTCCTATTATTTTATTACTAGTTTGATTCCGTCTTATTATTGAAGCTTTTTATCCTAACCCTCTGGCCAGATCCACTCTTCATTATTCCTATTATTTTATTACTAGTTTTATTCCATCTTATTATTGATGCTTTTTATCCCAACCCTCTGGCCAGATCCACTCTTCATTATTCCTATTATTTTATTACTAGTTTGATTCCATCTTATTATTGAAGCTTTTTATCCCAACCCTCTGGCCAGATCCACTCTTCATTATTCCTATTATTTTATTACTATTTTGATTCCATCTTATTATTGATGCTTTTTGTCCCAACTCTCTGGCCAGATCCACTCTTCATCATTCCTGTTATTTAGTACTAGTTTGATTCCATCTTATTATTGAAGCTTTTTATCCCAACCCTCTGGCCAGATCCAGTCTTCATTATTCCTATTATTTTATTACTAGTTTGATTCCATCTTATTATTGAAGCTTTTTATCCCAACCCTCTGGCCAGATCCACTCTTCATTATTCCTATTATTTTATTACTAGTTTGATTCCATCTTATTATTGAAGCTTTTTATCCCAACCCTCTGGCCAGATCCACTCTTCATTATTCCTATTATTTTATTACTAGTTTGATTCCATCTTATTATTGATGCTTTTTATCCCAACCCTCTGGCCAGATCCACTCTTCATTATTCCTATTATTTTATTACTAGTTTGATTCCATCTTATTATTGATGCTTTTTATCCCAACCCACTGGCCAGATCCACTCTTCATTATTCCTATTATTTTATTACTAGTTTCATTCCATCTTATTATTGATGCTTTTTGTCCCAACTCTCTGGCCAGATCCACTCTTCATCATTCCTGTTATTTAGTACTAGTTTGATTCCATCTTATTATTGATGCTTTTTATCCCAACCCTCTGGCCAGATCCACTCTTCATTATACCTAATATATTATTACTAGTTTCATTCCATCTTATTATTGATGCTTTTTATCCCAACTCTCTGGCCAGATCCACTCTTCATCATTCCTGTTATTTAGTACTAGTTTGATTCCATCTTATTATTGAAGCTTTTTATCCCAACCCTCTGGCCAGATCCACTCTTCATTATTCCTATTATTTTATTACTAGTTTGATTCCATCTTATTATTGAAGCTTTTTATCCCAACCCTCTGGCCAGATCCACTCTTCATTATTCCTATTATTTTATTACTAGTTTGATTCCATCTTATTATTGATGCTTTTTATCCCAACCCTCTGGCCAGATCCACCCTACATTATTCCTATTATTTTATTACTAGTTTGATTCCATCTTATTTTTGACGCTTTTTATCCCAACCCTCTGGCCAGATCCACTCTTCATTATTCCTATTATTTTATTACTAGTTTCATTCCATCTTATTATTGATGCTTTTTATCCCAACCCTCTGGCCAGATCCACTCTTCATTATTCCTATTATTTTATTACTAGTTTGATTCCATCTTATTATTGATGCTTTTTATCACAACTCTCTGGCCAGATCCACTCTTCATCATTCCTGTTATTTAGTACTAGTTTGATTCCATCTTATTATTGAAGATTTTTATCCCAACCCTCTGGCAAGATCCACTCTTCAATATTCCTATTATTTTATTACTAGTTTGATTCCATCTTATTATTGATGCTTTTTATCCCAACCCTCTGGCCAGATCCACTCTTCATTATTCCTATTATTTTATTACTAGTTTGATTCCATCTTATTATTGATGCTTTTTATCCCAACCCTCTGGCCAGATCCACTCTTCATTATTCCTATTATTTTATTACTAGTTTCCTTCCATCTTATTATTGATGCTTTTTATCCCAACCCTCTGGCAAGATCCACTCTTCATTATTGCTATTATTTTATTACTAGTTTCCTTCCATCTTAATATTGATTTTTTTTATCCCAACCCTCTGGCCAGATCCACTCTTCATTATTCCTATTATTTTATTACTAGTTTGATTCCATCTTATTATTGAAGCTTTTTATCCTAACCCTCTGGCCAGATCCACTCTTCATTATTACTATCATTTTATTACTAGTTTGATTCCATCTTATTATTGATGCTTTTTATCCCAACTCTCTGGCCAGATCCACTCTTCAACATTCCTGTTATTTAGTACTAGTTTGATTCTATCTTATTATTGAAGCTTTTTATCCCAACCCTCTGGCCAGATCCACTCTTCAATATTCCTATTATTTTATTACTAATTTGATTCCATTTTATTATTGATGCTTTTTATCCCAACCCTCTGGCCAGATCCACTCTTCATTATTCCTATTATTTTATTACTAGTTTGATTCCATCTTATTATTGATGCTTTTTATCCCAACCCTCTGGCCAGATCCACTCTTCATTATTCCTATTATTTTATTACTAGTTTGATTCCATCTTATTATTGATGCTTTTTATCCCAACCCTCTGGCCAGATCCACTTTTCATTATTCCTATTATTTTATTACTAGTTTCCTTCCATCTTATTATTGATGCTTTTTATCCCAACCCTCTGGCCAGATCCACTCTTCATTATTGCTATTATTTTATTACTAGTTTGATTCCATCTTATTATTGATTCTTTTTATCCCAACCCTCTGGCCAGATCCACTCTTCATTATTCCTATTATTTTATTACTAGTTTGATTCCATCTTATTATTGAAGCTTTTTATCCTAACCCTCTGTTCAGATCCACTCTTCATTATTCCTATTATTTTATTACTAGTTTGATTCCGTCTTATTATTGAAGCTTTTTATCCTAACCCTCTGGCCAGATCCACTCTTCATTATTCCTATTATTTTATTACTAGTTTTATTCCATCTTATTATTGATGCTTTTTATCCCAACCCTCTGGCCAGATCCACTCTTCATTATTCCTATTATTTTATTACTAGTTTGATTCCATCTTATTATTGAAGCTTTTTATCCCAACCCTCTGGCCAGATCCACTCTTCATTATTCCTATTATTTTATTACTATTTTGATTCCATCTTATTATTGATGCTTTTTGTCCCAACTCTCTGGCCAGATCCACTCTTCATCATTCCTGTTATTTAGTACTAGTTTGATTCCATCTTATTATTGAAGCTTTTTATCCCAACCCTCTGGCCAGATCCAGTCTTCATTATTCCTATTATTTTATTACTAGTTTGATTCCATCTTATTATTGAAGCTTTTTATCCCAACCCTCTGGCCAGATCCACTCTTCATTATTCCTATTATTTTATTACTAGTTTGATTCCATCTTATTATTGAAGCTTTTTATCCCAACCCTCTGGCCAGATCCACTCTTCATTATTCCTATTATTTTATTACTAGTTTGATTCCATCTTATTATTGATGCTTTTTATCCCAACCCTCTGGCCAGATCCACTCTTCATTATTCCTATTATTTTATTACTAGTTTGATTCCATCTTATTATTGATGCTTTTTATCCCAACCCACTGGCCAGATCCACTCTTCATTATTCCTATTATTTTATTACTAGTTTCATTCCATCTTATTATTGATGCTTTTTGTCCCAACTCTCTGGCCAGATCCACTCTTCATCATTCCTGTTATTTAGTACTAGTTTGATTCCATCTTATTATTGAAGCTTTTTATCCCAACCCTCTGGCCAGATCCACTCTTCATTATACCTAATATATTATTACTAGTTTCATTCCATCTTATTATTGATGCTTTTTATCCCAACTCTCTGGCCAGATCCACTCTTCATCATTCCTGTTATTTAGTACTAGTTTGATTCCATCTTATTATTGAAGCTTTTTATCCCAACCCTCTGGCCAGATCCACTCTTCATTATTCCTATTATTTTATTACTAGTTTGATTCCATCTTATTATTGAAGCTTTTTATCCCAACCCTCTGGCCAGATCCACTCTTCATTATTCCTATTATTTTATTACTAGTTTGATTCCATCTTATTATTGATGCTTTTTATCCCAACCCTCTGGCCAGATCCACCCTACATTATTCCTATTATTTTATTACTAGTTTGATTCCATCTTATTTTTGACGCTTTTTATCCCAACCCTCTGGCCAGATCAACTCTTCATTTTTCCTATTATTTTATTACTAGTTTGATTCCATCTTATTATTGATGCTTTTTATCCCAACCCTCTGGCCAGATCCACTCTTCATTATTCCTATTATTTTATTACTAATTTGATTCCATCTTATTATTGATGCTTTTTATCCCAACCCTCTGGCAAGATCCACTCTTCAATATTCCTATTATTTTATTACTAGTTTGATTCCATCTTATTATTGATGCTTTTTATCCCAACCCTCTGGCCAGATCCACTCTTCATTATTCCTATTATTTTATTACTAGTTTGATTCCATCTTATTATTGATGCTTTTTATCCCAACCCTCTGGCCAGATCCACTCTTCATTATTCCTATTATTTTATTACTAGTTTCCTTCCATCTTATTATTGATGCTTTTTATCCCAACCCTCTGGCAAGATCCACTCTTCATTATTGCTATTATTTTATTACTAGTTTCCTTCCATCTTAATATTGATTCTTTTTATCCCAACCCTCTGGCCAGATCCACTCTTCATTATTCCTATTATTTTATTACTAGTTTGATTCCATCTTATTATTGAAGCTTTTTATCCTAACCCTCTGGCCAGATCCACTCTTCATTATTACTATCATTTTATTACTAGTTTGATTCCATCTTATTATTGATGCTTTTTATCCCAACTCTCTGGCCAGATCCACTCTTCAAAATTCCTGTTATTTAGTACTAGTTTGATTCTATCTTATTATTGAAGCTTTTTATCCCAACCCTCTGGCCAGATCCACTCTTCAATATTCCTATTATTTTATTACTAATTTGATTCCATTTTATTATTGATGCTTTTTATCCCAACCCTCTGGCCAGATCCACTCTTCATTATTCCTATTATTTTATTACTAGTTTGATTCCATCTTATTATTGATGCTTTTTATCCCAACCCTCTGGCCAGATCCACTCTTCATTATTCCTATTATTTTATTACTAGTTTGATTCCATCTTATTATTGATGCTTTTTATCCCAACCCTCTGGCCAGATCCACTTTTCATTATTCCTATTATTTTATTACTAGTTTCCTTCCATCTTATTATTGATGCTTTTTATCCCAACCCTCTGGCCAGATCCACTCTTCATTATTGCTATTATTTTATTACTAGTTTGATTCCATCTTATTATTGATTCTTTTTATCCCAACCCTCTGGCCAGATCCACTCTTCATTATTCCTATTATTTTATTACTAGTTTGATTCCATCTTATTATTGAAGCTTTTTATCCTAACCCTCTGTTCAGATCCACTCTTCATTATTCCTATTATTTTATTACTAGTTTGATTCCGTCTTATTATTGAAGCTTTTTATCCTAACCCTCTGGCCAGATCCACTCTTCATTATTCCTATTATTTTATTACTAGTTTTATTCCATCTTATTATTGATGCTTTTTATCCCAACCCTCTGGCCAGATCCACTCTTCATTATTCCTATTATTTTATTACTAGTTTGATTCCATCTTATTATTGAAGCTTTTTATCCCAACCCTCTGGCCAGATCCACTCTTCATTATTCGTATTATTTTATTACTATTTTGATTCCATCTTATTATTGATGCTTTTTGTCCCAACTCTCTGGCCAGATCCACTCTTCATCATTCCTGTTATTTAGTACTAGTTTGATTCCATCTTATTATTGAAGCTTTTTATCCCAACCCTCTGGCCAGATCCAGTCTTCATTATTCCTATTATTTTATTACTAGTTTGATTCCATCTTATTATTGAAGCTTTTTATCCCAACCCTCTGGCCAGATCCACTCTTCATTATTCCTATTATTTTATTACTAGTTTGATTCCATCTTATTATTGAAGCTTTTTATCCCAACCCTCTGGCCAGATCCACTCTTCATTATTCCTATTATTTTATTACTAGTTTGATTCCATCTTATTATTGATGCTTTTTATCCCAACCCTCTGGCCAGATCCACTCTTCATTATTCCTATTATTTTATTACTAGTTTGATTCCATCTTATTATTGATGCTTTTTATCCCAACCCACTGGCCAGATCCACTCTTCATTATTCCTATTATTTTATTACTAGTTTCATTCCATCTTATTATTGATGCTTTTTATCCCAACCCTCTGGCCAGATCCACTCTTCATTATTCCTATTATTTTATTACTAGTTTCATTCCATCTTATTATTGATGCTTTTTGTCCCAACTCTCTGGCCAGATCCACTCTTCATCATTCCTGTTATTTAGTACTAGTTTGATTCCATCTTATTATTGAAGCTTTTTATCCCAACCCTCTGGCCAGATCCACTCTTCATTATACCTAATATATTATTACTAGTTTCATTCCATCTTATTATTGATGCTTTTTATCCCAACTCTCTGGCCAGATCCACTCTTCATCATTCCTGTTATTTAGTACTAGTTTGATTCCATCTTATTATTGAAGCTTTTTATCCCAACTCTCTGGCCAGATCCACTCTTCATTATTCCTATTATTTTATTACTAGTTTGATTCCATCTTATTATTGAAGCTTTTTATCCCAACCCTCTGGCCAGATCCACTCTTCATTATTCCTATTATTTTATTACTAGTTTGATTCCATCTTATTATTGATGCTTTTTATCCCAACCCTCTGGCCAGATCCACCCTACATTATTCCTATTATTTTATTACTAGTTTGATTCCATCTTATTATTGACGCTTTTTATCCCAACCCTCTGGCCAGATCCACTCTTCATTATTCATATTATTTTATTACTAGTTTGATTCCATCTTATTATTGATGCTTTTTATCCCAACCCTCTGGCCTGATCCACTCTTCATTATTCCTATTATTTTATTTCTAGTTTGATTCCATCTTATTATTGATGCTTTTTATCCCAACCCTCTGGCCAGATCCCCTCTTCATTATTCCTATTATTTTATTACTAGTTTGATTCCATCTTATTATTGATGCTTTTTATCCCAACCCTCTGGCCTGATCCACTCTTCATTATTCCTATTATTTTATTTCTAGTTTGATTCCATCTTATTGTTGATGCTTTTTATCCCAACCCTCTGGCCAGATCCCCTCTTCATTATTCCTATTATTTTAATACTAGTTTGATTCCATCTTATTATTGATGCTTTTTATCCCAACCCTCTGGCCAGATCCCCTCTTCATTATTCCTATTATTTTATTACTAGTTTGATTCCATCTTATTATTGATGCTTTTTATCCCAACCCTCTGGCCAGATCCCCTCTTCATTATTCCTATTATTTTATTACTAGTTTGATTCCATCTTATTATTGATGCTTTTTATCCCAACCCTCTGGCCAGATCCCCTCTTCATTATTCCTATTATTTTATTACTAGTTTGATTCCATCTTATTATTGATGCTTTTTATCCCAACCCTCTGGCCAGATCCCCTCTTCATTATTCCTATTATTTTATTACTAGTTTGATTCCATCTTATTATTGATGCTTTTTATCCCAACCCTCTGGCCAGATCCACTCTTCATTATTCCTATTATTTTATTACTAGTTTGATTCCATCTTATTATTGATGCTTTTTATCCCAACCCTCTGGCCAGATCCACTCTTCATTATTCCTATTATTTTATTACTAGTTTGATTCCATCTTATTATTGATGCTTTTTATCCCAACCCTCTGGCCAGATCCACTCTTCATTATTCCTATTATTTTATTACTAGTTTGATTCCATCTTATTATTGATGCTTTTTATCCCAACCCTCTGGCCAGATCCACTCTTCATTATTCCTATTATTTAATTACTAGTTTGATTCCATCTTATTATTGATGCTTTTTATCCCAACCCTCTGGCCAGATCCACTCTTCATTATTCCTATTATTTTATTACTAGTTTGATTCCATCTTATTATTGATGCTTTTTATCCCAACCCTCTGGCCAGATCCACTCTTCATTATTCCTATTATTTTATTACTAGTTTGATTCCATCTTATTATTGATGCTTTTTATCCCAACCCTCTGGCCAGATCCACTCTTCATTATTCCTATTATTTTATTACTAGTTTGATTCCATCTTATTATTGATGCTTTTTATCCCAACCCTCTGGCCAGATCCACTCTTCATTATTCCTATTATTTTATTACTAGTTTGATTCCATCTTATTATTGATGCTTTTTATCCCAACCCTCTGGCCAGATCCACTCTTCATTATTCCTATTATTTTATTACTAGTTTGATTCCATCTTATTATTGACGCTTTTTATCACAACCCTCTGGCCAGATCCACTCTTCATTATTCCTATTATTTTATTACTAATTTCCTTCCATCTTATTATTGATTCTTTTTATCCCAACCCTCTGGCCAGATCCACTCTTCATTATTCCTATTATTTTATTACTAGTTTGACTCCATCTTATTATTGATGCTTTTTATCCCAACCCTCTGGCCAGATCCACTCTTCATTATTCCTATTATTTTATTACTAGTTTCATTCCATCTTATTATTGATGCTTTTTATCCCAACCCTCTGGACAGATCCACTCTTCATTATTCCTATTATTTTATTACTAGTTTCATTCCATCTTATTATTGATGCTTTTTATCCCAACCCTCTGGCCAGATCCACTCTTCATTATTCCTATTATTTTATTACTAGTTTGATTCCATCTTATTATTGATGCTTTTTATCCCAACCCTCTGGCCAGATCCACTCTTCATTATTCCTATTATTTTATTACTAGTTTGATTCCATCTTATTATTGATGCTTTTTATCACAACTCTCTGGCCAGATCCACTCTTCATCATTCCTGTTATTTAGTACTAGTTTGATTCCATCTTATTATTGAAGATTTTTATCCCAACCCTCTGGCCAGATCCACTCTTCATTATTCCTATTATTTTATTACTAGTTTGATTCCATCTTATTATTGAAGCTTTTTATCCCAACCCTCTGGCCAGATCCACTCTTCATTATTCCTATTATTTTATTACTAGTTTGATTCCATCTTATTATTGATGCTTTTTATCCCAACCCTCTGGCCAGATCCACTCTTCATTATTCCTATTATTTTATTACTAGTTTGATTCCATCTTATTATTGATGCTTTTTATCCCAACCCTCTGGCCAGATCCACTCTTCATTATTCCTATTATTTTATTACTAGTTTCATTCCATCTTATTATTGATGCTTTTTATCCCAACCCTCTGGCCAGATCCACTCTTCATTATTCCTATTATTTTATTACTAGTTTCCTTCCATCTTATTATTGATTCTTTTTATCCCAACCCTATGGCCAGATCCACTCTTCATTATTCCTATTATTTTATTACTAGTTTCCTTCCATCTTATTATTGATTCTTTTTATCCCAACACTCTGGCCAGATCCACTCTTCATTATTCCTATTATTTTATTACTAGTTTCCTTCCATCTTATTATTGATTCTTTTTATCCCAACCCTCTGGCCAGATCCACTCTTCATTATTCCTATTATTTTATTACTAGTTTCCTTCCATCTTATTATTGATTCTTTTTATCCCAACCCTCTGGCCAGATCCACTCTTCATTATTCCTATTATTTTATTACTAGTTTCCTTCCATCTTATTATTGATTCTTTTTATCCCAACACTCTGGCCAGATCCACTCTTCATTATTCCTATTATTTTATTACTAGTTTCCTTCCATCTTATTATTGATGCTTTTTATCCCAACACTCTGGCCAGATCCACTCTTCATTATTCCTATTATTTTATTACTAGTTTGATTCCATCTTATTATTGAAGCATTTTATCCCAACCCTCTGGCCAGATCCACTCTTCATTATTCCTATTATTTTATTACTAGTTTACTTCCATCTTATTATTGATGCTTTTTATCCCAACACTCTGGCCAGATCCACTCTTCATTATTCCTATTATTTTATTACAAGTTTCCTTCCATCTTATTATTGATTCTTTTTATCCCAACACTCTGGCCAGATCCACTCTTCATTATTCCTATTATTTTATTACTAGTTTCCTTCCATCTTATTATTGATGCTTTTTATCCCAACACTCTGGCCAGATCCACTCTTCATTATTCCTATTATTTTATTACTAGTTTCCTTCCATCTTATTATTGATTCTTTTTATCCCAACCCTCTGGCCAGATCCAATCTTCATTATACCTATTATTTTATTACTAGTTTGATTCCATCTTATTATTGATTCTTTTTATCCCAACCCTCTGGCCAGATCCACTCTTCATTATTCCTATTATTTTATTACTAGTTTCCTTCCATCTTATTATTGATTCTTTTTATCCCAACACTCTGGCCAGATCCACTCTTCATTATTCCTATTATTTTATTACTAGTTTCCTTCCATCTTATTATTGATTCTTTTTATCCCAACACTCTGGCCAGATCCACTCTTCATTATTCCTATTATTTTATTACTAGTTTCCTTCCATCTTATTATTGATTCTTTTTATCCCAACCCTCTGGCCAGATCCAATCTTCATTATTCCTATTATTTTATTACTAGTTTGATTCCATCTTATTATTGATTCTTTTTATCCCAACACTCTGGCCAGATCCACTCTTCATTATTCCTATTATTTTATTACAAGTTTCCTTCCATCTTATTATTGATGCTTTTTATCCCAACACTCTGGCCAGATCCACTCTTCATTATTCCTATTATTTTATTACAAGTTTCCTTCCATCTTATTATTGATTCTTTTTATCCCAACACTCTGGCCAGATCCACTCTTCATTATTCCTATTATTTTATTACTAGTTTCCTTCCATCTTATTATTGATGCTTTTTATCCCAACACTCTGGCCAGATCCACTCTTCATTATTCCTATTATTTTATTACTAGTTTCCTTCCATCTTATTATTGATTCTTTTTATCCCAACCCTCTGGCCAGATCCAATCTTCATTATACCTATTATTTTATTACTAGTTTGATTCCATCTTATTATTGATTCTTTTTATCCCAACCCTCTGGCCAGATCCACTCTTCATTATTCCTATTATTTTATTACTAGTTTCCTTCCATCTTATTATTGATTCTTTTTATCCCAACACTCTGGCCAGATCCACTCTTCATTATTCCTATTATTTTATTACTAGTTTCCTTCCATCTTATTATTGATAATTTTTATCCCAACACTCTGGCCAGATCCACTCTTCATTATTCCTATTATTTTATTACTAGTTTCCTTCCATCTTATTATTGATTCTTTTTATCCCAACCCTCTGGCCAGATCCAATCTTCATTATTCCTATTATTTTATTACTAGTTTGATTCCATCTTATTATTGAAGATTTTATCCTAACCCTCTGGCCAGATCCACTCTTCATTATTCCTATTATTTTATTACTAGTTTGATTCCATCTTATTATTGATGCTTTTTATCCCAACCCTCTGGCCAGATCCACTCTTCATTATTCCTATTATTTAATTACTAGTTTCCTTCCATCTTATTATTGATTCTTTTTATCCCAACCCTCTGGCCAGATCCACTCTTCATTATTCCTATTATTTTATTACTAGTTTGATTCCATCTTATTATTGAAGCTTTTTATCCCAACCCTATGGCCAGATCCACTCTTCATTATTACTATTATTTTATTACTAGTTTGATCCCATCTTGTTATTGATGCTTTTTATCCCAACGCTCTGGCCAGATCCACTCTTCATCATTCCTGTTATTTAGTACTAGTTTGATTCCATCTTATTATTGAAGCTTTTTATCCTAATCCTCTGGCCAGATCCACTGTTCATAATTACTATTATTTTATTACTAGTTTGATTGCATCTTATTATTGATGCTTTTTTATCCCAACCCTCTGGCCAGATCCACTCTTCATTATTTCTATTATTTTATTACTAGTTTCCTTCCATCTTATTATTGATTTTTTTATCCCAACCCTCTGGCCAGATCCACTCTTCATTATTCCTATTATTTTATTACTAGTTTCCTTCCATCTTATTATTGATGCTTTTTATCCCAACACTCTGGCCAGACCCACTCTTCATTATTCCTATTATTTTATTACTAGTTTCCTTCCATCTTATTATTGATTCTTTTTATCCCAACCCTCTGGCCAGATCCACTCTTCATTATTCCTATTATTTTATTACTAGTTTGATTCCATCTTATTATTGAAGCTTTTTATCCCAACCCTATGGCCAGATCCACTCTTCATTATTACTATTATTTTATTACTAGTTTGATTCCATCTTGTTATTGATGCTTTTTATCCCAACGCTCTAGCCAGATCCACTCTTCATCATTCCTGTTATTTAGTACTAGTTTGATTCCATCTTATTATTGAAGCTTTTTATCCTAACCCTCTGGCCAGATCCACTGTTCATTATTACTATTATTTTATTACTAGTTTGATTGCATCTTATTATTGATGCTTTTTTATCCCAACCCTCTGGCCAGATCCACTCTTCATTATTACTATTATTTAATTACTAGTTTGATTCCATCTTATTATTGATGCTTTTTATCCCAACACTCTGGCCAGATCCACTCTTCATTATTCCTATTATTTTATTACTAGTTTGATTCCATCTTATTATTGATGCTTTTTTATCCCAACCCTCTGGCCAGATCCACTCTTCATTATTCCTATTATTTTATTACAGGTTTCATTCCATCTTATTATTGATGCTTTTTATCCCAACCCTCTGGCCAGATCCACTCTTCATTATTCCTATTATTTTATTACTAGTTTCATTCCATCTTATTATTGATGCTTTTTATCCCAACCATCTGGCCAGATTAACTCTTCATTATTCCTATTATTTTATTACTAGTTTGATTCCATCTTATTATTGATGCTTTTTATCCCAACTCTCTGGCCAGATTAACTCTTCCTTATTCCTATAAATTTATTACTAGTTTGATTCCATCTTATTATTGATGCTTTTTATCCCAACCCTCTGGCCAGATCCACTCTTCATTATTGCTATTATTTTATTACTAGTTTCCTTCCATCTTATTATTGATGCTTTTTATCCCAACACTCTGGCCAGATCCACTCTTCATTATTCCTATTATTTTATTACTATTTTGATTCCATCTTATTATTGAAGCTTTTTATCCTAACCCTCTGGCCAGATCCACTCTTCATTATTCCTATTATTTTATTACTAGTTTGATTCCATCTTATTATTGATGCTTTTTATCCCAACCCTCTGGCCAGATCCACTCTTCATTATTCCTATTATTTTATTACTAATTTCCTTCCATCTTATTATTGATGCTTTTTATCCCAACCCTCTGGCCAGATCCACTCTTCATTATTGCTATTATTTTATTACTAGTTTCCTTCCATCTTATTATTGATACTTTTTATCCCAACCCTCTGGCAAGATCCACTCTTCATTATTCCTAGTATTTCATTACTAGTTTGATTCCATCTTATTATTGAAGCTTTTTATCCCAACCCTCTGGCCAGATCCACTCTTCATTATTCCTATTATTTTATTACTAGTTTGATTCCATCTTATTATTGAAGCTTTTTATCCCAACCCTCTGGCCAGATCCACTCTTCATTATTACTATTATTTTATTACTAGTTTCCTTCCATCTTATTTTTGATGCTTTTTATCCCAACACTCTGGCCAGATCCACTCTTCATTATTGCTATTATTTTATTACTAGTTTCCTTCCATCTTATTATTGATTCTTTTTATCCCAACCCTCTGGCCAGATCCACTCTTCATTATTCCTATTATTTTATTACTAGTTTCCTTCCATCTTATTATTGATTCTTTTTATCCCAACCCTCTGGCCAGATCCACTCTTCATTATTCCTATCATTTTATTACTAGTTTGATTCCATCTTATTATTGATTCTTTTTATCCCAACACTCTGGCCAGATCCACTCTTCATTATTCCTATTATTTTATTACTAGTTTCCTTCCATCTTATTATTGATTCTTTTTATACCAACCCTCTGGCCAGATCCACTCTTCATTATTCCTATTATTTTATTACTAGTTTCCTTCCATCTTATTATTGATGCTTTTTATTCCAACCCTCTGGCCAGATCCACTCTTCATTATTCCTATTATTTTATTACTAGTTTCCTTCCATCTTATTATTGATTCTTTTTATCCCAACACTCTGGCCAGATCCACTCTTCATTATTCCTATTATTTTATTACTAGTTTCCTTCCATCTTATTATTGATTCTTTTTATCCCAACACTCTGGCCAGATCCACTCTTCATTATTCCTATTATTTTATTACTAGTTTCCTTCCATCTTATTATTGATTCTTTTTATCCCAACCCTCTGGCCAGATCCACTCTTCATTATTCCTATTATTTTATTACTAGTTTCCTTCCATCTTATTATTGATTCTTTTTATCCCAACCCTCTGGCCAGATCCACTCTTCATTATTCCTATTATTTTATTACTAGTTTCCTTCCATCTTATTATTGATTCTTTTTATCCCAACCCTCTGGCCAGATCCACTCTTCATTATTCCTATTATTTTATTACTAGTTTCCTTCCATCTTATTATTGATTCTTTTTATCCCAACCCTCTGGCCAGATCCACTCTTCATTATTCCTATTATTTTATTACTAGTTTCCTTCCATCTTATTATTGATTCTTTTTATCACAACCCTCTGGCCAGATCCACTCTTCATTATTCCTATTATTTTATTACTAATTTCCTTCCATCTTATTATTGATTCTTTTTATCCCAACCCTCTGGCCAGATCCACTCTTCATTATTCCTATTATTTTATTACTAGTTTCCTTCCATCTTATTATTGATTCTTTTTATCCCAACCCTATGGCCAGATCCACTCTTCATTATTCCTATTATTTTATTACTAGTTTCCTTCCATCTTATTATTGATTCTTTTTATCCCAACACTCTGGCCAGATCCACTCTTCATTATTCCTATTATTTTATTACTAGTTTCCTTCCATCTTATTATTGATGCTTTTTATCCCAACACGCTGGCCAGATCCACTCTTCATTATTCCTATTATTTTATTACTAGTTTGATTCCATCTTATTATTGAAGCATTTTATCCCAACCCTCTGGCCAGATCCACTCTTCATTATTCCTATTATTTTATTACTAGTTTCCTTCCATCTTATTATTGATGCTTTTTATCCCAACACTCTGGCCAGATCCACTCTTCATTATTCCTATTATTTTATTACTAGTTTTATTCCATCTTATTATTGAAGCTTTTTATCCCAACCCTATGGCCAGATCCACTCTTCATTATTACTATTATTTTATTACTAGTTTGATTCCATCTTGTTATTGATGCTTTTTATCCCAACGCTCTGGCCAGATCCACTCTTCATCATTCCAGTTATTTAGTACTAGTTTGATTCCATCTTATTATTGAAGCTTTTTATCCTAACCCTCTGGCCAGATCCACTGTTCATTATTACTATTATTTTATTACTAGTTTGATTGCATCTTATTATTGATGCTTTTTTATCCCAACCCTCTGGCCAGATCCACTCTTCATTATTTCTATTATTTTATTACTAGTTTCCTTCCATCTTATTATTGATTCTTTTTATCCCAACCCTCTGGCCAGATCCACTCTTCATTATTCCTATTATTTTATTACTAGTTTCCTTCCATCTTATTATTGATGCTTTTTATCCCAATACTCTGGCCAGATCCACTCTTCATTATTCCTATTATTTTATTACTAGTTTCCGTCCATCTTATTATTGATTCTTTTTATCCCAACCCTCTGGCCAGATCCACTCTTCATTATTCCTATTATTTTATTACTAGTTTGATTCCATCTTATTATTGAAGCTTTTTATCCCAACCCTATGGCCAGATCCACTCTTCATTATTACTATTATTTTATTACTAGTTTGATTCCATCTTGTTATTGATGCTTTTTATCCCAACGCTCTAGCCAGATCCACTCTTCATCATTCCTGTTATTTAGTACTAGTTTGATTCCATCTTATTATTGAAGCTTTTTATCCTAACCCTCTGGCCAGATCCACTGTTCATTATTACTATTATTTTATTACTAGTTTGATTGCATCTTATTATTGATGCTTTTTTATCCCAACCCTCTGGCCAGATCCACTCTTCATTATTACTATTATTTTATTACTAGTTTGATTCCATCTTATTATTGATGCTTTTTATCCCAACCCTCTGGCCAGATCCACTCTTCATTATTCCTATTATTTTATTACTAGTTTGATTCCATCTTATTATTGATGCTTTTTTATCCCAACCCTCTGGCCAGATGCACTCTTCATTATTCCTATTATTTTATTACTAGTTTGATTCCATCTTATTATTGATGCTTTTTATCCCAACCATCTGGCCAGATTAACTCTTCATTATTCCTATTATTTTATTACTAGTTTGATTCCATCTTATTATTGATGCTTTTTATCCCAACCCTCTGACCAGATCCACTCTTCATTATTCCTATTATTTTATTACTAGTTTGATTCCATCTTATTATTGATGCTTTTTATCCCAACCCTCTGGCCAGATCCACTTTTCATTATTCCTATTATTTTATTACTAGTTTCCTTCCATCTTATTATTGATGCTTTTTATCCCAACCATCTGGCCAGATTAACTCTTCATTATTCCTATTATTTTATTACTAGTTTGATTCCATCTTATTATTGAAGATTTTATCCTAACCCTCTGGCCAGATCCACTCTTCATTATTCCTATTATTTTATTACTAGTTTGATTCCATCTTATTATTGATGCTTTTTATCCCAACCCTCTGGCCAGATCCACTCTTCATTATTCCTATTATTTTATTACTAGTTTCCTTCCATCTTATTATTGATTCTTTTTATCCCAACCCTCTGGCCAGATCCACTCTTCATTATTCCTATTATTTTATTACTAGTTTGATTCCATCTTATTATTGAAGCTTTTTATCCCAACCCTATGGCCAGATCCACTCTTCATTATTACTATTATTTTATTACTAGTTTGATCCCATCTTGTTATTGATGCTTTTTATCCCAACGCTCTGGCCAGATCCACTCTTCATCATTCCTGTTATTTAGTACTAGTTTGATTCCATCTTATTATTGAAGCTTTTTATCCTAACCCTCTGGCCAGATCCACTGTTCATTATTACTATTATTTTATTACTAGTTTGATTGCATCTTATTATTGATGCTTTTTTATCCCAACCCTCTGGCCAGATCCACTCTTCATTATTTCTATTATTTTATTACTAGTTTCCTTCCATCTTATTATTGATTTTTTTATCCCATCCCTCTGGCCAGATCCATTCTTCATTATTCCTATTATTTTATTACTAGTTTCCTTCCATCTTATTATTGATGCTTTTTATCCCAACACTCTGGCCAGATCCACTCTTCATTATTCCTATTATTTTATTACTAGTTTCCTTCCATCTTATTATTGATTCTTTTTATCCCAACCCTCTGGCCAGATCCACTCTTCATTATTCCTATTATTTTATTACTAGTTTGATTCCATCTTATTATTGAAGCTTTTTATCCCAACCCTATGGCCAGATCCACTCTTCATTATTACTATTATTTTATTACTAGTTTGATTCCATCTTGTTATTGATGCTTTTTATCCCAACGCTCTAGCCAGATCCACTCTTCATCATTCCTGTTATTTAGTACTAGTTTGATTGCATCTTATTATTGATGCTTTTTTATCCCAACCCTCTGGCCAGATCCACTCTTCATTATTACTATTATTTAATTACTAGTTTGATTCCATCTTATTATTGATGCTTTTTATCCCAACACTCTGGCCAGATCCACTCTTCATTATAGCTATTATTTTCTTACTAGTTTCATTCCATCTTATTATTGATGCTTTTTATCTCAACCCTCTGGCCAGATCCACTCTTCATTATTGCTATTATTTTATTACTAGTTTCCTTCCATCTTATTATTGATACTTTTTATCCCAACCCTCTGGCCAGATCCACTCTTCATTATTCCTATTATTTTATTACTAGTTTGATTCCATCTTATTATTGAAGCTTTTTATCCCAACCCTCTGGCCAGATCCACTCTTCATTATTACTATTATTTTATTACTAGTTTCCTTCCATCTTATTATTGATGCTTTTTATCCCAACACTCTGGCCAGATCCACTCTTCATTATTGCTATTATTTTATTACTAGTTTCCTTCCATCTTATTATTGATTCTTTTTATCCCAACCCTCTGGCCAGATCCACTCTTCATTATTCCTATTATTTTATTACTAGTTTCCTTCCATCTTATTATTGATGCTTTTTATCCCAACACTCTGGCCAGATCCACTCTTCATTATTCCTATCATTTTATTACTAGTTTCCTTCCATCTTATTATTGATTCTTTTTATCCCAACCCTCTGGCCAGATCCACTCTTCATTATTCCTATTATTTTATTACTAGTTTCCTTCCATCTTATTATTGATTCTTTTTATCCCAACCCTCTGGCCAGATCCACTCTTCATTATTCCTATCATTTTATTACTAGTTTGATTCCATCTTATTATTGATTCTTTTTATCCCAACACTCTGGCCAGATCCACTCTTCATTATTCCTATTATTTTATTACTAGTTTGATTCCATCTTATTATTGATGCTTTTTATCCCAACCCTCTGGCCAGATCCACTCTTCATTATTCCTATTATTTTATTACTAGTTTCCTTCCATCTTATTATTGATTCTTTTTATACCAACCCTCTGGCCAGATCCACTCTTCATTATTCCTATTATTTTATTACTAGTTTCCTTCCATCTTATTATTGATGCTTTTTATCCCAACCCTCTGGCCAGATCCACTCTTCATTATTCCTATTATTTTATTACTAGTTTCCTTCCATCTTATTATTGATTCTTTTTATACCAACCCTCTGGCCAGATCCACTCTTCATTATTCCTATTATTTTATTACTAGTTTCCTTCCATCTTATTATTGATGCTTTTTATTCCAACCCTCTGGCCAGATCCACTCTTCATTATTCCTATTATTTTATTACTAGTTTCCTTCCATCTTATTATTGATTCTTTTTATCCCAACACTCTGGCCAGATCCACTCTTCATTATTCCTATTATTTTATTACTAGTTTCCTTCCATCTTATTATTGATTCTTTTTATCCCAACCCTCTGGCCAGATCCACTCTTCATTATTCCTATTATTTTATTACTAGTTTCCTTCCATCTTATTATTGATTCTTTTTATCCCAACCCTCTGGCCAGATCCACTCTTCATTATTCCTATTATTTTATTACTAATTTCCTTCCATCTTATTATTGATTCTTTTTATCCCAACCCTCTGGCCAGATCCACTCTTCATTATTCCTATTATTTTATTACTAGTTTCCTTCCATCTTATTATTGATTCTTTTTATCCCAACCCTATGGCCAGATCCACTCTTCATTATTCCTATTATTTTATTACTAGTTTCCTTCCATCTTATTATTGATTCTTTTTATCCCAACACTCTGGCCAGATCCACTCTTCATTATTCCTATTATTTTATTACTAGTTTCCTTCCATCTTATTATTGATGCTTTTTATCCCAACACTCTGGCCAGATCCACTCTTCATTATTCCTATTATTTTATTACTAGTTTGATTCCATCTTATTATTGAAGCATTTTATCCCAACCCTCTGGCCAGATCCACTCTTCATTATTCCTATTATTTTATTACTAGTTTCCTTCCATCTTATTATTGATGCTTTTTATTCCAACCCTCTGGCCAGATCCACTCTTCATTATTCCTATTATTTTATTACTAGTTTCCTTCCATCTTATTATTGATTCTTTTTATCCCAACACTCTGGCCAGATCCACTCTTCATTATTCCTATTATTTTATTACTAGTTTGATTCCATCTTATTATTGATTCTTTTTATCCCAACCCTCTGGCCAGATCCACTCTTCATTATTCCTATTATTTTATTACTAGTTTCCTTCCATCTTATTATTGATTCTTTTTATCCCAACCCTCTGGCCAGATCCACTCTTCATTATTCCTATTATTTTATTACTAGTTTCCTTCCATCTTATTATTGATTCTTTTTATCCCAACCCTCTGGCCAGATCCACTCTTCATTATTCCTATTATTTTATTACTAGTTTCCTTCCATCTTATTATTGATTCTTTTTATCCCAACCCTCTGGCCAGATCCACTCTTCATTATTCCTATTATTTTATTACTAATTTCCTTCCATCTTATTATTGATTCTTTTTATCCCAACCCTCTGGCCAGATCCACTCTTCATTATTCCTATTATTTTATTACTAGTTTCCTTCCATCTTATTATTGATTCTTTTTATCCCAACCCTATGGCCAGATCCACTCTTCATTATTCCTATTATTTTATTACTAGTTTCCTTCCATCTTATTATTGATTCTTTTTATCCCAACACTCTGGCCAGATCCACTCTTCATTATTCCTATTATTTTATTACTAGTTTCCTTCCATCTTATTATTGATGCTTTTTATCCCAACACTCTGGCCAGATCCACTCTTCATTATTCCTATTATTTTATTACTAGTTTGATTCCATCTTATTATTGAAGCATTTTATCCCAACCCTCTGGCCAGATCCACTCTTCATTATTCCTATTATTTTATTACTAGTTTCCTTCCATCTTATTATTGATGCTTTTTATCCCAACACTCTGGCCAGATCCACTCTTCATTATTCCTATTATTTTATTACTAGTTTGATTCCATCTTATTATTGAAGCTTTTTATCCCAACCCTATGGCCAGATCCACTCTTCATTATTACTATTATTTTATTACTAGTTTCCTTCCATCTTATTATTGATTCTTTTTATCCCAACCCTCTGGCCAGATCCACTCTTCATTATTCCTATTATTTTATTACTAGTTTCCTTCCATCTTATTATTGAAGCTTTTTATCCTAACCCTCTGGCCAGATCCACTGTTCATTATTACTATTATTTTATTACTAGTTTGATTGCATCTTATTATTGATGCTTTTTTATCCCAACCCTCTGGCCAGATCCACTCTTCATTATTTCTATTATTTTATTACTAGTTTCCTTCCATCTTATTATTGATTCTTTTTATCCCAACCCTCTGGCCAGATCCACTCTTCATTATTCCTATTATTTTATTACTAGTTTCCTTCCATCTTATTATTGATGCTTTTTATCCCAATACTCTGGCCAGATCCACTCTTCATTATTCCTATTATTTTATTACTAGTTTCCTTCCATCTTATTATTGATTCTTTTTATCCCAACCCTCTGGCCAGATCCACTCTTCATTATTCCTATTATTTTATTACTAGTTTGATTCCATCTTATTATTGAAGCTTTTTATCCCAACCCTATGGCCAGATCCACTCTTCATTATTACTATTATTTTATTACTAGTTTGATTCCATCTTGTTATTGATGCTTTTTATCCCAACGCTCTAGCCAGATCCACTCTTCATCATTCCTGTTATTTAGTACTAGTTTGATTCCATCTTATTATTGAAGCTTTTTATCCTAACCCTCTGGCCAGATCCACTGTTCATTATTACTATTATTTTATTACTAGTTTGATTGCATCTTATTATTGATGCTTTTTTATCCCAACCCTCTGGCCAGATCCACTCTTCATTATTACTATTATTTTATTACTAGTTTGATTCCATCTTATTATTGATGCTTTTTATCCCAACCCTCTGGCCAGATCCACTCTTCATTATTCCTATTATTTTATTACTAGTTTGATTCCATCTTATTATTGATGCTTTTTTATCCCAACCCTCTGGCCAGATGCACTCTTCATTATTCCTATTATTTTATTACTAGTTTGATTCCATCTTATTATTGATGCTTTTTATCCCAACCATCTGGCCAGATTAACTCTTCATTATTCCTATTATTTTATTACTAGTTTGATTCCATCTTATTATTGATGCTTTTTATCCCAACCCTCTGACCAGATCCACTCTTCATTATTCCTATTATTTTATTACTAGTTTGATTCCATCTTATTATTGATGCTTTTTATCCCAACCCTCTGGCCAGATCCACTTTTCATTATTCCTATTATTTTATTACTAGTTTCCTTCCATCTTATTATTGATGCTTTTTATCCCAACCATCTGGCCAGATTAACTCTTCATTATTCCTATTATTTTATTACTAGTTTGATTCCATCTTATTATCGATGCTTTTTATCCCAACCCTCTGGCCAGATCCACTCTTCATTATTCCTATTATTTTATTACTAGTTTCATTCCATCTTATTATTGATGCTTTTTATCCCAACCCTCTGACCAGATCCACTCTTCATTATTCCTATTATTTTATTACTAGTTTCATTCCATCTTATTATTTATGTTTTTTATCCCAACCCTCTGGCCAGATTAACTCTTCCTTATTCCTATTATTTTATTACTAGTTTGATTTCATCTTATTATTGATGCTTTTTATCCCAACCCTCTGGCCAGATTAACTCTTCATTATTCCTATTATTTTATTACTAGTTTGATTCCATCTTATTATTGATGCTTTTTATCCCAACTCTCTGGCCAGATTAACTCTTCCTTATTCCTATTAATTTATTACTAGTTTGATTCCATCTTATTATTGAAGCTTTTTATCCTAACCCTCTGGCCAGATCCACTCTTCATTATTACTATTATTTTATTACTAGTTTGATTGCATCTTATTATTGATGCTTTTTTATCCCAACCCTCTGGCCAGATCCACTCTTCATTATTCCTATTATTTTATTACTAGTTTCCTTCCATCTTATTATTGATTCTTTTTATCCCAACCCTCTGGCCATATCCACTCTTCATTATTCCTATTATTTTATTACTAGTTTCCTTCCATCTTATTATTGATGCTTTTTATCCCAACACTCTGGCCAGATCCACTCTTCATTATTCCTATTATTTTATTACTAGTTTCCTTCCATCTTATTATTGATTCTTTTTATCCCAACCCTCTGGCCAGATCCACTCTTCATTATTCCTATTATTTTATTACTAGTTTGATTCCATCTTATTATTGAAGCTTTTTATCCCAACCCTATGGCCAGATCCACTCTTCATTATTACTATTATTTTATTACTAGTTTGATTCCATCTTGTTATTGATGCTTTTTATCCCAACGCTCTAGCCAGATCCACTCTTCATCATTCCTGTTATTTAGTACTAGTTTGATTCCATCTTATTATTGAAGCTTTTTATCCTAACCCTCTGGCCAGATCCACTGTTCATTATTACTATTATTTTATTACTAGTTTGATTGCATCTTATTATTGATGCTTTTTTATCCCAACCCTCTGGCCAGATCCACTCTTCATTATTACTATTATTTTATTACTAGTTTGATTCCATCTTATTATTGATGCTTTTTATCCCAACCCTCTGGCCAGATCCACTCTTCATTATTCCTATTATTTTATTACTAGTTTGATTCCATCTTATTATTGATGCTTTTTTATCCCAACCCTCTGGCCAGATCCACTCTTCATTATTCCTATTATTTTATTACTAGTTTGATTCCATCTTATTATTGATGCTTTTTTATCCCAACCCTCTGGCCAGATCCACTCTTCATTATTCCTATTATTTTATTACTAGTTTCATTCCATCTTATTATTGATGCTTTTTATCCCAACCCTCTGGCCAGATTAACTCTTCATTATTCCTATTATTTTATTACTAGTTTGATTCCCTCTTATTATTGATGCTTTTTATCCCAACTCTCTGGCCAGATTAACTCTTCCTTATTCCTATTAATTTATTACTAGTTTGATTCCATCTTATTATTGATGCTGTTTATCCCAACTCTCTGGCCAGATTAACTTTTCATTATTCCTATTATTTTATTACTAGTTTGATTCCATCTTATTATTGAAGCTTTTTATCCCAACTCTCTGGCCAGATTAACTCTTCCTTATTCCTATTAATTTATTACTAGTTTGATTCCATCTTATTATTGATGCTTTTTATCCCAACTCTCTGGCCAGATTAACTCTTCATTATTCCTATTATTTTATTACTAGTTTGATTCCATCTTATTATTGATGCTTTTTATCCCAACTCTCTGGCCAGATTAACTCTTCCTTATCCCTATTAATTTATTACTAGTTTGATTCCATCTTATTATTGATGCTTTTTATCCCAACTCTCTGGCCAGATTAACTCTTCATTATTCCTATTATTTTATTACTAGTTTGATTCCATCTTATTATTGATGCTTTTTATCCCAACTCTCTGGCCAGATTAACTCTTCCTTATTCCTATTAATTTATTACTAGTTTGATTCCATCTTATTATTGATGCTTTTTATCCCAACCCTCTGGCCAGATCCACTCTTCATTATTGCTATTATTTTATTACTAGTTTCCTTCCATCTTATTATTGATGCTTTTTATCCCAACACTCTGGCCAGATCCACTCTTCATTATTCCTATTATTTTATTACTATTTTGATTCCATCTTATTATTGAAGCTTTTTATCCTAACCCTCTGGCCAGATCCACTCTTCATTATTCCTATTATTTTATTACTAGTTTGATTCCATCTTATTATTGATGCTTTTTATCCCAACCCTCTGGCCAGATCCACTCTTCATTATTCCTATTATTTTATTACTAATTTCCTTCCATCTTATTATTGATGCTTTTTATCCCAACCCTCTGGCCAGATCCACTCTTCATTATAGCTATTTTTTTCTTACTAGTTTCATTCTATCTTATTATTGATGCTTTTTATCTCAACCCTCTGGCCAGATCCACTCTTCATTATTGCTATTATTTTATTACTAGTTTGATTCCATCTTATTATTGAAGCTTTTTATCCCAACCCTCTGGCCAGATCCACTCTTCATTATTCCTATTATTTTATTACTAGTTTCCTTCCATCTTATTATTGATACTTTTTATCCCAACCCTCTGGCCAGATCCACTCTTCATTATTCCTATTATTTCATTACTAGTTTGATTCCATCTTATTATTGAAGCTTTTTATCCCAACCCTCTGGCCAGATCCACTCTTCATTATTCCTATTATTCTATTACTAGTTTGATTCAATCTTATTATTGATTCCTTTTATCCCAACCCTCTGGCCAGATCCACTCTTCATTATTACTATTATTTTATTACTAGTTTGATTCCATCTTATTATTGAAGATTTTATCCTAACCCTCTGGCCAGATCCACTCTTCATTATTCCTATTATTTTATTACTAGTTTGATTCCATCTTATTATTGATGCTTTTTATCCCAACCCTCTGGCCAGATCCACTCTTCATTATTCCTATTATTTTATTACTAGTTTCCTTCCATCTTATTATTGATGCTTTTTATCCCAACACTCTGGCCAGATCCACTCTTCATTGTTGCTATTATTTTATTACTAGTTTCCTTCCATCTTATTATTGATTCTTTTTATCCCAACCCTCTGGCCAGATCCACTCTTCATTATTCCTATTATTTTATTACTAGTTTCCTTCCATCTTATTATTGATTCTTTTTATCCCAACCCTCTGGCCAGATCCACTCTTCATTATTCCTATCATTTTATTACTAGTTTCCTTCCATCTTATTATTGATTCTTTTTATCCCAACCCTCTGGCCAGATCCACTCTTCATTATTCCTATTATTTTATTACTAGTTTCCTTCCATCTTATTATTGATGCTTTTTATTCCAACCCTCTGGCCAGATCCACTCTTCATTATTCCTATTATTTTATTACTAGTTTCCTTCCATCTTATTATTGATTCTTTTTATAACAACCCTCTGGCCAGATCCACTCTTCATTATTCCTATTATTTTATTACTAGTTTCCTTCCATCTTATTATTGATGCTTTTTATTCCAACCCTCTGGCCAGATCCACTCTTCATTATTCCTATTATTTTATTACTAGTTTCCTTCCATCTTATTATTGATTCTTTTTATCCCAACACTCTGGCCAGATCCACTCTTCATTATTCCTATTATTTTATTACTAGTTTCCTTCCATCTTATTATTGATTCTTTTTATCCCAACACTCTGGCCAGATCCACTCTTCATTATTCCTATTATTTTATTACTAGTTTCCTTCCATTTTATTATTGATTCTTTTTATCCCAACCCTCTGGCCAGATCCACTCTTCATTATTCCTTTTATTTTATTACTAGTTTCCTTCCATCTTATTATTGATTCTTTTTATCCCAACCCTCTGGCCAGATCCACTCTTCATTATTCCTATTATTTTATTACTAGTTTCCTTCCATCTTATTATTGATACTTTTTATCCCAACCCTCTGGCCAGATCCACTCTTCATTATTCCTATTATTTTATTACAAGTTTCCTTCCATCTTATTATTGATTCTTTTTATCCCAACCCTCTGGCCAGATCCACTCTTCATTATTCCTATTATTTTATTACTAGTTTCCTTCCATCTTATTATTGATTCTTTTTATCCCAACCCTCTGGCCAGATCCACTCTTCATTATTCCTATTATTTTATTACTAGTTTCCTTCCATCTTATTATTGATTCTTTTTATCCCAACCCTCTGGCCAGATCCACTCTTCATTATTCCTATTATTTTATTACTAGTTTCCTTCCATCTTATTATTGATTCTTTTTATCCCAACCCTCTGGCCAGATCCACTCTTCATTATTCCTATTATTTTATTACTAGTTTCCTTCCATCTTATTATTGATTCTTTTTATCCCAACCCTATGGCCAGATCCACTCTTCATTATTCCTATTATTTTATTACTAGTTTCCTTCCATCTTATTATTGATTCTTTTTATCCCAACCCTATGGCCAGATCCACTCTAAATTATTCCTATTATTTTATTACTAGTTTCCTTCCATCTTATTATTGATTCTTTTTATCCCAACCCTATGGCCAGATCCACTCTTCATTATTCCTATTATTTAATTACTAGTTTCCTTCCATCTTATTATTGATTCTTTTTATCCCAACTCTCTGGCCAGATCCACTCTTCATTATTCCTATTATTTTATTACTAGTTTCCTTCCATCTTATTATTGATTCTTTTTATCCCAACCCTCTGGCCAGATCCACTCTTCATTATTCCTATTATTTTATTACTAGTTTCCTTCCATCTTATTATTGATTCTTTTTATCCCAACCCTATGGCCAGATCCACTCTTCATTATTCCTATTATTTTATTACTAGTTTCCTTCCATCTTATTATTGATTCTTTTTATCCCAACACTCTGGCCAGATCCACTCTTCATTATTCCTATTATTTTATTACTAGTTTCCTTCCATCTTATTATTGATTCTTTTTATCCCAACCCTCTGGCCAGATCCACTCTTCATTATTCCTATTATTTTATTACTAGTTTCCTTCCATCTTATTATTGATTCTTTTTATCCCAACCCTCTGGCCAGATCCACTCTTCATTATTCCTATTATTTTATTACTAGTTTCCTTCCATCTTATTATTGATTCTTTTTATCCCAACACTCTGGCCAGATCCACTCTTCATTATTCCTATTATTTTATTACTAGTTTCCTTCCATCTTATTATTGATGCTTTTTATCCCAACACTCTGGCCAGATCCACTCTTCATTATTCCTATTATTTTATTACTAGTTTGATTCCATCTTATTATTGAAGCATTTTATCCCAACCCTCTGGCCAGATCCACTCTTCATTATTCCTATTATTTTATTACTAGTTTCCTTCCATCTTATTATTGATGCTTTTTATCCCAACACTCTGGCCAGATCCACTCTTCATTATTCCTATGATTTTATTACTAGTTTCCTTCCATCTTATTATTGATGCTTTTTATTCCAACCCTCTGGCCAGATCCACTCTTCATTATTCCTATTATTTTATTACTAGTTTCCTTCCATCTTATTATTGATTCTTTTTATACCAACCCTCTGGCCAGATCCACTCTTCATTATTCCTATTATTTTATTACTAGTTTCCTTCCATCTTATTATTGATGCTTTTTATTCCAACCCTCTGGCCAGATCCACTCTTCATTATTCCTATTATTTTATTACTAGTTTCCTTCCATCTTATTATTGATTCTTTTTATCCCAACACTCTGGCCAGATCCACTCTTCATTATTCCTATTATTTTATTACTAGTTTCCTTCCATCTTATTATTGATTCTTTTTATCCCAACACTCTGGCCAGATCCACTCTTCATTATTCCTATTATTTTATTACTAGTTTCCTTCCATCTTATTATTGATTCTTTTTATCCCAACCCTCTGGCCAGATCCACTCTTCATTATTCCTATTATTTTATTACTAGTTTCCTTCCATCTTATTATTGATTCTTTTTATCCCAACCCTATGGCCAGATCCACTCTTCATTATTCCTATTATTTTATTACTAGTTTCCTTCCATCTTATTATTGATTCTTTTTATCCCAACCCTATGGCCAGATCCACTCTTCATTATTCCTATTATTTTATTACTAGTTTCCTTCCATCTTATTATTGATTCTTTTTTTCCCAACCCTATGGCCAGATCCACTCTTCATTATTCCTATTATTTAATTACTAGTTTCCTTCCATCTTATTATTGATTCTTTTTATCCCAACACTCTGGCCAGATCCACTCTTCATTATTCCTATTATTTTATTACTAGTTTCCTTCCATCTTATTATTGATTCTTTTTATCCCAACACTCTGGCCAGATCCACTCTTCATTATTCCTATTATTTTATTACTAGTTTCCTTCCATCTTATTATTGATTCTTTTTATCCCAACCCTATGGCCAGATCCACTCTTCATTATTCCTATTATTTTATTACTAGTTTCCTTCCATCTTATTATTGATTCTTTTTATCGCAACACTCTGGCCAGATCCACTCTTCATTATTCCTATTATTTTATTACTATTTTCCTTCCATCTTATTATTGATTCTTTTTATCCCAACCCTCTGGCCAGATCCACTCTTCATTATTCCTATTATTTTATTACTAGTTTCCTTCCATCTTATTATTGATTCTTTTTATCCTAACCCTCTGGCCAGATCCACTCTTCATTATTCCTATTATTTTATTACTAGTTTCCTTCCATCTTATTATTGATTCTTTTTATCCCAACACTCTGGCAAGATCCACTCTTCATTATTCCTATTATTTTATTACTAGTTTCCTTCCATCTTATTATTGATGCTTTTTATCCCAACACTCTGGCCAGATCCACTCTTCATTATTCCTATTATTTTATTACTAGTTTCCTTCCATCTTATTATTGATGCTTTTTATCCCAACCCTCTGGCCAGATCCACTCTTCATTATTCCTATTATTTTATTACTAGTTTGATTCCATCTTATTATTGAAGCTTTTTATCCCAACCCTATGGCCAGATCCACTCTTCATTATTACTATTATTTTATTACTAGTTTGATTCCATCTTGTTATTGATGCTTTTTATCCCAACGCTCTAGCCAGATCCACTCTTCTTCATTCCTGTTATTTAGTACTAGTTTGATTCCATCTTATTATTGAAGCTTTTTATCCTAACCCTCTGGCCAGATCCACTGTTCATTATTACTATTATTTTATTACTAGTTTGATTGCATCTTATTATTGATGCTTTTTTATCCCAACCCTCTGGCCAGATCCACTCTTCATTATTACTATTATTTTATTACTAGTTTGATTCCATCTTATTATTGATGCTTTTTATCCCAACCCTCTGGCCAGATCCACTCTTCATTATTCCTATTATTTTATTACTAGTTTCATTCCATCTTATTATTGATGCTTTTTATCCCAACCATCTGGCCAGATTAACTCTTCATTATTCCTATTATTTTATTACTAGTTTGATTCCATCTTATTATTGATGCTTTTTATCCCAACCCTCTGACCAGATCCACTCTTCATTATTCCTATTATTTTATTACTAGTTTCATTCCATCTTATTATTGATGCTTTTTATCCCAACCCTCTGGCCAGATCCACTCTTCATTATTCCTATTATTTTATGACTAGTTTGATTCCATCTTATTATTGATGCTTTTTATCCCAACCCTCTGGCCAGATTAACTCTTCATTATTCCTATTATTTTATTACTAGTTTCATTCCATCTTATTATTGATGCTTTTTATCCCAACCCTCTGGCCAGATTAACTCTTCCTTATTCCTATTATTTTATTACTAGTTTGATTTCATCTTATTATTGATGCTTTTTATCCCAACTCTCTGGCCAGATTAACTCTTCCTTATTCCTATTAATTTATTACTAGTTTGATTCCATCTTATTATTGATGCTTTTTATCCCAACCCTCTGGCCAGATCCACTCTTCATTATTCCTATTATTTTATTACTAGTTTCATTCCATCTTATTATTGATGCTTTTTATCCCAACCCTCTGACCAGATCCACTCTTCATTATTCCTATTATTTTATTACTAGTTTCATTCCATCTTATTATTGATGCTTTTTATCCCAACCCTCTGGCCAGATTAACTCTTAATAATTCCTATTATTTTATTACTAGTTTGATTCCATCTTATTATTGATGCTTTTTATCCCAACCCTCTGGCCAGATCCACTCTTCATTATTCCTATTATTTTATGACTAGTTTGATTCCATCTTATTATTGATGCTTTTTATCCCAACCCTCTGGCCAGATTAACTCTTCATTATTCCTATTATTTTATTACTAGTTTCATTCCATCTTATTATTGATGCTTTTTATCCCAACCCTCTGGCCAGATTAACTCTTCCTTATTCCTATTATTTTATTACTAGTTTGATTTCATCTTATTATTGATGCTTTTTATCCCAACTCTCTGGCCAGATTAACTCTTCCTTATTCCTATTAATTTATTACTAGTTTGATTCCATCTTATTATTGATGCTTTTTATCCCAACCCTCTGGCCAGATCCACTCTTCATTATTCCTATTATTTTATTACTAGTTTCATTCCATCTTATTATTGATGCTTTTTATCCCAACCCTCTGACCAGATCCACTCTTCATTATTCCTATTATTTTATTACTAGTTTCATTCCATCTTATTATTGATGCTTTTTATCCCAACCCTCTGGCCAGATTAACTCTTAATAATTCCTATTATTTTATTACTAGTTTGATTCCATCTTATTATTGATGCTTTTTATCCCAACCCTCTGGCCAGATTAACTCTTCATTATTCCTATTATTTTATTACTAGTTTGATTCCATCTTATTATTGATGCTTTTTATCCCAACCCTCTGGCCAGATCCACTCTTCATTATTCCTATTATTTTATTACTAGTTCTAGTTTGATTCCATCTTATTATAGATGCTTTTTATCCCAAACCTCTGGCCAGATTAACTCTTCATTATTCCTATTATTTTATTACTAGTTTGATTCCATCTTATTATTGATGCTTTTTATCCCAACGCTCTGGCCAGATTAACTCTTCATTATTCCTATTATTTTATTACTAGTTTGATTCCATCTTATTATTGATGCTTTTTATCCCAACCCTCTGGCCAGATCCACTCTTCATTATTCCTATTATTTTATTACTAGTTTGATTTCATCTTATTATTGATGCTTTTTATCCCAACACTCTGGCCAGATTAACTCTTCATCATTCCTATTATTTTATTACTAGTTTGATTCCATCTTATTATTGATGCTTTTTATCCCAACCCTCTGGCCAGATTAACTCTTCATTATTCCTATTATTTTATTACTAGTTTGATTCCATCTTATTATTGATGCTTTTTATCCCAACCCTCTGGCCAGATTAACTCTTCATTATTCCTATTATTTTATTACTAGTTTGATTCCATCTTATTATTGATGCTTTTTATCCCAACCCTCTGGCCAGATTAACTCTTCATTATTCCTATTATTTTATTACTAGTTTGATTCCATCTTATTATTGATGCTTTTTATCCCAACCCTCTGGCCAGATCCACTCTTCATTATTCCTATTATTTTATTACTAGTTTGATTTCATCTTATTATTGATGCTTTTTATCCCAACCCTCTGGCCAGATCCACTCTTCATAATTCCTATTATTTTATTACTAGTTTGATTCCATCTTATTATTGATGTTTTTTATCCCTACCCTCTGGCCAGATCCACTCTTCATTATTCCTATTATTTTATTTCTACTTTGATTCCATCTTATTATTGATGCTTTTTATCCCAACCCTCTGGCCAGATCCACTCTTCATTATTCCTATTATTTTATTACTAGTTTGATTTCATCTTATTATTGATGCTTTTTATCCCAACCCTCTGGCCAGATTAACTCTTCATCATTCCTATTATTTTATTACTAGTTTGATTCCATCTTATTATTGATGCTTTTTATCCCAACCCTCTGGCCAGATTAACTCTTCATTATTCCTATTATTTTATTACTAGTTTGATTCCATCTTATTATTGATGCTTTTTATCCCAACCCTCTGGCCAGATTAACTCTTCATCATTCCTATTATTTTATTACTAGTTTGATTCCATCTTATTATTGATGCTTTTTATCCCAACCCTCTGGCCAGATTAACTCTTCCTTATTCCTATTATTTTATTACTAGTTTGATTCCATCTTATTATTGATGCTTTTTATCCCAACCCTCTGGCCAGATCCACTCTTCATTATTCCTATTATTTTATTACTAGTTTGATTCCATGTTATTATTGATGCTTTTCATCCCAAAACTCTGGCCAGATTAACTCTTCATTATTCCTATTATTTTATTACTAGTTTGATTCCATCTTATTATTGATGCTTTTTATCCCAAACCTCTGGCCAGATTAACTCTTCATTATTCCTATTATTTTATAACTAGTTTGATTCCATCTTATTATTGATGCTTTTTATCCCAACCCTCTGGCCAGATCCACTCTTCATTATTCCTATTATTTTATTACTAGTTTGATTTCATCTTATTATTGATGCTTTTTATCCCAACCCTCTGGCCAGATTAACCCTTCATTATTCCTATTATTTTATTACTAGTTTGATTCCATCTTATTATTGATGCTTTTTATCCCAACCCTCTGGCCAGATCCACTCTTCATTATTCCTATTATTTTATTACTAGTTTGATTTCATCTTATTATTGATGCTTTTTATCCCAACCCTCTGGCCAGATCCACTCTTCATAATTCCTATTATTTTATTACTAGTTTGATTCCATCTTATTATTGATGTTTTTTATCCCTACCCTCTGGCCAGATCCACTCTTCATTATTCCTATTATTTTATTTCTACTTTGATTCCATCTTATTATTGATGCTTTTTATCCCAAACCTCAGGCCAGATTAACTCTTCATTATTCCTATTATTTTATTACTAGTTTGATTCCATCTTATTATTGATGCTTTTTATCCCAACCCTCTGGCCAGATTAACTCTTCATTATTCCTATTATTTTATTACTAGTTTGATTCCATCTTATTATTGATGCTTTTTATCCCAACCCTCTGGCCAGATCCACTCTTCATTATTCCTATTATTTTATTACTAGTTTGATTTCATCTTATTATTGATGCTTTTTTTCCCAACCCTCTGGCCAGATTAACTCTTCATCATTCCTATTATTTTATTACTAGTTTGATTCCATCTTATTATTGATGCTTTTTATCCCAACCCTCTGGCCAGATTAACTCTTCATTATTCCTATTATTTTATTACTAGTTTGATTCCATCTTATTATTGATGTTTTTTATCCCAACCCTCTGGCCAGATCCACTCTTCATTATTCCTATTATTTTATTTCTACTTTGATTCCATCTTATTATTGATGCTTTTTATCCCAAACCTCTGGCCAGATTAACTCTTCATTATTCCTATTATTTTATTACTAGTTTGATTCCATCTTATTATTGATGCTTTTTATCCCAACCCTCTGGCCAGATTAACTCTTCCTTATTCCTCTTATTTTATTACTAGTTTGATTCCATCTTATTATTGATGCTTTTTATCCCAACCCTCTGGCCAGATCCACTCTTCATTATTCCTATTATTTTATTACTAGTTTGATTCCATCTTATTATTGATGCTTTTTATCCCAAACCTCTGGCCAGATTAACTCTTCATTATTCCTATTATTTTATTACTAGTTTGATTCCAACTTATTATTGATGCTTTTTATAGCAAACCTCTGGCCAGATTAACTCTTCATTATTCCTATTATTTTATTACTAGTTTGATTCCATCTTATTATTGATGCTTTTTATCCCAACCCTCTGGCCAGATTAACTCTTCCTTATTCCTATTATTTTATTACTAGTTTGATTCCATCTTATTATTGATGCTTTTTATCCCAACCCTCTGGCCAGATCCACTCTTCATTATTCCTATTATTTTATTTCTACTTTGATTCCATCTTATTATTGATGCTTTTTATCCCAAACCTCTGGCCAGATTAACTCTTCATTATTCCTATTATTTTATTACTAGTTTGATTCCATCTTATTATTGATGCTTTTTATCCCAACCCTCTGGCCAGATCCACTCTTCATTATTACTATAATTTTATTACTAGTTTGATTCCATCTTATTATTGATGCTTTTTATCCCAACCCTCTGGCCAGATCCACTCTTCATTATTCCTATTATTTTATTACTAGTTTGATTCCATCTTATTATTGATGCTTTTTATCCCAAACCTCTGGCCAGATTAACTCTTCATTATTCCTATTATTTTATTACTAGTTTGATTCCATCTTATTATTGATGCTTTTTATCCCAACGCTCTGGCCAGATTAACTCTTCATTATTCCTATTATTTTATTACTAGTTTGATTCCATCTTATTATTGATGCTTTTTATCCCAACCCTCTGGCCAGATCCACTCTTCATTATTCCTATTATTTTATTACTAGTTTGATTTCATCTTATTATTGATGCTTTTTATCCCAACCCTCTGGCCAGATTAACTCTTCATCATTCCTATTATTTTATTACTAGTTTGATTCCATCTTATTATTGATGCTTTTTATCCCAACCCTCTGGCCAGATTAACTCTTCATTATTCCTATTATTTTATTACTAGTTTGAATCCATCTTATTATTGATGCTTTTTATCCCAACCCTCTGGCCAGATTAACTCTTCATTATTCCTATTATTTTATTACTAGTTTGATTCCATCTTATTATTGATGCTTTTTATCCCAACCCTCTGGCCAGATTAACTCTTCATTATTCCTATTATTTTATTACTAGTTTGATTCCATCTTATTATTGATGCTTTTTATCCCAACCCTCTGGCCAGATTAACTCTTCCTTATTCCTATTATTTTATTACTAGTTTGATTCCATCTTATTATTGATGCTTTTTATCCCAACCCTCTGGCCAGATCCACTCTTCATTATTCCTATTATTTTATTACTAGTTTGATTCCATGTTATTATTGATGCTTTTCATCCCAAAACTCTGGCCAGATTAACTCTTCATTATTCCTATTATTTTATTACTAGTTTGATTCCATCTTATTATTGATGCTTTTTATCCCAAACCTCTGGCCAGATTAACTCTTCATTATTCCTATTATTTTATAACTAGTTTGATTCCATCTTATTATTGATGCTTTTTATCCCAACCCTCTGGCCAGATCCACTCTTCATTATTCCTATTATTTTATTACTAGTTTGATTCCATCTTATTATTGATGCTTTTTATCCCAAACCTCTGGCCAGATTAACTCTTCATTATTCCTATTATTTTATTACTAGTTTGATTCCATCTTATTATTGATGCTTTTTATAGCAAACCTCTGGCCAGATTAACTCTTCATTATTCCTATTATTTTATTACTAGTTTGATTCCATCTTATTATTGATGCTTTTTATCCCAACCCTCTTGCCAGATTAACTCTTCCTTATTCCTATTATTTTATTACTAGTTTGATTCCATCTTATTATTGATGCTTTTTATCCCAACCCTCTGGCCAGATCCACTCTTCATTATTCCTATTATTTTATTACTAGTTTGATTCCATCTTATTATTGATGCTTTTTATCCCAAACCTCTGGCCAGATTAACTCTTCATTATTCCTATTATTTTATTACTAGTTTGATTCCATCTTATTATTGATGCTTTTTATCCCAAACCTCTGGCCAGATTAACTCTTCATTATTCCTATTATTTTATTACTAGTTTGAATCCATCTTATTATTGATGTTTTTTATCCCAACCCTCTGGCCAGATCCACTCTTCATTATTCCTATTATTTTATTTCTACTTTGATTCCATCTTATTATTGATGCTTTTTATCCCAAACCTCTGGCCAGATTAACTCTTCATTATTCCTATTATTTTATTACTAGTTTGATTCCATCTTATTATTGATGCTTTTTATCCCAACCCTCTGGCCAGATTAACTCTTCATTATTCCTATTATTTTATTACTAGTTTGATTCCATCTTATTATTGATGCTTTTTATCCCAACCCTCTGGCCAGATCCACTCTTCATTATTCCTATTATTTTATTACTAGTTTGATTCCATCTTATTATTGATGCTTTTTATCCCAAACCTCTGGCCAGATTAACTCTTCATTATTCCTATTATTTTATTACTAGTTTGATTCCATCTTATTATTGATGCTTTTTATCCCAACCCTCTGGCCAGATCCACTCTTCATTATTACTATAATTTTATTACTAGTTTGATTCCATCTTATTATTGATGATTTTTATCCCAACCCTCTGGCCAGATCCACTCTTCATTATTCCTATTATTTTATTTCTACTTTGATTCCATCTTATTATTGATGCTTTTTATCCCAAACCTCTGGCAAGATTAACTCTTCATTATTCCTATTATTTTATTACTAGTTTGATTCCATCTTATTATTGATGCTTTTTATAGCAAACCTCTGGCCAGATTAACTCTTCATTATTCCTATTATTTTATTACTAGTTTGATTCCATCTTATTATTGATGCTTTTTATCCCAACCCTCTGGCCAGATTAACTCTTCCTTATTCCTATTATTTTATTACTAGTTTGATTCCATCTTATTATTGATGCTTTTTATCCAAACCCTCTGGCCAGATCCACTCTTCATTATTCCTATTATTTGATTACTAGTTTGATTCCATCTTATTATTGATGCTTTTTATCCCAACCCTCTGGCCAGATCCACTCTTCATTATTCCTATTATTTTATTACTAGTTTGATTCCATCTTATTATTGATGCTTTTTATCCCAAACCTCTGGCCAGATTAACTCTTCATTATTCCTATTATTTTATTACTAGTTTGATTCCATCTTATTATTGATGCTTTTTATCCCAAACCTCTGGCCAGATTAACTCTTCATTATTCCTATTATTTTATTACTAGTTTGATTCCATCTTATTATTGATGCTTTTTATCCCAACCCTCTGTCCAGATTAACTCTTCATTATTCCTATTATTTTATTACTAGTTTGATTCCATCTTATTATTGATGCTTTTTATCCCAAACCTCTGGCCAGATTAACTCTTCATTATTCCTATTATTTTATTACTAGTTTGATTCCATCTTATTATTGATGCTTTTTATCCCAACCCTCTGGCCAGATCCACTCTTCATTATTCCTATTATTTTATTACTAGTTTGATTCCATCTTATTATTGATGCTTTTTATCCCAACCCTCTGGCCAGATCCACTCTTCATTATTCCTATTATTTTATTATTAGTTTGATTCCATCTTATTATTGATGCTTTTTATCCCAACCCTCTGGCCAGATCAACTCTTCATCATTCCTGTTATTTAGTACTAGTATGATTTCATCTTATTATTGAAGCTTTTTATCCTAACCCTCTGGCCAGATCCACTCTTCATTATTCCTATTATTTTATTACTAGTTTGATTCCATCTTATTATTGATGCTTTTTATCCCAACCCTCTGGCCAGATTAACTCTTCCTTATTCCTATTATTTTATTACTAGTTTGATTCCATCTTATTATTGATGCTTTTTATCCCAACCCTCTGGCCAGATCCAATCTTCATTATTCCTATTATTTTATTACTAGTTTGATTCCATCTTATTATTGATGCTTTTTATCCCAAACCTCTGGCCAGATTAACTCTTCATTATTCCTATTATTTTATTACTAGTTTGATTCCATCTTATTATTGATGCTTTTTATCCCAAACCTCTGGCCAGATTAACTCTTCATTATTCCTATTATTTTATTACTAGTTTGATTCCATCTTATTATTGATGTTTTTTATCCCAACCCTCTGGCCAGATCCACTCTTCATTATTCCTATTATTTTATTTCTACTTTGATTCCATCTTATTATTGATGCTTTTTATCCCAAACCTCTGGCCAGATTAACTCTTCATTATTCATATTATTTTATTACTAGTTTGATTCCATCTTATTATTGATGCTTTTTATCCCAACCCTCTGGCCAGATCCACTCTTCATTATTACTATAATTTTATTACTAGTTTGATTCCATCTTATTATTGATGCTTTTTGTCCCAACCCTCTGGCCAGATTAACTCTTCATTATTCCTATTATTTTATTACTAGTTTGATTCCATCTTATTATTGATGCTTTTTATAGCAAACCTCTGGCCAGATTAACTCTTCATTATTCCTATTATTTTATTACTAGTTTGATTCCATCTTATTATTGATGCTTTTTATCCCAACCCTCTGGCCAGATCCACTCTTCATTATTCCTATTATTTTATTATTAGTTTGATTCCATCTTATTATTGATGCTTTTTATCCCAACCCTCTGGCCAGATCAACTCTTCATCATTCCTGTTATTTAGTACTAGTTTGATTTCATCTTATTATTGATGCTTTTTATCCCAAACCTCTGGCCAGATTAACTCTTCATTATTCCTATTATTTTATTACTAGTTTGATTCCATCTTATTATTGATGCTTTTTATCCCAACCCTCTGTCCAGATTAACTCTTCATTATTCCTATTATTTTATTACTAGTTTGATTCCATCTTATTATTGATGCTTTTTATCCCAAACCTCTGGCCAGATTAACTCTTCATTATTCCTATTATTTTATTACTAGTTTGATTCCATCTTATTATTGATGCTTTTTATCCCAACCCTCTGGCCAGATCCACTCTTCATTATTCCTATTATTTTATTACTAGTTTGATTCCATCTTATTATTGATGCTTTTTATCCCAACCCTCTGGCCAGATCCACTCTTCATTATTCCTATTATTTTATTATTAGTTTGATTCCATCTTATTATTGATGCTTTTTATCCCAACCCTCTGGCCAGATCAACTCTTCATCATTCCTGTTATTTAGTACTAGTATGATTTCATCTTATTATTGAAGCTTTTTATCCTAACCCTCTGGCCAGATCCACTCTTCATTATTCCTATTATTTTATTACTAGTTTGATTCCATCTTATTATTGATGCTTTTTATCCCAACCCTCTGGCCAGATCCACTCTTCATTATTCCTATTATTTTATTACTAGTTTGATTCCATCTTATTATTGATGCTTTTTATCCCAAACCTCTGGCCAGATTAACTCTTCCTTATTCCTATTATTTTATTACTAGTTTGATTCCATCTTATTATTGATGCTTTTTATCCCAACCCTCTGGCCAGATCCACTCTTCATTATTCCTATTATTTTATTACTAGTTTGATTCCATCTTATTATTGATGCTTTTTATCCCAAACCTCTGGCCAGATTAACTCTTCCTTATTCCTATTATTTTATTACTAGTTTGATTCCATCTTATTATTGATGCTTTTTATCCCAACCCTCTGGCCAGATCCACTCTTCATTATTCCTATTATTTTATTACTAGTTTGATTCCATCTTATTATTGATGCTTTTTATCCCAAACCTCTGGCCAGATTAACTCTTCATTATTCCTATTATTTTATTACTAGTTTGATTCCATCTTATTATTGATGCTTTTTATCCCAACCCTCTGGCCAGATTAACTCTTCATTATTCCTATTATTTTATTACTAGTTTGATTCCATCTTATTATTGATGCTTTTTATCCCAAACCTCTGGCCAGATTAACTCTTCATTATTCCTATTATTTTATTACTAGTTTGATTCCAACTTATTATTGATGTTTTTTATCCCAACCCTCTGGCCAGATCCACTCTTCATTATTCCTATTATTTTATTACTAGTTTGATTCCATCTTATTATTGATGCTTTTTATCCCAACCCTCTGGCCAGATCCACTCTTCATTATTCCTATTATTTTATTACTAGTTTGATTCCATCTTATTATTGATGCTTTTTATCCCAAACCTCTGGCCAGATTAACTCTTCCTTATTCCTATTATTTTATTACTAGTTTGATTCCATCTTATTATTGATGCTTTTTATCCCAACCCTCTGGCCAGATCCACTCTTCATTATTCCTATTATTTTATTACTAGTTTGATTCCATCTTATTATTGATGCTTTTTATCCCAAACCTCTGGCCAGATTAACTCTTCATTATTCCTATTATTTTATTACTAGTTTGATTCCATCTTATTATTGATGCTTTTTATCCCAACCCTCTGGCCAGATCCACTCTTCATTATTCCTATTATTTTATTACTAGTTTGATTCCATCTTATTATTGATGCTTTTTATCCCAACCCTCTGGCCAGATCCACTCTTCATTATTCCTATTATTTTATTACTAGTTTGATTCCATCTTATTATTGATGCTTTTTATCCCAAACCTCTGGCCAGATTAACTCTTCCTTATTCCTATTATTTTATTACTAGTTTGATTCCATCTTATTATTGATGCTTTTTATCCCAACCCTCTGGCCAGATCCACTCTTCATTATTCCTATTATTTTATTACTAGTTTGATTCCATCTTATTATTGATGCTTTTTATCCCAAACCTCTGGCCAGATTAACTCTTCATTATTCCTATTATTTTATTACTAGTTTGATTCCATCTTATTATTGATGCTTTTTATCCCAAACCTCTGGCCAGATTAACTCTTCATTATTCCTATTATTTTATTACTAGTTTGATTCCAACTTATTATTGATGTTTTTTATCCCAACCCTCTGGCCAGATCCACTCTTCATTATTCCTATTATTTTATTTCTACTTTGATTCCATCTTATTATTGATGCTTTTTATCCCAAACCTCTGGCCAGATTAACTCTTCATTATTCCTATTATTTTATTACTAGTTTGATTCCATCTTATTATTGATGCTTTTTATCCCAACCCTCTGGCCAGATCCACTCTTCATTATTACTATAATTTTATTACTAGTTTGATTCCATCTTATTATTGATGCTTTTTGTCCCAACCCTCTGGCCAGATTAACTCTTCATTATTCCTATTATTTTATTACTAGTTTGATTCCATCTTATTATTGATGCTTTTTATAGCAAACCTCTGGCCAGATTAACTCTTCATTATTCCTATTATTTTATTACTAGTTTGATTCCATCTTATTATTGATGCTTTTTATCCCAACCCTCTGGCCAGATTAACTCTTCCTTATTCCTATTATTTTATTACTAGTTTGATTCCATCTTATTATTGATGCTTTTTATCCCAACCCTCTGGCCAGATCCACTCTTCATTATTCCTATTATTTTATTATTAGTTTGATTCCATCTTATTATTGATGCTTTTTATCCCAACCCTCTGGCCAGATCAACTCTTCATCATTCCTGTTATTTAGTACTAGTTTGATTTCATCTTATTATTGAAACTTTTTATCCTAACCCTCTGGCCAGATCCACTCTTCATTATTCCTATTATTTTATTACTAGTTTGATTCCATCTTATTATCGATGCTTTTTATCCCAACCCTCTGGCCAGATTAACTCTTCATTATTCCTATTATTTTATTACTAGTTTGATTCCATCTTATTATTGATGCTTTTTATCCCAACCCTCTGGCCAGATTAACTCTTCATTATTCCTATTATTTTATTACTAGTTTGATTCCATCTTATTATTGATGCTTTTTATCCCAACCCTCTGGCCAGATCCACTCTTCATAATTCCTATTATTTTATTACTAGTTTGATTCCATCTTATTATTGATGCTTTTTATCCCAACCCTCTGGCCAGATTAACTGTTCATCATTCCTATTATTTTATTACTAGTTTGATTCCCTCTTATTATTGATGCTTTTTATCCCAACCCTCTGGCCAGATCCACTCTTCATTATTCCTATTATTTTATTACTACTTTGATTCAATCTTATTATTGATGCTTTTTATCCCAACCCTCTGGCCAGATCCACTCTTCATTATTCCTATTATTTTATTACTAGTTTGATTCCATCTTATTATTGATGCTTTTTATCCCAACCCTCTGGCCAGATTAACTCTTCATTATTCCTATTATTTTATTACTAGTTTGATTCCATCTTATTATTGATGCTTTTTATCCCAACCCTCTGGCCAGATCCACTCTTCATTATTCCTATTATTTTATTACTAGTTTGATTCCATCTTATTATTGATGCTTTTTATCCCAACCCTCTGGCCAGATCCACTCTTCATTATTCCTATTATTTTATTACTAGTTTGATTCCATCTTATTATTGATGCTTTTTATCCCAACCCTCTGGCCAGATTAACTCTTCATTATTCCTATTATTTTATTACTAGTTTGATTCCATCTTATTATTGATGCTTTTTATCCCAACCCTCTGGCCAGATCCACTCTTCATTATTCCTATTATTTTATTACTAGTTTGATTCCATCTTATTATTGATGCTTTTTATCCCAACCCTCTGGCCAGATTAACTGTTCATTATTCCTATTATTTTATTACTAGTTTGATTCCCTCTTATTATTGATGCTTTTTATCCCAACCCTCTGGCCAGATCCACTCTTCATTATTCCTATTATTTTATTACTAGTTTGATTCCATCTTATTATTGATGCTTTTTATCCCAACCCTCTGGCCAGATTAACTGTTCATTATTCCTATTATTTTATTACTAGTTTGATTCCATCTTATTATTGATGCTTTTTATCCCAACCCTCTGGCCAGATCCACTCTTCATTATTCCTATTATTTTATTTCTACTTTGATTCCATCTTATTATTGATGCTTTTTATCCCAACCCTCTGGCCAGATCCACTCTTCATTATTCCTATTATTTTATTACTAGTTTGATTCCATCTTATTATTGATGCTTTTTATCCCAACCCTCTGGCCAGATTAACTGTTCATTATTCCTATTATTTTATTACTAGTTTGATTCCCTCTTATTATTGATGCTTTTTATCCCAACCCTCTGGCCAGATCCACTCTTCATTATTCCTATTATTTTATTACTAGTTTGATTCCATCTTATTATTGATGCTTTTTATCCCAACCCTCTGGCCAGATTAACTGTTCATTATTCCTATTATTTTATTACTAGTTTGATTCCATCTTATTATTGATGCTTTTTATCCCAACCCTCTGGCCAGATCCACTCTTCATTATTCCTATTATTTTATTACTAGTTTGATTCCATCTTATTATTGATGCTTTTTATCCCAACCCTCTGGCCAGATTAACTGTTCATTATTCCTATTATTTTATTACTAGTTTGATTCCCTCTTATTATTGATGCTTTTTATCCCAACCCTCTGGCCAGATCCACTCTTCATTATTCCTATTATTTTATTATTAGTTTGATTCCATCTTATTATTGATGCTTTTTATCCCAACCCTCTGGCCAGATCAACTCTTCATCATTCCTGTTATTTAGTACTAGTTTGATTTCATCTTATTATTGAAGCTTTTTATCCTAACCCTCTGGCCAGATCCACTCTTCATTATTCCTATTATTTTATTACTAGTTTGATTCCATCTTATTATTGATGCTTTTTATCCCAACCCTCTGGCCAGATCCACTCTTCATTATTCCTATTATTTTATTACTAGTTTGATTCCATCTTATTATTGATGCTTTTTATCCTAACCCTCTGGCCAGATCCACTCTTCATTATTCCTATTATTTTATTACAAGTTTGATTCCATCTTATTATTGATGCTTTTTATCCCAACCCTATGGCCAGATCCACTCTTCATTATTCCTATTATTTTATTACAAGTTTGATTCCATCTTATTATTGATGCTTTTTATCCCAACCCTCTGGCCAGATCCACTCTTCATTATTTCTATTATTTTATTACTAGTTTGATTCCATCTTATTATTGATGCTTTTTATGCCAACCCTCTGGCCAGATCCACTCTTCATTATCCTATTATTTTATTACTAGTTTGATTCCATCTTATTATTGATGCTTTTTATCCCAACCCTCTGGCCAGATCCACTCTTCATTATTCCTATTATTTTATTATTAGTTTGATTCCATCTTATTATTGATGCTTTTTATCCCAACCCTCTGGCCAGATCCACTCTTCATTATTTCTATTATTTTATTACTAGTTTGATTCCATCTTATTATTGATGCTTTTTATGCCAACCCTCTGGCCAGATCCACTCTTCATTATTCCTATTATTTTATTATTAGTTTGATTCCATCTTATTATTGATGCTTTTTATCCCAACCCTCTGGCCAGATCCACTCTTCATTATCCTATTATTTTATTACTAGTTTGATTCCATCTTATTATTGATGCTTTTTATCCCAACCCTCTGACCAGATCCACTCTTCATTATCCTATTATTTTATTACTAGTTTGATTCCATCTTATTATTGATGCTTTTTATCCCAACCCTCTGGCCAGATCCACTCTTAATTATTCCTATTATTTTATTATTAGTTTGATTCCATCTTATTATTGATGCTTTTTATCCCAACCCTCTGGCCAGATCCACTCTTCATTATTTCTATTATTTTATTACTAGTTTGATTCCATCTTATTATTGATGCTTTTTATGCCAACCCTCTGGTCAGATCCACTCTTCATTATCCTATTATTTTATTACTAGTTTGATTCCATCTTATTATTGATGCTTTTTATCCCAACCCTCTGGCCAGATCCACTCTTCATTATTCCTATTATTTTATTATTAGTTTGATTCCATCTTATTATTGATGCTTTTTATGCCAACCCTCTGGCCAGATCCACACTTCATTATTCCTATTATTTTATTACTAGTTTGATTCCATCTTATTATTGATGCTTTTTATCCCAACCCTCTGGCCAGATCCACTCTTCATTATCCTATTATTTTATTACTAGTTTGATTCCATCTTATTATTGATGCTTTTTATCCCAACCCTCTGACCAGATCCACTCTTCATTATCCTATTATTTTATTACTAGTTTGATTCCATCTTATTATTGATGCTTTTTATCCCAACCCTCTGGCCAGATCCACTCTTCATTATTCCTATTATTTTATTATTAGTTTGATTCCATCTTATTATTGATGCTTTTTATGCCAACCCTCTGGTCAGATCCACTCTTCATTATCCTATTATTTTATTACTAGTTTGATTCCATCTTATTATTGATGCTTTTTATGCCAACCCCCTGGCCAGATCCACTCTTCATTATCCTATTATTTTATTACTAGTTTGATTCCATCTTATTATTGATGCTTTTTATCCCAACCCCCTGGCCAGATCCACTCTTCATTATTCCTATTATTTTATTACTAGTTTGATTCCATCATATTATTGATGCTTTTTATCCCAACCCTCTGGCCAGATCCACTCTTCATTATTCCTATTATTTTATTACTAGTTTGATTCCATCTTATTATTGATGCTTTTTATTCCAACCCTCTGGCCAGATCCACTCTTCATTATTCCTATTATTTTATTACTAGTTTGATTCCATCATATTATTGATGCTTTTTATCCCAACCCTCTGGCCAGATCCACTCTTCATTATTCCTATTATTTTATTACTAGTTTGATTCCATCTTATTATTGATGCTTTTTATCCCAACCCTCTGACCAGATCCACTCTTCATTATCCTATTATTTTATTACTAGTTTGATTCCATCTTATTATTGATGCTTTTTATCCCAACCCTCTGGCCAGATCCACTCTTCATTATTCCTATTATTTTATTATTAGTTTGATTCCATCTTATTATTGATGCTTTTTATGCCAACCCTCTGGTCAGATCCACTCTTCATTATCCTATTATTTTATTACTAGTTTGATTCCATCTTATTATTGATGCTTTTTATGCCAACCCCCTGGCCAGATCCACTCTTCATTATCCTATTATTTTATTACTAGTTTGATTCCATCTTATTATTGATGCTTTTTATCCCAACCCCCTGGCCAGATCCACTCTTCATTATTCCTATTATTTTATTACTAGTTTGATTCCATCATATTATTGATGCTTTTTATCCCAACCCCCTGGCCAGATCCACTCTTCATTATTCCTATTATTTTATTACTAGTTTGATTCCATCTTATTATTGATGCTTTTTATTCCAACCCTCTGGCCAGATCCACTCTTCATTATTCCTATTATTTTATTACTAGTTTGATTCCATCTTATTATTGATGCTTTTCATCCCAACCCTCTGGCCAGATCCACTCTTCATTATTCCTATTATTTTATTACTAGTTTGATTCCATCTTATTATTGATGCTTTTTATCCCAACCCTCTGGCCAGATCCACTCTTCATTATTCCTATTATTTTATTATTAGTTTGATTCCATCTTATTATTGATGCTTTTTATCCCAACCCTCTGGCCAGATCCACTCTTCATTATCCTATTATTTTATTACTAGTTTGATTCCATCTTATTATTGATGCTTTTTATCCCAACCCTCTGGCCAGATCCACTCTTCATTATTCGTATTATTTTATTATTAGTTTGATTCCATCTTATTATTGATGCTTTTTATCCCAACCCTCTGGCCAGATCCACTCTTCATTATTTCTATTATTTTATTACTAGTTTGATTCCATCTTATTATTGATGCTTTTTATGCCAACCCTCTGGCCAGATCCACTCTTCATTATTCCTATTATTTTATTATTAGTTTGATTCCATCTTATTATTGATGCTTTTTATCCCAACCCTCTGGCCAGATCCACTCTTCATTATCCTATTATTTTATTACTAGTTTGATTCCATCTTATTATTGATGCTTTTTATCCCAACCCTCTGACCAGATCCACTCTTCATTATCCTATTATTTTATTACTAGTTTCATTCCATCTTATTATTGATGCTTTTTATCCCAACCCTCTGGCCAGATCCACTCTTCATTATCCTATTATTTTATTACTAGTTTGATTCCATCTTATTATTGATGCTTTTTATGCCAACCCTCTGGCCAGATCCACTCTTCATTATTCCTATTATTTTATTATTAGTTTGATTCCATCTTATTATTGATGCTTTTTATCCCAACCCTCTGGCCAGATCCACTCTTCATTATCCTATTATTTTATTACTAGTTTGATTCCATCTTATTATTGATGCTTTTTATCCCAACCCTCTGGCCAGATCCACTCTTCATTATTCCTATTATTTTATTATTAGTTTGATTCCATCTTATTATTGATGCTTTTTATCCCAACCCTCTGGCCAGATCCACTCTTCATTATCCTATTATTTTATTACTAGTTTGATTCCATCTTATTATTGATGCTTTTTATCCCAACCCTCTGGCCAGATCCACTCTTCATTATCCTATTATTTTATTACTAGTTTGATTCCATCTTATTATTGATGCTTTTTATCCCAACCCTCTGGCCAGATCCACTCTTCATTATTCCTATTATTTTATTATTAGTTTGATTCCATCTTATTATTGATGCTTTTTATCCCAACCCTCTGGCCAGATCCACTCTTCATTATCCTATTATTTTATTACTAGTTTGATTCCATCTTATTATTGATGCTTTTTATCCCAACCCTCTGGCCAGATCCACTATTCATTATCCTATTATTTTATTACTAGTTTCATTCCATCTTATTATTGATGCTTTTTATCCCAACCCTCTGGCCAGATCCACTCTTCATTATTCCTATTATTTTATTATTAGTTTGATTCCATCTTATTATTGATGCTTTTTATCCCAACCCTCTGGCCAGATCCACTCTTCATTATCCTATTATTTTATTACTAGTTTGATTCCATCTTATTATTGATGCTTTTTATGCCAACCCTCTGGCCAGATCCACTCTTCATTATTCCTATTATTTTATTATTAGTTTGATTCCATCTTATTATTGATGATTTTATCCTAACCCTCTGGCCAGATCCACTCTTCATTATCCTATTATTTTATTACTAGTTTGATTCCATCTTATTATTGATGCTTTTTATCCCAACCCTCTGGCCAGATCCACTCTTCATTATTCCTATTATTTTATTATTAGTTTGATTCCATCTTATTATTGATGCTTTTTATCCCAACCCTCTGGCCAGATCCACTCTTCATTATTCCTATTATTTTATTACTAGTTTGATTCCATCTTATTATTGATGCTTTTTATCCCAACCCTCTGGCCAGATCCACTCTTCATTATCCTATTATTTTATTACTAGTTTGATTCCATCTTATTATTGATGCTTTTTATGCCAACCCTCTGGCCAGATCCACTCTTCATTATTCCTATTATTTTATTATTAGTTTGATTCCATCTTATTATTGATGCTTTTTATCCCAACCCTCTGGCCAGATCCACTCTTCATTATCCTATTATTTTATTACTAGTTTGATTCCATCTTATTATTGATGCTTTTTATCCCAACCCTCTGGCCAGATCCACTATTCATTATCCTATTATTTTATTACTAGTTTCATTCCATCTTATTATTGATGCTTTTTATCCCAACCCTCTGGCCAGATCCACTCTTCATTATTCCTATTATTTTATTATTAGTTTGATTCCATCTTATTATTGATGCTTTTTATCCCAACACTCTGGCCAGATCCACTCTTCATTATCCTATTATTTTATTACTAGTTTGATTCCATCTTATTATTGATGCTTTTTATCCCAACCCTCTGGCCAGATCCACTCTTCATTATTCCTATTATTTTATTATTAGTTTGATTCCATCTTATTATTGATGCTTTTTATCCCAACCCTCTGGCCAGATCCACTATTCATTATCCTATTATTTTATTACTAGTTTGATTCCATCTTATTATTGATGCTTTTTATCCCAACCCTCTGGCCAGATCCACTATTCATTATCCTATTATTTTATTACTAGTTTCATTCCATCTTATTATTGATGCTTTTTATCCCAACCCTCTGGCCAGATCCACTCTTCATTATTCCTATTATTTTATTATTAGTTTGATTCCATCTTATTATTGATGCTTTTTATCCCAACCCTCTGGCCAGATCCACTCTTCATTATCCTATTATTTTATTACTAGTTTGATTCCATCTTATTATTGATGCTTTTTATGCCAACCCTCTGGCCA
>OZ010614.1:16417616-16520116 GCA_963932145.1 Acanthosepion lycidas
GCTTTTTATCCCAACACTCTGGCCATATCCACTCTTCATTATTCCTATTATTTTATTACAAGTTTCATTCCATCTTATTATTGATGCTTTTTATCCCAACCCTCTGGCCAGATCCACTCTTCATTATTCCTATTATTTTATTACTAGTTTGATTCCATCTTATTATTGATGCTTTTTATCCCAACCCTCTGGCCAGATACACTCTTCATTATCCCTATTATTTTATTACTAGTTTGATTCCATCTTATTATTGATGCTTTTTATCCCAACCCTCTGGCCAGATCCACTCTTCATTATTTCTATTATTTTATTACTAGTTTGATTCCATCTTATTATTGATGCTTTTTATCCCAACCCTCTGGCCAGATCCACTCTTCATTATTCCTATTATTTTATTACAAGTTTGATTCCATCTTATTATTGATGCTTTTTATCCCAACCCTCTGGCCAGATCCACTCTTCATTATTCCTATTATTTTATTACAAGTTTGATTCCATCTTATTATTGGTGCTTTTTATCCCAACCCTCTGGCCAGATCCACTCTTCATTATTCCTATTATTTCATGACTAGTTTGATTCCATCTTATTATTGATGCTTTTTATCCCAACCCTCTGGCCAGATCCACTCTTCATTATTCCTATTATTTCATGACTAGTTTGATTCCATCTTATTATTGATGCTTTTTATCCCAACCCTCTGGCCAGATCCACTCTTCATTATTCCTATTATTTTATGACTAGTTTGATTCCATCTTATTATTGATGCTTTTTATCCCAACCCTCTGGCCAGATCCACTCTTCATTATTCCTATTATTTTATTACTAGTTTGATTCCATCTTATTATTGATGCTTTTTATCCCAACCCTCTGGCCAGATCCACTCTTCATTATTCCTATTATTTTATTACTAGTTTGATTCCATCTTATTATTGATGCTTTTTATCCCAACCCTCTGGCCAGATCCACTCTTCATTATTCCTATTATTTCATGACTAGTTTGATTCCATCTTATTATTGATGCTTTTTATCCCAACCCTCTGGCCAGATCCACTCTTCATTATTCCTATTATTTCATGACTAGTTTGATTCCATCTTATTATTGATGCTTTTTATCCCAACCCTCTGGCCAGATCCACTCTTCATTATTCCTATTATTTCATGACTAGTTTGATTCCATCTTATTATTGATGCTTTTTATCCCAACCCTCTGGCCAGATCCACTCTTCATTATTCCTATTATTTTATGACTAGTTTGATTCCATCTTATTATTGATGCTTTTTATCCCAACCCTCTGGCCAGATCCACTCTTCATTATTCCTATTATTTCATGACTAGTTTGATTCCATCTTATTATTGATGCTTTTTATCCCAACCCTCTGGCCAGATCCACTCTTCATTATTCCTATTATTTTATTACTAGTTTGATTCCATCTTATTATTGATGCTTTTTATCCCAACCCTCTGGCCAGATCCACTCTTCATTATTCCTATTATTTTATTACTAGTTTGATTCCATCTTATTATTGATGCTTTTTATCCCAACCCTCTGGCCAGATCCACTCTTCATTATTCCTATTATTTTATTACAAGTTTGATTCCATCTTATTATTGATGCTTTTTATCCCAACCCTCTGGCCAGATCCACTCTTCATTATTCCTATTATTTCATGACTAGTTTGATTCCATCTTATTATTGATGCTTTTTATCCCAACCCTCTGGCCAGATCCACTCTTCATTATTCCTATTATTTCATGACTAGTTTGATTCCATCTTATTATTGATGCTTTTTATCCCAACCCTCTGGCCAGATCCACTCTTCATTATTCCTATTATTTTATGACTAGTTTGATTCCATCTTATTATTGATGCTTTTTATCCCAACCCTCTGGCCAGATCCACTCTTCATTATTCCTATTATTTTATTACTAGTTTGATTCCATCTTATTATTGATGCTTTTTATCCCAACCCTCTGGCCAGATCCACTCTTCATTATTCCTATTATTTTATTACAAGTTTGATTCCATCTTATTATTGATGCTTTTTATCCCAACCCTCTGGCCAGATCCACTCTTCATTATTCCTATTATTTCATGACTAGTTTGATTCCATCTTATTATTGATGCTTTTTATCCCAACCCTCTGGCCAGATCCACTCTTCATTATTCCTATTATTTCATGACTAGTTTGATTCCATCTTATTATTGATGCTTTTTATCCCAACCCTCTGGCCAGATCCACTCTTCATTATTCCTATTATTTTATGACTAGTTTGATTCCATCTTATTATTGATGCTTTTTATCCCAACACTCTGGCCATATCCACTCTTCATTATTCCTATTATTTTATTACAAGTTTCATTCCATCTTATTATTGATGCTTTTTATCCCAACCCTCTGGCCAGATCCACTCTTCATTATTCCTATTATTTTATTACTAGTTTGATTCCATCTTATTATTGATGCTTTTTATCCCAACCCTCTGGCCAGATACACTCTTCATTATCCCTATTATTTTATTACTAGTTTGATTCCATCTTATTATTGATGCTTTTTATCCCAACCCTCTGGCCAGATCCACTCTTCATTATTTCTATTATTTTATTACTAGTTTGATTCCATCTTATTATTGATGCTTTTTATCCCAACCCTCTGGCCAGATCCACTCTTCATTATTCCTATTATTTTATTACAAGTTTGATTCCATCTTATTATTGATGCTTTTTATCCCAAACCCTCTGGCCAGATCCACTCTTCATTATTCCTATTATTTTATGACTAGTTTGATTCCATCTTATTATTGATGCTTTTTATCCCAACCCTCTGGCCAGATACACTCTTCATTATCCCTATTATTTTATTACTAGTTTGATTCCATCTTATTATTGATGCTTTTTATCCCAACCCTCTGGCCAGATCCACTCTTCATTATTTCTATTATTTTATTACTAGTTTGATTCCATCTTATTATTGATGCTTTTTATCCCAACCCTCTGGCCAGATCCACTCTTCATTATCCCTATTATTTTATTACAAGTTTGATTCCATCTTATTATTGATGCTTTTTATCCCAACCCTCTGGCCAGATCCACTCTTCATTATTCCTATTATTTTATGACTAGTTTGATTCCATCTTATTATTGATGCTTTTTATCCCAACACTCTGGCCATATCCACTCTTCATTATTCCTATTATTTTATTACAAGTTTCATTCCATCTTATTATTGATGCTTTTTATCCCAACCCTCTGGCCAGATCCACTCTTCATTATTCCTATTATTTTATTACTAGTTTGATTCCATCTTATTATTGATGCTTTTTATCCCAACCCTCTGGCCAGATACACTCTTCATTATCCCTATTATTTTATTACTAGTTTGATTCCATCTTATTATTGATGCTTTTTATCCCAACCCTCTGGCCAGATCCACTCTTCATTATTCCTATTATTTTATTACAAGTTTGATTCCATCTTATTATTGATGCTTTTTATCCCAACCCTCTGGCCAGATCCACTCTTCATTATTCCTATTATTTCATGACTAGTTTGATTCCATCTTATTATTGATGCTTTTTATCCCAACCCTCTGGCCAGATCCACTCTTCATTATTCCTATTATTTCATGACTAGTTTGATTCCATCTTATTATTGATGCTTTTTATCCCAACCCTCTGGCCAGATCCACTCTTCATTATTCCTATTATTTTATGACTAGTTTGATTCCATCTTATTATTGATGCTTTTTATCCCAACCCTCTGGCCAGATCCACTCTTCATTATTCCTATTATTTTATTACTAGTTTGATTCCATCTTATTATTGATGCTTTTTATCCCAACCCTCTGGCCAGATCCACTCTTCATTATTCCTATTATTTTATTACAAGTTTGATTCCATCTTATTATTGATGCTTTTTATCCCAACCCTCTGGCCAGATCCACTCTTCATTATTCCTATTATTTCATGACTAGTTTGATTCCATCTTATTATTGATGCTTTTTATCCCAACCCTCTGGCCAGATCCACTCTTCATTATTCCTATTATTTCATGACTAGTTTGATTCCATCTTATTATTGATGCTTTTTATCCCAACCCTCTGGCCAGATCCACTCTTCATTATTCCTATTATTTTATGACTAGTTTGATTCCATCTTATTATTGATGCTTTTTATCCCAACCCTCTGGCCAGATCCACTCTTCATTATTCCTATTATTTTATTACTAGTTTGATTCCATCTTATTATTGATGCTTTTTATCCCAACCCTCTGGCCAGATCCACTCTTCATTATTCCTATTATTTTATTACAAGTTTGATTCCATCTTATTATTGATGCTTTTTATCCCAACCCTCTGGCCAGATCCACTCTTCATTATTCCTATTATTTCATGACTAGTTTGATTCCATCTTATTATTGATGCTTTTTATCCCAACCCTCTGGCCAGATCCACTCTTCATTATTCCTATTATTTCATGACTAGTTTGATTCCATCTTATTATTGATGCTTTTTATCCCAACCCTCTGGCCAGATCCACTCTTCATTATTCCTATTATTTTATGACTAGTTTGATTCCATCTTATTATTGATGCTTTTTATCCCAACACTCTGGCCATATCCACTCTTCATTATTCCTATTATTTTATTACAAGTTTCATTCCCTCTTATTATTGATGCTTTTTATCCCAACCCTCTGGCCAGATCCACTCTTCATTATTCCTATTATTTTATGACTAGTTTGATTCCATCTTATTATTGATGCTTTTTATCCCAACCCTCTGGCCAGATCCACTCTTCATTATTCCTATTATTTCATGACTAGTTTGATTCCATCTTATTATTGATGCTTTTTATCCCAACCCTCTGGCCAGATCCACTCTTCATTATTCCTATTATTTTATTACTAGTTTGATTCCATCTTATTATTGATGCTTTTTATCCCAACCCTCTGGCCAGATCCACTCTTCATTATTCCTATTATTTCATGACTAGTTTGATTCCATCTTATTATTGATGCTTTTTATCCCAACCCTCTGGCCAGATCCACTCTTCATTATTCCTATTATTTCATGACTAGTTTGATTCCATCTTATTATTGATGCTTTTTATCCCAACCCTCTGGCCAGATCCACTCTTCATTATTCCTATTATTTCATGACTAGTTTGATTCCATCTTATTATTGATGCTTTTTATCCCAACCCTCTGGCCAGATCCACTCTTCATTATTCCTATTATTTCATGACTAGTTTGATTCCATCTTATTATTGATGCTTTTTATCCCAACCCTCTGGCCAGATCCACTCTTCATTATTCCTATTATTTCATGACTAGTTTGATTCCATCTTATTATTGATGCTTTTTATCCCAACCCTCTGGCCAGATCCACTCTTCATTATTCCTATTATTTCATGACTAGTTTGATTCCATCTTATTATTGATGCTTTTTATCCCAACCCTCTGGCCAGATCCACTCTTCATTATTCCTATTATTTTATTACTAGTTTGATTCCATCTTATTATTGATGCTTTTTATCCCAACCCTCTGGCCAGATCCACTCTTCATTATTCCTATTATTTCATGACTAGTTTGATTCCATCTTATTATTGATGCTTTTTATCCCAACCCTCTGGCCAGATCCACTCTTCATTATTCCTATTATTTTATGACTAGTTTGATTCCATCTTATTATTGATGCTTTTTATCCCAACCCTCTGGCCAGATCCACTCTTCATTATTCCTATTATTTTATTACTAGTTTCATTCCATCTTATTATTGATGCTTTTTATCCCAACCCTCTGGCCAGATCCACTCTTCATTATTCCTATTATTTTATGACTAGTTTGATTCCATCTTATTATTGATGCTTTTTATCCCAACCCTCTGGCCAGATCCACTCTTCATTATTCCTATTATTTTATGACTAGTTTGATTCCATCTTATTATTGATGCTTTTTATCCCAACCCTCTGGCCAGATCCACTCTTCATTATTCCTATTATTTTATTACTAGTTTGATTCCATCTTATTATTGATGCTTTTTATCCCAACCCTCTGGCCAGATCCACTCTTCATTATTCCTATTATTTTATTACTAGTTTGATTCCATCTTATTATTGATGCTTTTTATCCCAACTCTCTGGCCAGATACACTCTTCATTATCCCTATTATTTTATTACTAGTTTGATTCCATCTTATTATTGATGCTTTTTATCCCAACCCTCTGGCCAGATCCACTCTTCATTATTTCTATTATTTTATTACTAGTTTGATTCCATCTTATTATTGATGCTTTTTATCCCAACCCTCTGGCCAGATCCACTCTTCATTATTCCTATTATTTTATTACAAGTTTGATTCCATATTATTGATGCTTTTTATCCCAACCCTCTGGCCAGATCCACTCTTCATTATTCCTATTATTTTATTACAAGTTTGATTCCATCTTATTATTGATGCTTTTTCTCCCAACACTCTGGCCATATCCACTCTTCATTATTCCTATTATTTTATTACAAGTTTCATTCCCTCTTATTATTGATGCTTTTTATCCCAACCCTCTGGCCAGATCCACTCTTCATTATTCCTATTATTTTATGACTAGTTTGATTCCATCTTTTTATTGATGCTTTTTATCCCAACCCTCTGGCCAGATCCACTCTTCATTATTCCTATTATTTCATGACTAGTTTGATTCCATCTTATTATTGATGCTTTTTATCCCAACCCTCTGGCCAGATCCACTCTTCATTATTCCTATTATTTCATGACTAGTTTGATTCCATCTTATTATTGATGCTTTTTATCCCAACCCTCTGGCCAGATCCACTCTTCATTATTCCTATTATTTCATGACTAGTTTGATTCCATCTTATTATTGATGCTTTTTATCCCAACCCTCTGGCCAGATCCACTCTTCATTATTCCTATTATTTCATGACTAGTTTGATTCCATCTTATTATTGATGCTTTTTATCCCAACCCTCTGGCCAGATCCAATCTTCATTATTCCTATTATTTTATTACTAGTTTGATTCCATCTTATTATTGATTCTTTTTATCCCAACCTTCTGGTCAGATCCACTCTTCATTATTCCTATTATTTTATGACTAGTTTGATTCCATCTTATTATTGATGCTTTTTATCTCAAGCCTCTGGCCAGATCCACTCTTCATTATTCCTATTATTTTATTACAAGTTTGATTCCATCTTATTATTGATTCTTTTTATCCCAACCTTCTGGCCAGATCCACTCTTCATTATTCCTATTATTTTATGACTAGTTTGATTCCATCTTATTATTGATGCTTTTTATCCCAACCCTCTGGCCAGATCCACTCTTCATTATTCCTATTATTTTATGACTAGTTTGATTCCATCTTATTATTGATGCTTTTTATCCCAACCCTCTGGCCAGATCCACTCTTCATTATTCCTATTATTTTATGACTAGTTTGATTCCATCTTATTATTGATGCTTTTTATCCCAACCCTCTGGCCAGATCCACTCTTCATTATTCCTATTATTTTATTACTAGTTTGATTCCATCTTATTATTGATGCTTTTTATACCAACCCTCTGGCCAGATCCACTCTTCATTATTCCTATTATTTTATGACTAGTTTGATTCCATCTTATTATTGATGCTTTTTATCCCAACCCTCTGGCCAGATCCACTCTTCATTATTCCTATTATTTTATTACTAGTTTGATTCCATCTTATTATTGATGCTTTTTATCCCAACCCTCTGGCCAGATCCACTCTTCATTATTCCTATTATTTTATTACTAGTTTGATTCCATCTTATTATTGATGCTTTTTATCCCAACCCTCTGGCCAGATCCACTCTTCATTATTCCTATTATTTTATGACTAGTTTGATTCCATCTTATTATTGATGCTTTTTATCCCAACCCTCTGGTCAGATCCACTCTTCATTATTCCTATTATTTTATTACTAGTTTGATTCCATCTTATTATTGATGCTTTTTATCCCAACCCTCTGGCCAGATCCACTCTTCATTATTCCTATTATTTTATGACTAGTTTGATTCCATCTTATTATTGATGCTTTTTATCCCAACCCTCTGGCCAGATCCACTCTTCATTATTCCTATTATTTTATTACTAGTTTGATTCCATCTTATTATTGATGCTTTTTATCCCAACCCTCTGGCCAGATCCACTCTTCATTATTCCTATTATTTTATTACTAGTTTGATTCCATCTTATTATTGATGCTTTTTATCCCAACCCTCTGGCTAGATCCACTCTTCATTATTCCTATTATTTTATTACTAGTTTGATTCCATCTTATTATTGATGCTTTTTATACCAACCCTCTGGCTAGATCCACTCTTCATTATTCCTATTATTTTATTACTAGTTTGATTCCATCTTATTATTGATGCTTTTTATCCCAACCCTCTGGCCAGATCCACTCTTCATTTTTCCTATTATTTTATTACTAGTTTCATTCCATCTTATTATTGATGCTTTTTATCCCAACCCTCTGGCCAGATCCACTCTTCATTATTCCTATTATTTTATTACTAGTTTGATTCCATCTTATTATTGATGCTTTTTATCCCAACCCTCTGGCCAGATCCACTCTTCATTATTCCTATTATTTTATTACTAGTTTGATTCCATCTTATTATTGATGCTTTTTATCCCAACCCTCTGGCCAGATCCACTCTTCATTGTTCCTACTATTTTATTACTAGTTTCATTCCATCTTATTATTGATGCTTTTTATCCCAACCCTCTGGCCAGATCCATTCTCCATTATTCCGATTATTTTATGACTAGTTTGATTCCATCTTATTATTGATGCTTTTTATCCCAACCCTCTGGCCAGATCCACTCTTCATTATTCCTATTATTTTATTACTAGTTTGATTCCATCTTATTATTGATGCTTTTTATCCCAACCCTCTGGCCAGATCCACTCTTCATTATTCCTTTTATTTTATTACTAGTTTGATTCCATCTTATTATTGATGCTTTTTATCCCAACACTCTGGCTAGATCCACTCTTCATTATTCCTATTATTTTATTACTAGTTTGATTCCATCTTATTATTGATGCTTTTTATCCCAACCCTCTGGCTAGATCCACTCTTCATTATTCCTATTATTTTATTACTAGTTTGATTCCATCTTATTATTGATGCTTTTTATCCCAACCCTCTGGCTAGATCCACTCTTCATTATTCCTATTATTTTATTACTAGTTTGATTCCATCCTATTATTGATGCTTTTTATCCCAACCCTCTGGCCAGATCCATTCTTCATTATTCCGATTATTTTATTACTAGTTTGATTCCATCTTATTATTGATGCTTTTTATCCCAACCCTCTGGCCAGATCCACTCTTCATTATTCCTATTATTTTATTACTAGTTTGATTCCATCTTATTATTGATGCTTTTTATCCCAACCCTCTGGCCAGATCCACTCTTCATTATTCCTATTATTTTATTACTAGTTTGATTCCATCTTATTATTGATGCTTTTTATCCCAACCCTCTGGCCAGATCCAATCTTCATTATTCCTATTATTTTATTACTAGTTTGATTCCATCTTATTATTGATTCTTTTTATCCCAACCTTCTGGTCAGATCCACTCTTCATTATTCCTATTATTTTATGACTAGTTTGATTCCATCTTATTATTGATGCTTTTTATCCCAACCCTCTGGCCAGATCCACTCTTCATTATTCCTATTATTTTATGACTAGTTTGATTCCATCTTATTATTGATGCTTTTTATCCCAACCCTCTGGCCAGATCCACTCTTCATTATTCCTATTATTTTATTACTAGTTTGATTCCATCTTATTATTGATGCTTTTTATCCCAACCCTCTGGCCAGATCCACTCTTCATTATTCCTATAATTTTATTACTTGTTTCATTCCATCTTATTATTGATGCTTTTTATCCCAATCCTCTGGCTAGATCCACTCTTCATTATTCCTATTATTTTATTACTAGTTTGATTCCATCTTATTATTGATGCTTTTTATCTCAAGCCTCTGGCCAGATCCACTCTTCATTATTCCTATTATTTTATTACAAGTTTGATTCCATCTTATTATTGATTCTTTTTATCCCAACCTTCTGGCCAGATCCACTCTTCATTATTCCTATTATTTTATGACTAGTTTGATTCCATCTTATTATTGATGCTTTTTATCCCAACCCTCTGGCCAGATCCACTCTTCATTATTCCTATTATTTTATGACTAGTTTGATTCCATCTTATTATTGATGCTTTTTATCCCAACCCTCTGGCCAGATCCACTCTTCATTATTCCTATTATTTTATTACTAGTTTGATTCCATCTTATTATTGATGCTTTTTATCCCAACCCTCTGGCCAGATCCACTCTTCATTATTCCTATAATTTTATTACTTGTTTCATTCCATCTTATTATTGATGCTTTTTATCCCAATCCTCTGGCTAGATCCACTCTTCATTATTCCTATTATTTTATTACTAGTTTGATTCCATCTTATTATTGATGCTTTTTATCCCAACCCTCTGGCCAGATCCACTCTTCATTATTCCTATTATTTTATTACTAGTTTCATTCCATCTTATTATTGATGCTTTTCATCCCAACCCTCTGGCCAGATCCACTCTTCAATATTCCTATTATTTTATTACTAGTTTGATTCCATATTATTATTGATGCTTTTTATCCTAACCCTCTGGCCAGATCCACTCTTCATTATTCCTATTATTTTATTACTAGTTTCATTCCATCTTATTATTGATGCTTTTTATCCCAACCCTCTGGCTAGATCCACTCTTCATTATTCCTATTATTTTATTACTAGTTTGATTCCATCTTATTATTGATGCTTTTTATCCCAACCCCCTGGCCAGATTAACTCTTCATTATTCCTATTATTTTATTACTAGTTTGATTCCATCTTATTATTGATGCTTTTTATCCCAACCCTCTGGCCAGATCCACTCTTCATTATTCCTATTATTTTATTACTAGTTTGATTCCATCTTATTATTGATGCTTTTTATCCCAACCCTCTGGCCAGATCCACTCTTCATTATTCCTATTATTTTATTACTAGTTTGATTCCATCTTATTATTGATGCTTTTTATCCCAACCATCTGGCCAGATCCACTCTTCATTATTCCTATTATTTTATTTCTAGTTTCATTCCATCTTATTATTGATGCTATTTATCCCAACCCTCTGGCTAGATCCACTCTTCATTATTCCTATTATTTTATTACTAGTTTGATTCCATCTTATTATTGATGCTTTTTATCCCAACCCTCTGGCTAGATCCACTCTTCATTATTCCTATTATTTTATTACTAGTTTGATTCCATCTTATTATTGATGCTTTTTATCCCAACCCCCTGGCCAGATTAACTCTTCATTATTCCTATTATTTTATGACTAGTTTGATTCCATCTTATTATTGATGCTTTTTATCCCAACCCTCTGGCCAGATCCACTCTTCATTATTCCTATTATTTTATTACTAGTTTGATTCCATCTTATTATTGATGCTTTTTATCCCAACCCTCTGGCCAGATCCACTCTTCATTATTCCTATTATTTTATTACTAGTTTGATTCCATCTTATTATTGATGCTTTTTATCCCAACCCTTTGGCTAGATCCACTCTTCATTATTCCTATTATTTTATTACTAGTTTGATTCCATCTTATTATTGATGCTTTTTATCCCAACCCTCTGGCTAGATCCACTCTTCATTATTCCTATTATTTTATTACTAGTTTGATTCCATCTTATTATTGATGCTTTTTATACCAACCCTCTGGCTAGATCCACTCTTCATTATTCCTATTATTTTATTACTAGTTTGATTCCATCTTATTATTGATGCTTTTTATCCCAACCCTCTGGCCAGATCCACTCTTCATTTTTCCTATTATTTTATTACTAGTTTCATTCCATCTTATTATTGATGCTTTTTATCCCAACCCTCTGGCTAGATCCACTCTTCATTATTCCTATTATTTTATTACTAGTTTGATTCCATCTTATTATTGATGCTTTTTATCCCAACCCTCTGGCTAGATCCACTCTTCATTATTCCTATTATTTTATTACTAGTTTGATTCCATCTTATTATTGATGCTTTTTATCCCAACCCTCTGGCCAGATCCACTCTTCATTTTTCCTATTATTTTATTACTAGTTTCATTCCATCTTATTATTGATGCTTTTTATCCCAACCCTCTGGCTAGATCCACTCTTCATTATTCCTATTATTTTATTACTAGTTTGATTCCATCTTATTATTGATGCTTTTTATCCCAACCCTCTGGCTAGATCCACTCTTCATTATTCCTATTATTTTATTACTAGTTTGATTCCATCTTATTATTGATGCTTTTTATCCCAACCCTCTGGCCAGATCCACTCTTCATTTTTCCTATTATTTTATTACTAGTTTCATTCCATCTTATTATTGATGCTTTTTATCCCAACCCTCTGGCTAGATCCACTCTTCATTATTCCTATTATTTTATTACTAGTTTGATTCCATCTTATTATTGATGCTTTTTATACCAACCCTCTGGCTAGATCCACTCTTCATTATTCCTATTATTTTATTACTAGTTTGATTCCATCTTATTATTGATGCTTTTTATCCCAACCCTCTGGCCAGATCCACTCTTCATTTTTCCTATTATTTTATTACTAGTTTCATTCCATCTTATTATTGATGCTTTTTATCCCAACCCTCTGGCTAGATCCACTCTTCATTATTCCTATTATTTTATTACTAGTTTGATTCCATCTTATTATTGATGCTTTTTATCCCAACCCTCTGGCTAGATCCACTCTTCATTATTCCTATTATTTTATTACTAGTTTGATTCCATCTTATTATTGATGCTTTTTATCCCAACCCTCTGGCTAGATCCACTCTTCATTATTCCTATTATTTTATGACTAGTTTGATTCCATCTTATTATTGATGCTTTTTATCCCAACCCTCTGGCCAGATCCACTCTTCATTTTTCCTATTATTTTATTACTAGTTTCATTCCATCTTATTATTGATGCTTTTTATCCCAACCCTCTGGCTAGATCCACTCTTCATTATTCCTATTATTTTATTACTAGTTTGATTCCATCTTATTATTGATGCTTTTTATACCAACCCTCTGGCCAGATCCACTCTTCATTTTTCCTATTATTTTATTACTAGTTTCATTCCATCTTATTATTGATGCTTTTTATCCCAACCCTCTGGCTAGATCCACTCTTCATTATTCCTATTATTTTATTACTAGTTTGATTCCATCTTATTATTGATGCTTTTTATACCAACCCTCTGGCCAGATCCACTCTTCATTTTTCCTATTATTTTATTACTAGTTTGATTCCATCTTATTATTGATGCTTTTTATCCCAACCCTCTGGCTAGATCCACTCTTCATTATTCCTATTATTTTATTACTAGTTTGATTCCATCTTATTATTGATGCTTTTTATACCAACCCTCTGGCCAGATCCACTCTTCATTATTCCTATTATTTTATTACTAGTTTGATTCCATCTTATTATTGATGCTTTTTATCCCAACCCTCTGGCCAGATCCACTCTTCATTATTCCTATTATTTTATTACTAGTTTGATTCCATCTTATTATTGATGCTTTTTATCCCAACCCTCTGGCCAGATCCACTCTTCATTATTCCTATTATTTTATTACTAGTTTGATTCCATCTTATTATTGATGCTTTTTATCCCAACCCTCTGGCTAGATCCACTCTTCATTATTCCTATTATTTTATTACTAGTTTGATTCCATCTTATTATTGATGCTTTTTATCCCAACCCTCTGGCTAGATCCACTCTTCATTATTCCTATTATTTTATTACTAGTTTGATTCCATCTTATTATTGATGCTTTTTATCCCAACCCTCTGGCTAGATCCACTCTTCATTATTCCTATTATTTTATTACTAGTTTGATTCCATCCTATTATTGATGCTTTTTATCCCAACCCTCTGGCCAGATCCATTCTTCATTATTCCGATTATTTTATTACTAGTTTGATTCCATCTTATTATTGATGCTTTTTATCCCAACCCTCGGGCCAGATCCACTCTTCATTATTCCTATTATTTTATTACTAGTTTGATTCCATCTTATTATTGATGCTTTTTATCCCAACCCTCTGGCCAGATCCACTCTTCATTATTCCTATTATTTTATTACTAGTTTGATTCCATCTTATTATTGATGCTTTTTATCCCAACCCTCTGGCCAGATCCACTCTTCATTTTTCCTATTATTTTATTACTAGTTTCATTCCATCTTATTATTGATGCTTTTTATCCCAACCCTCTGGCTAGAGCCACTCTTCATTATTCCTATTATTTTATTACTAGTTTGATTCCATCTTATTATTGATGCTTTTTATCCCAACCCTCTGGCCAGATCTACTCTTCATTTTTCCTATTATTTTATTACTAGTTTGATTCCATCTTATTATTGATGCTTTTTATCCCAACCCTCTGGCTAGATCCACTCTTCATTATTCCTATTATTTTATTACTAGTTTGATTCCATCTTATTATTGATGCTTTTTATACCAACCCTCTGGCCAGATCCACTCTTCATTATTCCTATTATTTTATTACTAGTTTGATTCCATCTTATTATTGATGCTTTTTATCCCAACCCTCTGGCCAGATCCACTCTTCATTATTCCTATTATTTTATTACTAGTTTGATACCATCTTATTATTGATGCTTTTTATCCCAACCCTCTGGCCAGATCCACTCTTCATTGTTCCTACTATTTTATTACTAGTTTCATTCCATCTTATTATTGATGCTTTTTATCCCAACCCTCTGGCCAGATCCATTCTCCATTATTCCGATTATTTTATGACTAGTTTGATTCCATCTTATTATTGATGCTTTTTATCCCAACCCTCTGGCCAGATCCACTCTTCATTATTCCTATTATTTTATTACTAGTTTGATTCCATCCTATTATTGATGCTTTTTATCCCAACCCTCTGGCTAGATCCACTCTTCATTATTCCTATTATTTTATTACTAGTTTGATTCCATCTTATTATTGATGCTTTTTATCCCAACCCTCTGGCCAGATCTACTCTTCATTATTCCTATTATTTTATTACTAGTTTGATTCCATCTTATTATTGATGCTTTTTATCCCAACCCTCTGGCTAGATCCACTCTTCATTATTCCTATTATTTTATTACTAGTTTGATTCCATCTTATTATTGATGCTTTTTATCCCAACACTCTGGCTAGATCCACTCTTCATTATTCCTATTATTTTATTACTAGTTTGATTCCATCTTATTATTGATGCTTTTTATCCCAACCCTCTGGCTAGATCCACTCTTCATTATTCCTATTATTTTATTACTAGTTTGATTCCATCCTATTATTGATGCTTTTTATCCCAACCCTCTGGCCAGATCCATTCTTCATTATTCCGATTATTTTATTACTAGTTTGATTCCATCTTATTATTGATGCTTTTTATCCCAACCCTCGGGCCAGATCCACTCTTCATTATTCCTATTATTTTATTACTAGTTTGATTCCATCTTATTATTGATGCTTTTTATCCCAACCCTCTGGCCAGATCCACTCTTCATTATTCCTATTATTTTATTACTAGTTTGATTACATCTTATTATTGATGCTTTTTATCCCAACCCTCTGGCCAGATCCACTCTTCATTATTCCTATTATTTTATTACTAGTTTGATTACATCTTATTATTGATGCTTTTTATCCCAACCCTCTGGCCAGATCCACTTTTCATTATTCCTATTATTTTATTACTAGTTTGCTTCCATCTTATTATTGATGCTTTTTATCCCAACCCTATGGCCAGATCCACTCTTCATTATTCCTATTATTTTATTACTAGTTTGATTCCATCTTATTATTGATGCTTTTTATCCCAACCCTCTGGCTAGATCCACTCATCATTATTCCTATTATTTTATTACTAGTTTGATTCCATCTTATTATTGATGCTTTTTATCCCAACCCTCTGGCCAGATCCACTCTTCATTATTCCTATTATTTTATTACTAGTTTGATTCCATCTTATTATTGATGCTTTTTATCCCAACCCTCTGGCTAGATCCACTCTTCATTATTCCTATTATTTTATTACTAGTTTGATTCCATCTTATTATTGAAGCTTTCTATCCCAACCCTCTGGCCAGATCCACTCTTCATTATTCCTATTATTTTATTACAAGTTTGATTCCATCTTATTATTGATGCTTTTTATCCCATCCCTCTGGCCAGATCCACTCTTCATTATTCCTATTATTTTATGACTAGTTTGATTCCATCTTATTATTGATGCTTTTTATCCCAACCCTCTGGCCAGATCCACTCTTCATTATTCCTATTATTTTATTACTAGTTTGATTCCATCTTATTATTGATGCTTTTTATCCCAACCCTCTGGCCAGATCCACTCTTCATTATTCCTATTATTTTATTACTAGTTTGATTCCATCTTATTATTGATGCTTTTTATCCCAACACTCTGGCCAGATCCACTCTTCATTATTCCTATTATTTTATTACTAGTTTGATTCCATCTTATTATTGATGCTTTTTATCCCAACCCTCTGGCCAGATCCACTCTTCATTATTCCTATTATTTTATTACTAGTTTGATTCCATCTTATTATTGATGCTTTTTATCCCAACCCTCTGGCCAGATCCACTTTTCATTATTCCTATTATTTTATTACTAGTTTGATTCCATCTTATTATTGATGCTTTTTATCCCAACCCTCTGGCTAGATCCACTCATCATTATTCCTATTATTTTATTACTAGTTTGATTCCATCTTATTATTGATGCTTTTTATCCCAACCCTCTGGCCAGATCCACTCTTCATTATTCCTATTATTTTATTACTAGTTTGATTCCATCTTATTATTGATGCTTTTTATCCCAACCCTCTGGCTAGATCCACTCTTCATTATTCCTATTATTTTATTACTAGTTTGATTCCATCTTATTATTGAAGCTTTCTATCCCAACCCTCTGGCCAGATCCACTCTTCATTATTCCTATTATTTTATTACAAGTTTGATTCCATCTTATTATTGATGCTTTTTATCCCATCCCTCTGGCCAGATCCACTCTTCATTATTCCTATTATTTTATGACTAGTTTGATTCCATCTTATTATTGATGCTTTTTATCCCAACCCTCTGGCCAGATCCACTCTTCATTATTCCTATTATTTTATTACTAGTTTGATTCCATCTTATTATTGATGCTTTTTATCCCAACCCTCTGGCCAGATCCACTCTTCATTATTCCTATTATTTTATTACTAGTTTGATTCCATCTTATTATTGATGCTTTTTATCCCAACACTCTGGCCAGATCCACTCTTCATTATTCCTATTATTTTATTACTAGTTTGATTCCATCTTATTATTGATGCTTTTTATCCCAACCCTCTGGCCAGATCCACTCTTCATTATTCCTATTATTTTATTACTAGTTTGATTCCATCTTATTATTGATGCTTTTTATCCCAACCCTCTGGCCAGATCCACTCTTCATTATTCCTATTATTTTATTACTAGTTTGATTCCATCTTATTATTGATGCTTTTTATCCCAACCCTCTGGCCAGATCCACTCTTCATTATTCCTATTATTTTATGACTAGTTTGATTCCATCTTATTATTGATGCTTTTTATCCCAACCCTCTGGCCAGATCCACTCTTCATTATTCCTATTATTTTATTACTAGTTTGATTCCATCTTATTATTGATGCTTTTTATCCCAACCCTCTGGCCAGATCCACTCTTCATTATTCCTATTATTTTATTACTAGTTTGATTCCATCTTATTATTGATGCTTTTTATCCCAACCCTCTGGCCAGATCCACTCTTCATTATTCCTATTATTTTATGACTAGTTTGATTCCATCTTATTATTGATGCTTTTTATCCCAACCCTCTGGCCAGATCCACTCTTCATTATTCCTATTATTTTATTACTAGTTTGATTCCATCTTATTATTGATGCTTTTTATCCCAACCCTCTGGCCAGATCCACTCTTCATTATTCCTATTATTTTATTACTAGTTTGATTCCATCTTATTATTGATGCTTTTTATCCCAACCCTCTGGCTAGATCCACTCTTCATTATTCCTATTATTTTATTACTAGTTTGATTCCATCTTATTATTGATGCTTTTTATCCCAACCCTCTGGCTAGATCCACTCTTCATTATTTCTATTATTTTATTACTAGTTTGATTCCATCTTATTATTGATGCTTTTTATCCCAACCCTCTGGCCAGATCAACTCTTCATTATTCCTATTATTTTATTACTAGTTTGATTCCATCTTATTATTGATGCTTTTTATCCCAACCCTCTGGCTAGATCCACTCTTCATTATTCCTATTATTTTATTACTAGTTTGATTCCATCTTATTATTGATGCTTTTTATCCCAACCCTCTGGCTAGATCCACTCTTCATTATTCCTATTATTTTATTACTAGTTTGATTCCATCTTATTATTGATGCTTTTTATCCCAACCCTCTGGCCAGATCAACTCTTCATTATTCCTATTATTTTATTACTAGTTTGATTCCATCTTATTATTGATGCTTTTTATCCCAACCCTCTGGCTAGATCCACTCTTCATTATTCCTATTATTTTATTACTAGTTTGATTCCATCTTAATATTGATGCTTTTTATCCCAACCCTCTGGCCAGATCCACTCTTCATTATTCTTATTATTTTATTACTAGTTTGATTCCATCTTATTATTGATGCTTTTTATCCCAACCCTCTGGCCAGATCCACTCTTCATTATTCCTATTATTTTATTACTAGTTTGATTCCATCTTATTATTGATGCTTTTTATCCCAACCCTCTGGCTAGATCCACTCTTCATTATTCCCATTATTTTATTACTAGTTTGATTCCATCTTATTATTGATGCTTTTTATCCCAACCCTCTGGCTAGATCCACTCTTCATTATTCCTATTATTTTATTACTAGTTTGATTCCATCTTATTATTGATGCTTTTTATCCCAACCCTCTGGCCAGATCAACTCTTCATTATTCCTATTATTTTATAACTAGTTTGATTCCATCTTATTATTGATGCTTTTTATCCCAACCCTCTGGCTAGATCCACTCTTCATTATTCCTATTATTTTATTACTAGTTTGATTCCATCTTATAATTGATGCTTTTTATCCCAACCCTCTGGCTAGATCCACTCTTCATTATTCCTATTATTTTATTACTAGTTTGATTCCATCTTATTATTGATGCTTTTTATCCCAACCCTCTGGCCAGATCAACTCTTCATTATTCCTATTATTTTATTACTAGTTTGATTCCATCTTATTATTGATGCTTTTTATCCCAACCCTCTGGCTAGATCCACTCTTCATTATTCCTATTATTTTATTACTAGTTTGATTCCATCTTAATATTGATGCTTTTTATCCCAACCCTCTGGCCAGATCCACTCTTCATTATTCTTATTATTTTATTACTAGTTTGATTCCATCTTATTATTGATGCTTTTTATCCCATCCCTCTGGCCAGATCCACTCTTCATTATTCCTATTATTTTATGACTAATTTGATTCCATCTTATTATTGATGCTTTTTATCCCAACCCTCTGGCTAGATCCACTCTTCATTATTCCTATTATTTTATTACTAGTTTGATTCCAACTTATTATTGATGCTTTTTATCCCAACCCTCTGGCCAGATCCACTCTTCATTATTCCTATTATTTTATTACTAGTTTGATTCCAACTTATTATTGATGCTTTTTATCCCAACCCTCTGGCCAGATCCACTCTTCATTATTCCTCTTATTTTATGACTAATTTGATTCCATCTTATTATTGATGCTTTTTATCCCAACCCTCTGGCTAGATCCACTCTTCATTATTCCTATTATTTTATTACAAGTTTGATTCCATCTTATTATTGATGCTTTTTATCCCAACCCTCTGGCCAGATCCACTCTTCATTATTCCTATTATTTTATTACTAGTTTGATTCCATCTTATTATTGATGCTTTTTATCCCAACCCTCTGGCTAGATCCACTCTTCATTATTCCTTTTATTTTATTACTAGTTTGATTCCATCTTATTATTGATGCTTTTTATCCCAACCCTCTGGCTAGATCCACTCTTCATTATTCCTATTATTTTATTACTAGTTTGATTCCATCTTATTATTGATGCTTTTTATCCCAACCCTCTGGCTACATCCACTCTTCATTATTCCTATTATTTTATTACTAGTTTGATTCCATCTTATTATTGATGCTTTTTATCCCAACCCTCTGGCTAGATCCACTCTTCATTATTCCTATTATTTTATTACTAGTTTGATTCCATCTTAATATTGATGCTTTTTATCCCAACCCTCTGGCCAGATCCACTCTTCATTATTCTTATTATTTTATTACTAGTTTGATTCCATCTTATTATTGATGCTTTTTATCCCAACCCTCTGGCCATATCCACTCTTCATTATTCCTATTATTTTATGACTAGTTTGATTCCATCTTATTATTGATGCTTTTTATCCCAACCCTCTGGCTAGATCCACTCTTCATTATTCCTATTATTTTATTACTAGTTTGATTCCATCTTATTATTGATGCTTTTTATCCCAACCCTCTGGCCAGATCCACTCTTCATTATTCCTATTATTTTATGACTAGTTTGATTCCAACTTATTATTGATGCTTTTTATCTCAACCCTCTGGCCAGATCCACTCTTCATTATTCCTATTATTTTATGACTAGTTTGATTCCATCTTATTATTGATGCTTTTTATCCCAACCCTCTGGCCATATCCACTCTTCATTATTCCTATTATTTTATTACGAGTTTGATTCCATCTTATTATTGATGATTTTTATCTCAACCCTCTGGCCAGATCCACTCTTCATTATTCCTATTATTTTATGACTAGTTTGATTCCATCTTATTATTGATGCTTTTTATCTCAACCCTCTGGCCAGATCCACTCTTCATTATTCCTATTATTTTATGACTAGTTTGATTCCATCTTATTATTGATGCTTTTTATCCCAACCCTCTGGCCATATCCACTCTTCATTATTCCTATTATTTTATGACTAGTTTGATTCCAACTTATTATTCATGCTTTTTATCCCATCCCTCTGGCCAGATCCACTCTTCATTATTCCTATTATTTTATGACTAGTTTGATTCCATCTTATTATTGATGCTTTTTATCTCAACCCTCTGGCCAGATCCACTCTTCATTATTCCTATTATTTTATGACTAGTTTGATTCCATCTTATTATTGATGCTTTTTATCCCAACCCTCTGGCCATATCCACTCTTCATTATTCCTATTATTTTATGACTAGTTTGATTCCAACTTATTATTCATGCTTTTTATCCCATCCCTCTGGCCAGATCCACTCTTCATTATTCCTATTATTTTATTACTAGTTTGATTCCATCTTATTATTGATGCTTTTTATCCCAACCCTCTGGCCAGATCCACTCTTCATTATTCCTATTATTTTATTACTAGTTTGATTCCATCTTATTATTGATGCTTTTTATCCCATCCCTCTGGCCAGATCCACTCTTCATTATTCCTATTATTTTATGACTAGTTTGATTCCATCTTATTATTGATGCTTTTTATCCTAACCCTCTGGCCAGATCCACTCTTCATTATTCCTATTATTTTATTACTAGTTTGATTCCAACTTATTATTGATGCTTTTTATCCCAACCCTTTGGCTAGATCCACTCTTCATTATTCCTATTATTTTATGACTAGTTTGATTCCAACTTATTATTGATGCTTTTTATCCCAACCCTCTGGCCAGATCCACTCTTCATTATTCCTATTATTTTATTACTAGTTTGATTCCATCTTATTATTGATGCTTTTTATCCCATCCCTCTGGCCAGATCCACTCTTCATTATTCCTATTATTTTATGACTAGTTTGATTCCATCTTATTATTGATGCTTTTTATCCTAACCCTCTGGCCAGATCCACTCTTCATTATTCCTATTATTTTATTACTAGTTTGATTCCAACTTATTATTGATGCTTTTTATCCCAACCCTCTGGCTAGATCCACTCTTCATTATTCCTATTATTTTATGACTAGTTTGATTCCAACTTATTATTGATGCTTTTTATCCCAACCCTCTGGCCAGATCCACTCTTCATTATTCCTATTATTTTATTACTAGTTTGATTCCAACTTATTATTGATGCTTTTTATCCCAACCCTCTGGCCAGATCCACTCTTCATTATTCCTATTATTTTATTACTAGTTTGATTCCATCTTATTATTGATGCTTTTTATCCTAACCCTCTGGCCAGATCCACTCTTCATTATTCCTATTATTTTATGACTAGTTTGATTCCAACTTATTATTGATGCTTTTTATCCCAACCCTCTGGCCAGATCCACTCTTCATTATTCCTATTATTTTATTATTAGTTTGATTCCATCTTATTATTGATGCTTTTTATCCCAACCCTCTGGCCAGATCCACTCTTCATTATTCCTATTATTTTATGACTAGTTTGATTCCAACTTATTATTGATGCTTTTTATCCCAACCCTCTGGCCAGATCCACTCTTCATTATTCCTATTCTTTTATGACTAGTTTGATTCCATCTTATTATTGATGCTTTTTATCCCATCCCTCTGGCCAGATCCACTCTTCATTATTCCTATTATTTTATGACTAGTTTGATTCCATCTTATTATTGATGCTTTTTATCCCAACCCTCTGGCCAGATCCACTCTTCATTATTCCTATTATTTTATGACTAGTTTGATTCCATCTTATTATTGATGCTTTTTATCCCAACCCTCTGGCCAGATCCACTCTTCATTATTCCTATTATTTTATGACTAGTTTCATTCCATCTTATTATTGATGCTTTTTATCCCAACCCTCTGGCCAGATCCACTCTTCATTATTCCTATTATTTTATTACTAGTTTCATTCCAGCTTATTATTGATGCTTTTTATCCCAACCCTCTGGCTAGATCCACTCTTCATTATTCCTATTATTTTATTACTAGTTTGATTCCATCTTAATATTGATGCTTTTTATCCCAACCCTCTGGCCAGATCCACTCTTCATTATTCTTATTATTTTATTACTAGTTTGATTCCATCTTATTATTGATGCTTTTTATCCCATCCCTCTGGCCAGATCCACTCTTCATTATTCCTATTATTTTATGACTAGTTTGATTCCATCTTATTATTGATTCTTTTTATCCCAACCCTCTGGCCAGATCCACTCTTCATTATTCCTATTATTTTATGACTAGTTTGATTCCAACTTATTATTGATGCTTTTTATCCCAACCCTCTGGCCAGATCCACTCTTCATTATTCCTATTATTTTATGACTAGTTTGATTCCATCTTATTATTGATGCTTTTTATCCCAACCCTCTGGCCATATCCACTCTTCATTATTCCTATTATTTTATGACTAGTTTGATTCCATCTTAATATTGATGCTTTTTATCCCAACCCTCTGGCCATATCCACTCTTCATTATTCCTATTATTTTATGACTAGTTTGATTCCATCTTATTATTGATGCTTTTTATCCCAACCCTCTGGCCAGATCCACTCTTCATTATTCCTATTATTTTATGACTAGTTTCATTCCATCTTATTATTGATGCTTTTTATCCCAACCCTCTGGCCAGATCCACTCTTCATTATTCCTATTATTTTATTACTAGTTTCATTCCAGCTTATTATTGATGCTTTTTATCCCAACCCTCTGGCCAGATCCACTCTTCATTATTCCTATTATTTTATGACTAGTTTGATTCCATCTTATTATTGATGCTTTTTATCCCAACCCTCTGGCCATATCCACTCTTCATTATTCCTATTATTTTATTACTAGTTTGATTCCATCTTATTATTGATGCTTTTTATCCCAACCCTCTGGCCAGATCCACTCTTCATTATTCCTATTATTTTATTACTAGTTTGATTCCATCTTATTATTGATGCTTTTTATCCCATCCCTCTGGCCAGATCCACTCTTCATTATTCCTATTATTTTATGACTAGTTTGATTCCATCTTATTATTGATGCTTTTTATCCTAACCCTCTGGCCAGATCCACTCTTCATTATTCCTATTATTTTATTACTAGTTTGATTCCATCTTATTATTGATGCTTTTTATCCCAACCCTCTGGCCAGATCCACTCTTCATTATTCCTATTATTTTATTACTAGTTTGATTCCATCTTATTATTGATGCTTTTTATCCCAACCCTCTGGCTAGATCCACTCTTCATTATTCCTATTATTTTATTACTAGTTTGATTCCATCTTATTATTGATGCTTTTTATCCCAACCCTCTGGCCAGATCCACTCTTCATTATTCCTATTATTTTATGACTAGTTTGATTCCATCTTATTATTGATGCTTTTTATCCCAACCCTCTGGCCAGATCCACTCTTCATTATTCCTATTATTTTATGACTAGTTTGATTCCATCTTATTATTGATGCTTTTTATCCCAACCCTCTGGCCAGATCCACTCTTCATTATTCTTATTTTTTATTACTAGTTTGATTCCATCTTATTATTGATGCTTTTTATCCCATCCCTCTGGCCAGATCCACTCTTCATTATTCCTATTATTTTATGACTAGTTTGATTCCATCTTATTATTGATGCTTTTTATCCCAACCCTCTGGGCATATCCACTCTTCATTATTCCTATTATTTTATGACTAGTTTGATTCCAACTTATTATTGATGCTTTTTATCCCAACCCTCTGGCCAGATCCACTCTTCATTATTCCTATTATTTTATGACTAGTTTGATTCCATCTTATTATTGATGCTTTTTATCCCATCCCTCTGGCCAGATCCACTCTTCATTATTCCTATTATTTTATGACTATTTTGATTCCATCTTATTATTGATGCTTTTTATCCCAACCCTCTGGCCAGATCCACTCTTCATTATTCCTATTATTTCATGACTAGTTTGATTCCAACTTATTATTCATGCTTTTTATCCCATCCCTCTGGCCAGATCCACTCTTCATTATTCCTATTATTTTATTACTAGTTTTATTCCATCTTATTATTGATGCTTTTTATCCCAACCCTCTGGCTAGATCCACTCTTCATTATTCCTATTATTTTATTACTAGTTTGATTCCATCTTATTATTGATCCTTTTTATCCCATCCCTCTGGCCAGATCCACTCTTCATTATTCCTATTATTTTATGACTAGTTTGATTCCATCTTATTATTGATGCTTTTTATCCCAACCCTCTGGCTAGATCCACTCTTCATTATTCCTATTATTTTATTACTTGTTTGATTCCATCTTATTATTGATGCTTTTTATCCCAACCCTCTGGCCAGATCCACTCTTCATTATTCCTATTATTTTATTACTAGTTTGATTCCAACTTATTATTGATGCTTTTTATCCCAACCCTCTGGCCAGATCCACTCTTCATTATTCCTATTATTTTATGACTAGTTTGATTCCATCTTATTATTGATGCTTTTTATCCCAACCCTCTGGCCAGATCCACTCTTCATTATTCCTATTATTTTATTACTAGTTTGATTCCATCTTATTATTGATGCTTTTTATCCCAACCCTCTGGCCAGATCCACTCTTCATTATTCCTATTATTTTATTACTAGTTTGATTCCATCTTATTATTGATGCTTTTTATCCCAACCCTCTGGCTAGATCCACTCTTCATTATTCCTATTATTTTATGACTAGTTTGATTCCATCTTATTATTGATGCTTTTTATCCCAACCCTCTGGCCAGATCCACTCTTCATTATTCCTATTATTTTATTACTAGTTTGATTCCAACTTATTATTGATGCTTTTTATCCCAACCCTCTGGCCAGATCCACTCTTCATTATTCCTATTATTTTATTACCAGTTTGATTCCATCTTATTATTGATGCTTTTTATCCCAACCCTCTGGCCAGATCCACTCTTCATTATTCCTATTATTTTATTACTAGTTTGATTCCATCTTATTATTGATGCTTTTTATCCCAACCCTCTGGCCAGATCCACTCTTCATTATTCCTATTATTTTATTACTAGTTTGATTCCATCTTATTATTGATGCTTTTTATCCCAACCCTCTTGCTAGATCCACTCTTCATTATTCCTATTATTTTATTACTAGTTTGATTCCAACTTATTATTGATGCTTTTTATCCCAACCCTCTGGCTAGATCCACTCTTCATTATTCCTATTATTTTATGACTAGTTTGATTCCATCTTATTATTGATGCTTTTTATCCCAACCCTCTGGCCAGATCCACTCTTCATTATTCCTATTATTTTATGACTAGTTTGATTCCATCTTATTATTGATGCTTTTTATCCCAACCCTCTGGCCAGATCCACTCTTCATTATTCTTATTTTTTATTACTAGTTTGATTCCATCTTATTATTGATGCTTTTTATCCCATCCCTCTGGCCAGATCCACTCTTCATTATTCCTATTATTTTATTACTAGTTTGATTCCGTCTTATTATTGATGCTTTTTATCCCAACCCTCTGGCCAGATCCACTCTTCATTATTCCTATTATTTCATGACTAGTTTGATTCCAACTTATTATTCATGCTTTTTATCCCATCCCTCTGGCCAGATCCACTCTTCATTATTCCTATTATTTTATTACTAGTTTGATTCCATCTTATTATTGATGCTTTTTATCCCAACCCTCTGGCTAGATCCACTCTTCATTATTCCTCTTATTTTATGACTAGTTTGATTCCATCTTATAAATTGATGCTTTTTATCCTAACCCTCTGGCCAGATCCACTCTTCATTATTCCTATTATTTTATTACTAGTTTGATTCCATCTTATTATTGATGCTTTTTATCCCAACCCTCTGGCTAGATCCACTCTTCATTATTGCTATTATTTTATTTCTAATTTGATTCCATCTTATTATTGATGCTTTTTATCCCAACCCTCTGGCCAGATCCACTCTTCATTATTCCTATTATTTTATTACAAGTTTGATTCCAACTTATTATTGATGCTTTTTATCCCAACCCTCTGGCCAGATCCACTCTTCATTATTCCTATTATTTTATTACTAGTTTGATTCCATCTTATTATTGATGCTTTTTATCCCAACCCTCTGGCCAGATCCACTCTTCATTATTCCTATTATTTTATTACTAGTTTGATTCCATCTTATTATTGATGCTTTTTATCCCAACCCTCTGGCCAGATCCACTCTTCATTATTCCTATTATTTTATTACTAGTTTGATTCCATCTTATTATTGATGCTTTTTATCCCAACCCTCTGGCCAGATCCACTCTTCATTATTCCTATTATTTTATTACTAGTTTGATTCCATCTTATTATTGATGCTTTTTATCCCAACCCTCTGGCCAGATCCACTCTTCATTATTCCTATTATTTTATGACTAGTTTGATTCCATCTTATTATTGATGCTTTTTATCCCAACCCTCTGGCCAGATCCACTCTTCATTATTCCTATTATTTTATTACTAGTTTGATTCCATCTTATTATTGATGCTTTTTATCCCAACCCTCTGGCCAGATCCACTCTTCATTATTCCTATTATTTTATTACTAGTTTGATTCCATCTTATTATTGATGCTTTTTATCCCAACCCTCTGGCCAGATCCACTCTTCATTATTCCTATTATTTTATGACTAGTTTGATTCCATCTTATTATTGATGCTTTTTATCCCAACCCTCTGGCCAGATCCACTCTTCATTATTCCTATTATTTTATTACTAGTTTGATTCCATCTTATTATTGATGCTTTTTATCCCAACCCTCTGGCTAGATCCACTCTTCATTATTCCTATTATTTTATTACTAGTTTGATTCCATCTTATTATTGATGCTTTTTATCCCAACCCTCTGGCTAGATCCACTCTTCATTATTCCTATTATTTTATTACTAGTTTGATTCCATCTTATTATTGATGCTTTTTATCCCAACCCTCTGGCCAGATCCACTCTTCATTATTCCTATCATTTTATTACTAGTTTGATTCCATCTTATTATTGATGCTTTTTATCCCAACCCTCTGGCTAGATCCACTCTTCATTATTCCTATTATTTTATTACTAGTTTGATTCCATCTTATTATTGATGCTTTTTATCCCAACCCTCTGGCTAGATCCACTCTTCATTATTCCTATTATTTTATTACTAGTTTGATTCCAACTTATTATTGATGCTTTTTATCCCAACCCTCTGGCCAGATCCACTCTTCATTATTCCTATTATTTTATGACTAGTTTGATTCCATCTTATTATTGATGCTTTTTATCCCAACCCTCTGGCCAGATCCACTCTTCATTATTCCTATTATTTTATTACTAGTTTGATTCCATCTTATTATTGATGCTTTTTATCCCAACCCTCTGGCCAGATCCACTCTTCATTATTCCTATTATTTTATTACTAGTTTGATTCCATCTTATTATTGATGCTTTTTATCCCAACCCTCTGGCTAGATCCACTCTTCATTATTCCTATTATTTTATGACTAGTTTGATTCCATCTTATTATTGATGCTTTTTATCCCAACCCTCTGGCCAGATCCACTCTTCATTATTCCTATTATTTTATTACTAGTTTGATTCCAACTTATTATTGATGCTTTTTATCCCAACCCTCTGGCCAGATCCACTCTTCATTATTCCTATTATTTTATTACCAGTTTGATTCCATCTTATTATTGATGCTTTTTATCCCAACCCTCTGGCCAGATCCACTCTTCATTATTCCTATTATTTTATTACTAGTTTGATTCCATCTTATTATTGATGCTTTTTATCCCAACCCTCTGGCCAGATCCACTCTTCATTATTCCTATTATTTTATTACAAGTTTGATTCCATCTTATTATTGATGCTTTTTATCCCAACCCTCTTGCTAGATCCACTCTTCATTATTCCTATTATTTTATTACTAGTTTGATTCCAACTTATTATTGATGCTTTTTATCCCAACCCTCTGGCTAGATCCACTCTTCATTATTCCTATTATTTTATGACTAGTTTGATTCCATCTTATTATTGATGCTTTTTATCCCAACCCTCTGGCCAGATCCACTCTTCATTATTCCTATTATTTTATGACTAGTTTGATTCCATCTTATTATTGATGCTTTTTATCCCAACCCTCTGGCCAGATCCACTCTTCATTATTCTTATTTTTTATTACTAGTTTGATTCCATCTTATTATTGATGCTTTTTATCCCATCCCTCTGGCCAGATCCACTCTTCATTATTCCTATTATTTTATTACTAGTTTGATTCCGTCTTATTATTGATGCTTTTTATCCCAACCCTCTGGCCAGATCCACTCTTCATTATTCCTATTATTTCATGACTAGTTTGATTCCAACTTATTATTCATGCTTTTTATCCCATCCCTCTGGCCAGATCCACTCTTCATTATTCCTATTATTTTATTACTAGTTTGATTCCATCTTATTATTGATGCTTTTTATCCCAACCCTCTGGCTAGATCCACTCTTCATTATTCCTCTTATTTTATGACTAGTTTGATTCCATCTTATAAATTGATGCTTTTTATCCTAACCCTCTGGCCAGATCCACTCTTCATTATTCCTATTATTTTATTACTAGTTTGATTCCATCTTATTATTGATGCTTTTTATCCCAACCCTCTGGCTAGATCCACTCTTCATTATTCCTATTATTTTATTACTAGTTTGATTCCATCTTATTATTGATCCTTTTTATCCCATCCCTCTGGCCAGATCCACTCTTCATTATTCCTATTATTTTATGACTAGTTTGATTCCATCTTATTATTGATGCTTTTTATCCCAACCCTCTGGCTAGATCCACTCTTCATTATTCCTATTATTTTATGACTAGTTTGATTCCATCTTATTATTGATGCTTTTTATCCCAACCCTCTGGCTAGATCCACTCTTCATTATTGCTATTATTTTATTTCTAATTTGATTCCATCTTATTATTGATGCTTTTTATCCCAACCCTCTGGCCAGATCCACTCTTCATTATTCCTATTATTTTATGACTAGTTTGATTCCATCTTATTATTGATGCTTTTTATCCCAACCCTCTGGCCAGATCCACTCTTCATTATTCCTATTATTTTATTACTAGTTTGATTCCATCTTATTATTGATGCTTTTTATCCCAACCCTCTGGCCAGATCCACTCTTCATTATTCCTATTATTTTATGACTAGTTTGATTCCATCTTATTATTGATGCTTTTTATCCCAACCCTCTGGCCAGATCCACTCTTCATTATTCCTATTATTTTATTACTAGTTTGATTCCATCTTATTATTGATCCTTTTTATCCCATCCCTCTGGCCAGATCCACTCTTCATTATTCCTATTATTTTATGACTAGTTTGATTCCATCTTATTATTGATGCTTTTTATCCCAACCCTCTGGCCAGATCCACTCTTCATTATTCCTATTATTTTATTACTAGTTTGATTCCATCTTATTATTGATGCTTTTTATCCCAACCCTCTGGCCAGATCCACTCTTCATTATTCCTATTATTTTATTACTAGTTTGATTCCATCTTATTATTGATGCTTTTTATCCCAACCCTCTGGCCAGATCCACTCTTCATTATTCCTATTATTTTATGACTAGTTTGATTCCATCTTATTATTGATGCTTTTTATCCCAACCCTCTGGCCAGATCCACTCTTCATTATTCCTATTATTTTATTACTAGTTTGATTCCATCTTATTATTGATGCTTTTTATCCCAACCCTCTGGCCAGATCCACTCTTCATTATTCCTATTATTTTATTACTAGTTTGATTCCATCTTATTATTGATGCTTTTTATCCCAACCCTCTGGCCAGATCCACTCTTCATTATTCCTATTATTTTATGACTAGTTTGATTCCATCTTATTATTGATGCTTTTTATCCCAACCCTCTGGCCAGATCCACTCTTCATTATTCCTATTATTTTATTACTAGTTTGATTCCATCTTATTATTGATGCTTTTTATCCCAACCCTCTGGCTAGATCCACTCTTCATTATTCCTATTATTTTATTACTAGTTTGATTCCATCTTATTATTGATGCTTTTTATCCCAACCCTCTGGCTAGATCCACTCTTCATTATTCCTATTATTTTATTACTAGTTTGATTCCATCTTATTATTGATGCTTTTTATCCCAACCCTCTGGCCAGATCCACTCTTCATTATTCCTATCATTTTATTACTAGTTTGATTCCATCTTATTATTGATGCTTTTTATCCCAACCCTCTGGCTAGATCCACTCTTCATTATTCCTATTATTTTATTACTAGTTTGATTCCATCTTATTATTGATGCTTTTTATCCCAACCCTCTGGCTAGATCCACTCTTCATTATTCCTATTATTTTATTACTAGTTTGATTCCATCTTATTATTGATGCTTTTTATCCCAACCCTCTGGCTAGATCCACTCTTCATTATTCCTATTATTTTATTACCAGTTTGATTCCATCTTATTATTGATGCTTTTTATCCCAACCCTCTGGCCAGATCCACTCTTCATTATTCCTATTATTTTATTACTAGTTTGATTCCAACTTATTATTCATGCTTTTTATCCCATCCCTCTGGCCAGATCCACTCTTCATTATTCCTATTATTTTATTACTAGTTTGATTCCATCTTATTATTGATGCTTTTTATCCCAACCCTCTGGCTAGATCCACTCTTCATTATTCCTCTTATTTTATGACTAGTTTGATTCCATCTTATTATTGATGCTTTTTATCCCAACCCTCTGGCCAGATCCACTCTTCATTATTCCTATTATTTTATTACTAGTTTGATTCCAACTTATTATTGATGCTTTTTATCCCAACCCTCTGGCCAGATCCACTCTTCATTATTCCTATTATTTTATGACTAGTTTGATTCCATCTTATTATTGATGCTTTTTATCCCAACCCTCTGGCCAGATCCACTTTTCATTATTCCTATTATTTTATTACTAGTTTGATTCCATCTTATTATTGATGCTTTTTATCCCATCCCTCTGGCCAGATCCACTCTTCATTATTCCTATTATTTTATGACTAGTTTGATTCCATCTTATAAATTGATGCTTTTTATCCTAACCCTCTGGCCAGATCCACTCTTCATTATTCCTATTATTTTATTACTAGTTTGATTCCATCTTATTATTGATGCTTTTTATCCCAACCCTCTGGCTAGATCCACTCTTCATTATTCCTATTATTTTATTACTAGTTTGATTCCATCTTATTATTGATCCTTTTTATCCCATCCCTCTGGCCAGATCCACTCTTCATTATTCCTATTATTTTATGACTAGTTTGATTCCATCTTATTATTGATGCTTTTTATCCCAACCCTCTGGCTAGATCCACTCTTCATTATTCCTATTATTTTATGACTAGTTTGATTCCATCTTATTATTGATGCTTTTTATCCCAACCCTCTGGCTAGATCCACTCTTCATTATTGCTATTATTTTATTTCTAATTTGATTCCATCTTATTATTGATGCTTTTTATCCCAACCCTCTGGCCAGATCCACTCTTCATTATTCCTATTATTTTATTACAAGTTTGATTCCAACTTATTATTGATGCTTTTTATCCCAACCCTCTGGCCAGATCCACTCTTCATTATTCCTATTATTTTATTACTAGTTTGATTCCATCTTATTATTGATGCTTTTTATCCCAACCCTCTGGCCAGATCCACTCTTCATTATTCCTATTATTTTATTACTAGTTTGATTCCATCTTATTATTGATGCTTTTTATCCCAACCCTCTGGCCAGATCCACTCTTCATTATTCCTATTATTTTATTACTAGTTTGATTCCATCTTATTATTGATGCTTTTTATCCCAACCCTCTGGCCAGATCCACTCTTCATTATTCCTATTATTTTATGACTAGTTTGATTCCATCTTATTATTGATGCTTTTTATCCCAACCCTCTGGCCAGATCCACTCTTCATTATTCCTATTATTTTATTACTAGTTTGATTCCATCTTATTATTGATGCTTTTTATCGCAACCCTCTGGCCAGATCCACTCTTCATTATTCCTATTATTTTATTACTAGTTTGATTCCATCTTATTATTGATGCTTTTTATCCCAACTCTCTGGCCAGATCCACTCTTCATTATTCCTATTATTTTATGACTAGTTTGATTCCATCTTATTATTGATGCTTTTTATCCCAACCCTCTGGCCAGATCCACTCTTCATTATTCCTATTATTTTATTACTAGTTTGATTCCATCTTATTATTGATGCTTTTTATCCCAACCCTCTGGCTAGATCCACTCTTCATTATTCCTATTATTTTATTGCTAGTTTGATTCCATCTTATTATTGATGCTTTTTATCCCAACCCTCTGGCTAGATCCACTCTTCATTATTCCTATTATGTTATTACTAGTTTGATTCCATCTTATTATTGATGCTTTTTATCCCAACCCTCTGGCCAGATCCACTCTTCATTATTCCTATTATTTTATTACTAGTTTGATTCCATCTTATTATTGATGCTTTTTATCCCAACCCTCTGGCTAGATCCACTCTTCATTATTCCTATTATTTTATTACTAGTTTGATTCCATCTTATTATTGATGCTTTTTATCCCAACCCTCTGGCTAGATCCACTCTTCATTATTCCTATTATTTTATTACTAGTTTGATTCCATCTTATTATTGATGCTTTTTATCCCAACCCTCTGGCTAGATCCACTCTTCATTATTCCTATTATTTTATTACTAGTTTGATTCCATCTTAATATTGATGCTTTTTATCCCAACCCTCTGGCCAGATCCACTCTTCATTATTCTTATTATTTTATTACTAGTTTGATTCCATCTTATTATTGATGCTTTTTATCCCATCCCTCTGGCCAGATCCACTCTTCATTATTCCTATTATTTTATGACTAATTTGATTCCATCTTATTATTGATGCTTTTTATCCCAACCCTCTGGCTAGATCCACTCTTCATTATTCCTATTATTTTATTACTAGTTTGATTCCAACTTATTATTGATGCTTTTTATCCCAACCCTCTGGCCAGATCCACTCTTCATTATTCCTATTATTTTATTACTAGTTTGATTCCAACTTATTATTGATGCTTTTTATCCCAACCCTCTGGCCAGATCCACTCTTCATTATTCCTATTATTTTATGACTAGTTTGATTCCATCTTATTATTGATGCTTTTTATCCCAACCCTCTGGCTAGATCCACTCTTCATTATTCCTATTATTTTATTACTAGTTTGATTCCATCTTATTATTGATGCTTTTTATCCCAACCCTCTGGCCAGATCCACTCTTCATTATTCCTATTATTTTATGACTAGTTTGATTCCATCTTATTATTGATGCTTTTTATCCCAACCCTCTGGCTAGATCCACTCTTCATTATTCCTATTATTTTATTACTAGTTTGATTCCATCTTATTATTGATGCTTTTTATCCCAACCCTCTGGCCAGATCCACTCTTCATTATTCCTATTATTTTATTACTAGTTTGATTCCATCTTATTATTGATGCTTTTTATCCCAACCCTCTGGCTAGATCCACTCTTCATTATACTTATTATTTTATTACTAGTTTGATTCCATCTTATTATTGATGCTTTTTATCCCAACCCTCTGGCCAGATCCACTCTTCATTATTCCTTTTATTTTATTACTAGTTTGATTCCATCTTATTATTGATGCTTTTTATCCCAACCCTCTGGCTAGATCCACTCTTCATTATTCCTATTATTTTATTACTAGTTTGATTCCATCTTATTATTGATGCTTTTTATCCCAACCCTCTGGCTAGATCCACTCTTCATTATTCCTATTATTTTATTACTAGTTTGATTCCATCTTATTATTGATGCTTTTTATCCCAACCTTCTGGCCATATCCACTCTTCATTATTCCTATTATTTTATTACTAGTTTGATTCCATCTTATTATTGATGCTTTTTATCCCAACCCTCTGGCTAGATCCACTCTTCATTATTCCTATTATTTTATTACTAGTTTGATTCCATCTTATTATTGATGCTTTTTATCCCAACCCTCTGGCTAGATCCACTCTTCATTATTCCTATTATTTTATTACTAGTTTGATTCCATCTTATTATTGATGCTTTTTATCCCAACCTTCTGGCCATATCCACTCTTCATTATTCCTATTATTTTATTACTAGTTTGATTCCATCTTATTATTGATGCTTTTTATCCCAACCCTCTGGCTAGATCCACTCTTCATTATTCTTATTATTTTATTACTAGTTTGATTCCATCTTATTATTGATGCTTTTTATCCCAACCCTCTGGCTAGATCCACTCTTCATTATTCCTTTTATTTTATTACTAGTTTGATTCCATCTTATTATTGATGCTTTTTATCCCAACCCTCTGGCTAGATCCACTCTTCATTATTCCTATTATTTTATTACTAGTTTGATTCCATCTTATTATTGATGCTTTTTATCCCAACCCTCTGGCTAGATCCACTCTTCATTATTCCTATTATTTTATTACTAGTTTGATTCCATCTTATTATTGATGCTTTTTATCCCAACCCTCTGGCCAGATCCACTCTTCATTATTCCTATTATTTTATTACTAGTTTGATTCCATCTTATTATTGATGCTTTTTATCCCAACCCTCTGGCTAGATCCACTCTTCATTATTCTTATTATTTTATTACTAGTTTGATTCCATCTTATTATTGATGCTTTTTATCCCAACCCTCTGGCTAGATCCACTCTTCATTATTCCTTTTATTTTATTACTAGTTTGATTCCATCTTATTATTGATGCTTTTTATCCCAACCCTCTGGCTAGATCCACTCTTCATTATTCCTATTATTTTATTACTAGTTTGATTCCATCTTATTATTGATGCTTTTTATCCCAACCCTCTGGCTAGATCCACTCTTCATTATTCCTATTATTTTATTACTAGTTTGATTCCATCTTAATATTGATGCTTTTTATCCCAACCCTCTGGCCAGATCCACTCTTCATTATTCTTATTATTTTATTACTAGTTTGATTCCATCTTATTATTGATGCTTTTTATCCCAACCCTCTGGCCATATCCACTCTTCATTATTCCTATTATTTTATGACTAGTTTGATTCCATCTTATTATTGATGCTTTTTATCCCAACCCTCTGGCCAGATCCACTCTTCATTATTCCTATTATTTTATGACTAGTTTGATTCCAACTTATTATTGATGCTTTTTATCCCAACCCTCTGGCCAGATCCACTCTTCATTATTCCTATTATTTTATTACTAGTTTGATTCCATCTTATTATTGATGCTTTTTATCCCAACCCTCTGGCCAGATCCACTCTTCATTATTCCTATTATTTTATGACTAGTTTCATTCCATCTTATTATTGATGCTTTTTATCCCAACCCTCTGGCCAGATCCACTCTTCATTATTCCTATTATTTTATTACTAGTTTGATTCCATCTTATTATTGATGCTTTTTATCCCAACCCTCTGGCCAGATCCACTCTTCATTATTCCTATTATTTTATGACTAGTTTCATTCCATCTTATTATTGATGCTTTTTATCCCAACCCTCTGGCCAGATCCACTCTTCATTATTCCTATTATTTTATTACTAGTTTGATTCCATCTTATTATTGATGCTTTTTATCCCAACCCTCTGGCCAGATCCACTCTTCATTATTCCTATTATTTTATGACTAGTTTCATTCCATCTTATTATTGATGCTTTTTATCCCAACCCTCTGGCCAGATCCACTCTTCATTATTCCTATTATTTTATTACTAGTTTGATTCCATCTTATTATTGATGCTTTTTATCCCAACCCTCTGGCCAGATCCACTCTTCATTATTCCTATTATTTTATGACTAGTTTCATTCCATCTTATTATTGATGCTTTTTATCCCAACCCTCTGGCCAGATCCACTCTTCATTATTCCTATTATTTTATTACTAGTTTGATTCCATCTTATTATTGATGCTTTTTATCCCAACCCTCTGGCCAGATCCACTCTTCATTATTCCTATTATTTTATGACTAGTTTCATTCCATCTTATTATTGATGCTTTTTATCCCAACCCTCTGGCCAGATCCACTCTTCATTATTCCTATTATTTTATTACTAGTTTGATTCCATCTTATTATTGATGCTTTTTATCCCAACCCTCTGGCCAGATCCACTCTTCATTATTCCTATTATTTTATGACTAGTTTGATTCCAACTTATTATTGATGCTTTTTATCCCAACCCTCTGGCCAGATCCACTCTTCATTATTCCTATTATTTTATTACTAGTTTGATTCCATCTTATTATTGATGCTTTTTATCCCAACCCTCTGGCCAGATCCACTCTTCATTATTCCTATTATTTTATGACTAGTTTCATTCCATCTTATTATTGATGCTTTTTATCCCAACCCTCTGGCCAGATCCACTCTTCATTATTCCTATTATTTTATTACTAGTTTGATTCCATCTTATTATTGATGCTTTTTATCCCATCCCTCTGGCCAGATCCACTCTTCATTATTCCTATTATTTTATGACTAGTTTCATTCCATCTTATTATTGATGCTTTTTATCCCAACCCTCTGGCCAGATCCACTCTTCATTATTCCTATTATTTTATTACTAGTTTCATTCCATCTTATTATTGATGCTTTTTATCCCAACCCTCTGGCCAGATCCACTCTTCATTATTCCTATTATTTTATGACTAGTTTCATTCCATCTTATTATTGATGCTTTTTATCCCAACCCTCTGGCCATATCCACTCTTCATTATTCCTATTATTTTATGACTAGTTTGATTCCATCTTATTATTGATGCTTTTTATCCCAACCCTCTGGCCAGATCCACTCTTCATTATTCCTATTATTTTATTACTAGTTTGATTCCATCTTATTATTGATGCTTTTTATCCCAACCCTCTGGCCAGATCCACTCTTCATTATTCCTATTATTTTATTACTAGTTTGATTCCATCTTATTATTGATGCTTTTTATCCCATCCCTCTGGCCAGATCCACTCTTCATTATTCCTATTATTTTATGACTAGTTTGATTCCATCTTATTATTGATGCTTTTTATCCTAACCCTCTGGCCAGATCCACTCTTCATTATTCCTATTATTTTATTACTAGTTTGATTCCAACTTATTATTGATGCTTTTTATCCCAACCCTCTGGCTAGATCCACTCTTCATTATTCCTATTATTTTATGACTAGTTTGATTCCAACTTATTATTGATGCTTTTTATCCCAACCCTCTGGCCAGATCCACTCTTCATTATTCCTATTATTTTATTACTAGTTTGATTCCATCTTATTATTGATGCTTTTTATCCCATCCCTCTGGCCAGATCCACTCTTCATTATTCCTATTATTTTATGACTAGTTTGATTCCATCTTATTATTGATGCTTTTTATCCTAACCCTCTGGCCAGATCCACTCTTCATTATTCCTATTATTTTATTACTAGTTTGATTCCAACTTATTATTGATGCTTTTTATCCCAACCCTCTGGCTAGATCCACTCTTCATTATTCCTATTATTTTATGACTAGTTTGATTCCAACTTATTATTGATGCTTTTTATCCCAACCCTCTGGCCAGATCCACTCTTCATTATTCCTATTATTTTATTACTAGTTTGATTCCATCTTATTATTGATGCTTTTTATCCTAACCCTCTGGCCAGATCCACTCTTCATTATTCCTATTATTTTATTACTAGTTTGATTCCAACTTATTATTGATGCTTTTTATCCCAACCCTCTGGCTAGATCCACTCTTCATTATTCCTATTATTTTATGACTAGTTTGATTCCAACTTATTATTGATGCTTTTTATCCCAACCCTCTGGCCAGATCCACTCTTCATTATTCCTATTATTTTATTATTAGTTTGATTCCATCTTATTATTGATGCTTTTTATCCCAACCCTCTGGCCAGATCCACTCTTCATTATTCCTATTATTTTATGACTAGTTTGATTCCATCTTATTATTGATGCTTTTTATCCCATCCCTCTGGCCAGATCCACTCTTCATTATTCCTATTATTTTATGACTATTTTGATTCCATCTTATTATTGATGCTTTTTATCCCAACCCTCTGGCCAGATCCACTCTCCATTATTCCTATTATTTCATGACTAGTTTGATTCCAACTTATTATTCATGCTTTTTATCCCATCCCTCTGGCCAGATCCACTCTTCATTATTCCTATTATTTTATTACTAGTTTGATTCCATCTTATTATTGATGCTTTTTATCCCAACCCTCTGGCTAGATCCACTCTTCATTATTCCTATTATTTTATTACTAGTTTGATTCCATCTTATTATTGATCCTTTTTATCCCATCCCTCTGGCCAGATCCACTCTTCATTATTCCTATTATTTTATTACTAGTTTGATTCCATCTTATTATTGATGCTTTTTATCCCAACCCTCTGGCTAGATCCACTCATCATTATTCCTATTATTTTATTACTAGTTTGATTCCATCTTAATATTGATGCTTTTTATACCAACCCTCTGGCCAGATCCACTCTTCATTATTCTTATTATTTTATTACTAGTTTGATTCCATCTTATTATTGATGCTTTTTATCCCATCCCTCTGGCCAGATCCAATCTTCATTATTCCTATTATTTTATGACTAGTTTGATTCCATCTTATTATTGATGCTTTTTATCCCAACCCTCTGGCCAGATCCACTCTTCATTATTCCTATTATTTTATCACTAGATGATTCCATCTTATTATTGATGCTTTTTATCCCAACCCTCTGGCCAGATCCACTCTTCATTATTCCTATTATTTTATTACTAGTTTGATTCCAACTTATTATTGATGCTTTTTATCCCAACCCTCTGGCCAGATCCACTCTTCATTATTCCTATTATTTTATGACTAGTTTGATTCCATCTTATTATTGATGCTTTTTATCCCAACCCTCTGGCCATATCCACTCTTCATTATTCCTATTATTTTATGACTAGTTTGATTCCATCTTATTATTGATGCTTTTTATCCCATCCCTCTGGCCAGATCCACTCTTCATTATTCCTATTATTTTATGACTAGTTTCATTCCATCTTATTATTGATGCTTTTTATCCCAACCCTCTGGCCAGATCCACTCTTCATTATTCCTATTATTTTATTACTAGTTTCATTCCAGCTTATTATTGATGCTTTTTATCCCAACCCTCTGGCCAGATCCACTCTTCATTATTCCTATTATTTTATGACTAGTTTGATTCCATCTTATTATTGATGCTTTTTATCCCAACCCTCTGGCCATATCCACTCTTCATTATTCCTATTATTTTATTACTAGTTTGATTCCATCTTATTATTGATGCTTTTTATCCCAACCCTCTGGCCAGATCCACTCTTCATTATTCCTATTATTTTATTACTAGTTTGATTCCATCTTATTATTGATGCTTTTTATCCCATCCCTCTGGCCAGATCCACTCTTCATTATTCCTATTATTTTATGACTAGTTTGATTCCATCTTATTATTGATGCTTTTTATCCTAACCCTCTGGCCAGATCCACTCTTCATTATTCCTATTATTTTATTACTAGTTTGATTCCATCTTATTATTGATGCTTTTTATCCCAACCCTCTGGCCAGATCCACTCTTCATTATTCCTATTATTTTATTACTAGTTTGATTCCATCTTATTATTGATGCTTTTTATCCCAACCCTCTTGCTAGATCCACTCTTCATTATTCCTATTATTTTATTACTAGTTTGATTCCAACTTATTATTGATGCTTTTTATCCCAACCCTCTGGCTAGATCCACTCTTCATTATTCCTATTATTTTATGACTAGTTTGATTCCATCTTATTATTGATGCTTTTTATCCCAACCCTCTGGCCAGATCCACTCTTCATTATTCCTATTATTTTATGACTAGTTTGATTCCATCTGATTATTGATGCTTTTTATCCCAACCCTCTGGCCAGATCCACTCTTCATTATTCTTATTTTTTATTACTAGTTTGATTCCATCTTATTATTGATGCTTTTTATCCCATCCCTCTGGCCAGATCCACTCTTCATTATTCCTATTATTTTATGACTAGTTTGATTCCATCTTATTATTGATGCTTTTTATCCCAACCCTCTGGGCATATCCACTCTTCATTATTCCTATTATTTTATGACTAGTTTGATTCCAACTTATTATTGATGCTTTTTATCCCAACCCTCTGGCCAGATCCACTCTTCATTATTCCTATTATTTTATGACTAGTTTGATTCCATCTTATTATTGATGCTTTTTATCCCATCCCTCTGGCCAGATCCACTCTTCATTATTCCTATTATTTCATGACTAGTTTGATTCCAACTTATTATTCATGCTTTTTATCCCAACCCTCTGGCTAGATCCACTCTTCATTATTCCTATTATTTTATTACTTGTTTGATTCCATCTTATTATTGATGCTTTTTATCCCAACCCTCTGGCCAGATCCACTCTTCATTATTCCTATTATTTTATTACTAGTTTGATTCCAACTTATTATTGATGCTTTTTATCCCAACCCTCTGGCCAGATCCACTCTTCATTATTCCTATTATTTTATGACTAGTTTGATTCCATCTTATTATTGATGCTTTTTATCCCAACCCTCTGGCCAGATCCACTCTTCATTATTCCTATTATTTTATTACTAGTTTGATTCCATCTTATTATTGATGCTTTTTATCCCAACCCTCTGGCCAGATCCACTCTTCATTATTCCTATTATTTTATTACTAGTTTGATTCCATCTTATTATTGATGCTTTTTATCCCAACCCTCTGGCTAGATCCACTCTTCATTATTCCTATTATTTTATGACTAGTTTGATTCCATCTTATTATTGATGCTTTTTATCCCAACCCTCTGGCCAGATCCACTCTTCATTATTCCTATTATTTTATTACTAGTTTGATTCCATCTTATTATTGATGCTTTTTATCCCAACCCTCTGGCTAGATCCACTCTTCATTATTCCTATTATTTTATTACTAGTTTGATTCCATCTTATTATTGATGCTTTTTATCCCAACCCTCTGGCTAGATCCACTCTTCATTATTCCTATTATTTTATTACTAGTTTGATTCCATCTTATTATTGATGCTTTTTATCCCATCCCTCTGGCCAGATCCACTCTTCATTATTCCTATTATTTCATGACTAGTTTGATTCCAACTTATTATTCATGCTTTTTATCCCAACCCTCTGGCTAGATCCACTCTTCATTATTCCTATTATTTTATTACTTGTTTGATTCCATCTTATTATTGATGCTTTTTATCCCAACCCTCTGGCCAGATCCACTCTTCATTATTCCTATTATTTTATTACTAGTTTGATTCCAACTTATTATTGATGCTTTTTATCCCAACCCTCTGGCCAGATCCACTCTTCATTATTCCTATTATTTTATGACTAGTTTGATTCCATCTTATTATTGATGCTTTTTATCCCAACCCTCTGGCCAGATCCACTCTTCATTATTCCTATTATTTTATTACTAGTTTGATTCCATCTTATTATTGATGCTTTTTATCCCAACCCTCTGGCCAGATCCACTCTTCATTATTCCTATTATTTTATTACTAGTTTGATTCCATCTTATTATTGATGCTTTTTATCCCAACCCTCTGGCTAGATCCACTCTTCATTATTCCTATTATTTTATGACTAGTTTGATTCCATCTTATTATTGATGCTTTTTATCCCAACCCTCTGGCCAGATCCACTCTTCATTATTCCTATTATTTTATTACTAGTTTGATTCCATCTTATTATTGATGCTTTTTATCCCAACCCTCTGGCCAGATCCACTCTTCATTATTCCTATTATTTTATTACTAGTTTGATTCCATCTTATTATTGATGCTTTTTATCCCAACCCTCTGGCCAGATCCACTCTTCATTATTCCTATTATTTTATTACTAGTTTGATTCCATCTTATTATTGATGCTTTTTATCCCAACCCTCTGGCTAGATCCACTCTTCATTATTCCTATTATTTTATTACTAGTTTGATTCCATCTTATTATTGATGCTTTTTATCCCAACCCTCTGGCCAGATCCACTCTTCATTATTCCTATTATTTTATTACTAGTTTGATTCCAACTTATTATTGATGCTTTTTATCCCAACCCTCTGGCCAGATCCACTCTTCATTATTCCTATTATTTTATTACCAGTTTGATTCCATCTTATTATTGATGCTTTTTATCCCAACCCTCTGGCCAGATCCACTCTTCATTATTCCTATTATTTTATTACTAGTTTGATTCCATCTTATTATTGATGCTTTTTATCCCAACCCTCTGGCCAGATCCACTCTTCATTATTCCTATTATTTTATTACTAGTTTGATTCCATCTTATTATTGATGCTTTTTATCCCAACCCTCTTGCTAGATCCACTCTTCATTATTCCTATTATTTTATTACTAGTTTGATTCCAACTTATTATTGATGCTTTTTATCCCAACCCTCTGGCTAGATCCACTCTTCATTATTCCTATTATTTTATGACTAGTTTGATTCCATCTTATTATTGATGCTTTTTATCCCAACCCTCTGGCCAGATCCACTCTTCATTATTCCTATTATTTTATGACTAGTTTGATTCCATCTTATTATTGATGCTTTTTATCCCAACCCTCTGGCCAGATCCACTCTTCATTATTCTTATTTTTTATTACTAGTTTGATTCCATCTTATTATTGATGCTTTTTATCCCATCCCTCTGGCCAGATCCACTCTTCATTATTCCTATTATTTTATTACTAGTTTGATTCCATCTTATTATTGATGCTTTTTATCCCAACCCTCTGGCCAGATCCACTCTTCATTATTCCTATTATTTCATGACTAGTTTGATTCCAACTTATTATTCATGCTTTTTATCCCATCCCTCTGGCCAGATCCACTCTTCATTATTCCTATTATTTTATTACTAGTTTGATTCCATCTTATTATTGATGCTTTTTATCCCAACCCTCTGGCTAGATCCACTCTTCATTATTCCTCTTATTTTATGACTAGTTTGATTCCATCTTATTATTGATGCTTTTTATCCCAACCCTCTGGCCAGATCCACTCTTCATTATTCCTATTATTTTATTACTAGTTTGATTCCAACTTATTATTGATGCTTTTTATCCCAACCCTCTGGTCAGATCCATTCTTCATTATTCCTATTATTTCATGACTAGTTTGATTCCAACTTATTATTCATGCTTTTTATCCCATCCCTCTGGCCAGATCCACTCTTCATTATTCCTATTATTTTATTACTAGTTTGATTCCAACTTATTATTGATGCTTTTTATCCCAACCCTCTGGCTAGATCCACTCTTCATTATTCCTCTTATTTTATGACTAGTTTTATTCCATCTTATTATTGATGCTTTTTATCCCAACCCTCTGGCCAGATCCACTCTTCATTATTCCTATTATTTTATTACTAGTTTGATTCCAACTTATTATTGATGCTTTTTATCCCAACCCTCTGGTCAGATCCATTCTTCATTATTCCTATTATTTCATGACTAGTTTGATTCCAACTTATTATTCATGCTTTTTATCCCATCCCTCTGGCCAGATCCACTCTTCATTATTCCTATTATTTTATTACTAGTTTGATTCCAACTTATTATTGATGCTTTTTATCCCAACCCTCTGGCTAGATCCACTCTTCATTATTCCTCTTATTTTATGACTAGTTTGATTCCATCTTATTATTGATGCTTTTTATCCCAACCCTCTGGCCAGATCCACTCTTCATTATTCCTATTATTTTATTACTAGTTTGATTCCAACTTATTATTGATGCTTTTTATCCCAACCCTCTGGTCAGATCCATTCTTCATTATTCCTATTATTTCATGACTAGTTTGATTCCAACTTATTATTCATGCTTTTTATCCCATCCCTCTGGCCAGATCCACTCTTCATTATTCCTATTATTTTATTACTAGTTTGATTCCAACTTATTATTGATGCTTTTTATCCCAACCCTCTGGCTAGATCCACTCTTCATTATTCCTCTTATTTTATGACTAGTTTGATTCCATCTTATTATTGATGCTTTTTATCCCAACCCTCTGGCCAGATCCACTCTTCATTATTCCTATTATTTTATTACTAGTTTGATTCCAACTTATTATTGATGCTTTTTATCCCAACCCTCTGGTCAGATCCATTCTTCATTATTCCTATTATTTCATGACTAGTTTGATTCCAACTTATTATTCATGCTTTTTATCCCATCCCTCTGGCCAGATCCACTCTTCATTATTCCTATTATTTTATTACTAGTTTGATTCCAACTTATTATTGATGCTTTTTATCCCAACCCTCTGGCTAGATCCACTCTTCATTATTCCTCTTATTTTATGACTAGTTTGATTCCATCTTATTATTGATGCTTTTTATCCCAACCCTCTGGCCAGATCCACTCTTCATTATTCCTATTATTTTATTACTAGTTTGATTCCAACTTATTATTGATGCTTTTTATCCCAACCCTCTGGCCAGATCCACTCTTCATTATTCCTATTATTTTATGACTAGTTTGATTCCATCTTATTATTGATGCTTTTTATCCCAACCCTCTGGCCAGATCCACTCTTCATTATTCCTATTATTTTATTACTAGTTTGATTCCATCTTATTATTGATGCTTTTTATCCCATCCCTCTGGCCAGATCCACTCTTCATTATTCCTATTATTTTATGACTAGTTTGATTCCATCTTATAAATTGATGCTTTTTATCCTAACCCTCTGGCCAGATCCACTCTTCATTATTCCTATTATTTTATTACTAGTTTGATTCCATCTTATTATTGATGCTTTTTATCCCAACCCTCTGGCTAGATCCACTCTTCATTATTCCTATTATTTTATTACTAGTTTGATTCCATCTTATTATTGATCCTTTTTATCCCATCCCTCTGGCCAGATCCACTCTTCATTATTCCTATTATTTTATTACTAGTTTGATTCCATCTTATTATTGATGCTTTTTATCCCAACCCTCTGGCTAGATCCACTCTTCATTATTCCTATTATTTTATGACTAGTTTGATTCCATCTTATTATTGATGCTTTTTATCCCAACCCTCTGGCTAGATCCACTCTTCATTATTGCTATTATTTTATTTCTAATTTGATTCCATCTTATTATTGATGCTTTTTATCCCAACCCTCTGGCCAGATCCACTCTTCATTATTCCTATTATTTTATTACAAGTTTGATTCCAACTTATTATTGATGCTTTTTATCCCAACCCTCTGGCCAGATCCACTCTTCATTATTCCTATTATTTTATTACTAGTTTGATTCCATCTTATTATTGATGCTTTTTATCCCAACCCTCTGGCTAGATCCACTCTTCATTATTCCTATTATTTTATTACTAGTTTGATTCCATCTTATTATTGATGCTTTTTATCCCAACCCTCTGGCTAGATCCACTCTTCATTATTCCTATTATTTTATTACTAGTTTGATTCCATCTTATTATTGATGCTTTTTATCCCATCCCTCTGGCCAGATCCACTCTTCATTATTCCTATTATTTCATGACTAGTTTGATTCCAACTTATTATTCATGCTTTTTATCCCAACCCTCTGGCTAGATCCACTCTTCATTATTCCTATTATTTTATTACTTGTTTGATTCCATCTTATTATTGATGCTTTTTATCCCAACCCTCTGGCCAGATCCACTCTTCATTATTCCTATTATTTTATTACTAGTTTGATTCCAACTTATTATTGATGCTTTTTATCCCAACCCTCTGGCCAGATCCACTCTTCATTATTCCTATTATTTTATGACTAGTTTGATTCCATCTTATTATTGATGCTTTTTATCCCAACCCTCTGGCCAGATCCACTCTTCATTATTCCTATTATTTTATTACTAGTTTGATTCCATCTTATTATTGATGCTTTTTATCCCAACCCTCTGGCCAGATCCACTCTTCATTATTCCTATTATTTTATTACTAGTTTGATTCCATCTTATTATTGATGCTTTTTATCCCAACCCTCTGGCTAGATCCACTCTTCATTATTCCTATTATTTTATGACTAGTTTGATTCCATCTTATTATTGATGCTTTTTATCCCAACCCTCTGGCCAGATCCACTCTTCATTATTCCTATTATTTTATTACTAGTTTGATTCCATCTTATTATTGATGCTTTTTATCCCAACCCTCTGGCCAGATCCACTCTTCATTATTCCTATTATTTTATTACTAGTTTGATTCCATCTTATTATTGATGCTTTTTATCCCAACCCTCTGGCCAGATCCACTCTTCATTATTCCTATTATTTTATTACTAGTTTGATTCCATCTTATTATTGATGCTTTTTATCCCAACCCTCTGGCTAGATCCACTCTTCATTATTCCTATTATTTTATTACTAGTTTGATTCCATCTTATTATTGATGCTTTTTATCCCAACCCTCTGGCCAGATCCACTCTTCATTATTCCTATTATTTTATTACTAGTTTGATTCCAACTTATTATTGATGCTTTTTATCCCAACCCTCTGGCCAGATCCACTCTTCATTATTCCTATTATTTTATTACCAGTTTGATTCCATCTTATTATTGATGCTTTTTATCCCAACCCTCTGGCCAGATCCACTCTTCATTATTCCTATTATTTTATTACTTGTTTGATTCCATCTTATTATTGATGCTTTTTATCCCAACCCTCTGGCCAGATCCACTCTTCATTATTCCTATTATTTTATTACTAGTTTGATTCCATCTTATTATTGATGCTTTTTATCCCAACCCTCTTGCTAGATCCACTCTTCATTATTCCTATTATTTTATTACTAGTTTGATTCCAACTTATTATTGATGCTTTTTATCCCAACCCTCTGGCTAGATCCACTCTTCATTATTCCTATTATTTTATGACTAGTTTGATTCCATCTTATTATTGATGCTTTTTATCCCAACCCTCTGGCCAGATCCACTCTTCATTATTCCTATTATTTTATGACTAGTTTGATTCCATCTTATTATTGATGCTTTTTATCCCAACCCTCTGGCCAGATCCACTCTTCATTATTCTTATTTTTTATTACTAGTTTGATTCCATCTTATTATTGATGCTTTTTATCCCATCCCTCTGGCCAGATCCACTCTTCATTATTCCTATTATTTTATTACTAGTTTGATTCCATCTTATTATTGATGCTTTTTATCCCAACCCTCTGGCCAGATCCACTCTTCATTATTCCTATTATTTCATGACTAGTTTGATTCCAACTTATTATTCATGCTTTTTATCCCATCCCTCTGGCCAGATCCACTCTTCATTATTCCTATTATTTTATTACTAGTTTGATTCCATCTTATTATTGATGCTTTTTATCCCAACCCTCTGGCTAGATCCACTCTTCATTATTCCTCTTATTTTATGACTAGTTTGATTCCATCTTATTATTGATGCTTTTTATCCCAACCCTCTGGCCAGATCCACTCTTCATTATTCCTATTATTTTATTACTAGTTTGATTCCAACTTATTATTGATGCTTTTTATCCCAACCCTCTGGCCAGATCCACTCTTCATTATTCCTATTATTTTATGACTAGTTTGATTCCATCTTATAAATTGATGCTTTTTATCCTAACCCTCTGGCCAGATCCACTCTTCATTATTCCTATTATTTTATTACTAGTTTGATTCCATCTTATTATTGATGCTTTTTATCCCAACCCTCTGGCTAGATCCACTCTTCATTATTCCTATTATTTTATTACTAGTTTGATTCCATCTTATTATGGGATCCTTTTTATCCCATCCCTCTGGCCAGATCCACTCTTCATTATTCCTATTATTTTATGACTAGTTTGATTCCATCTTATTATTGATGCTTTTTATCCCAACCCTCTGGCTAGATCCACTCTTCATTATTCCTATTATTTTATGACTAGTTTGATTCCATCTTATTATTGATGCTTTTTATCCCAACCCTCTGGCTAGATCCACTCTTCATTATTGCTATTATTTTATTTCTAATTTGATTCCATCTTATTATTGATGCTTTTTATCCCAACCCTCTGGCCAGATCCACTCTTCATTATTCCTATTATTTTATTACAAGTTTGATTCCAACTTATTATTGATGCTTTTTATCCCAACCCTCTGGCCAGATCCACTCTTCATTATTCCTATTATTTTATTACTAGTTTGATTCCAACTTATTATTGATGCTTTTTATCCCAACGCTCTGGCCAGATCCACTCTTCATTATTCCTATTATTTTATGACTAGTTTGATTCCATCTTATTATTGATGCTTTTTATCCCAACCCTCTGGCCAGATCCACTCTTCATTATTCCTATTATTTTATGACTAGTTTGATTCAATCTTATTATTGATGCTTTTTATCCCAACCCTCTGGCCAGATCCACTCTTCATTATTCCTATTATTTTATTACTAGTTTGATTCCATCTTATTATTGATGCTTTTTATCCCATCCCTCTGGCCAGATCCACTCTTCATTATTCCTATTATTTTATGACTAGTTTGATTCCATCTTATTATTGATGCTTTTTATCCTAACCCTCTGGCCAGTTCCACTCTTCATTATTCCTATTATTTTATTACTAGTTTGATTCCATCTTATTATTGATGCTTTTTATCCCAACCCTCTGGCTAGATCCACTCTTCATTATTCCTATTATTTTATTACTAGTTTGATTCCATCTTATTATTGATCCTTTTTATCCCATCCCTCTGGCCAGATCCACTCTTCATTATTCCTATTATTTTATGACTAGTTTGATTCCATCTTATTATTGATGCTTTTTATCCCAACCCTCTGGCCAGATCCACTCTTCATTATTCCTATTATTTTATGACTAGTTTGATTCAATCTTATTATTGATGCTTTTTATCCCAACCCTCTGGCCAGATCCACTCTTCATTATTCCTATTATTTTATTACTAGTTTGATTCCATCTTATTATTGATGCTTTTTATCCTAACCCTCTGGCCAGTTCCACTCTTCATTATTCCTATTATTTTATTACTAGTTTGATTCCATCTTATTATTGATGCTTTTTATCCCAACCCTCTGGCTAGATCCACTCTTCATTATTCCTATTATTTTATTACTAGTTTGATTCCATCTTATTATTGATCCTTTTTATCCCATCCCTCTGGCCAGATCCACTCTTCATTATTCCTATTATTTTATGACTAGTTTGATTCCATCTTATTATTGATGCTTTTTATCTCAACCCTCTGGCCAGATCCACTCTTCATTATTCCTATTATTTTATTACTAGTTTGATTCCAACTTATTATTGATGCTTTTTATCCCAACCCTCTGGCCAGATCCACTCTTCATTATTCCTATTATTTTATGACTAGTTTGATTCCATCTTATTATTGATGCTTTTTATCCCAACCCTCTGGCCAGATCCACTCTTCATTATTCCTATTATTTTATTACTAGTTTGATTCCATCTTATTATTGATGCTTTTTATCCCAACCCTCTGGCCAGATCCACTCTTCATTATTCCTATTATTTTATTACTAGTTTGATTCCATCTTATTATTGATGCTTTTTATCCCAATCCTCTGGCCAGATCCACTCTTCATTATTCGTATTATTTTATTACAAGTTTGATTCCATCTTATTATTGATGCTTTTTATCCCAACCCTCTGGGCAAATCCAATCTTCATTATTCCTATTATTTTATTACAAGTTTCATTCCATCTTATTATTGATGCTTTTTATCCTAACCCCCTGGCCAGATCCAATCTTCATTATTCCTATTATTTTATTACAAGTTTCATTCCATCTTATTATTGATGCTTTTTATCGCAACCCTCTGGCCAGATCCACTCTTCATTATTCCTATTATTTTATTACTATTTTCATTCCATCTTATTATTGATGCTTTTTATCCCAACACTCTGGCCAGATGCACTCTTCATTATTTGTATTATTTTATTACTAGTTTGATTCCATCTTATTATTGATGTTTTTATCCCAACCCTCTGGCCAGATACACTCTTAATTATTCCTATTATTTTTTTACTAGTTTGATTCCATATTATTATTGTTTCTTTTTATCCCAACCCTCTGGTCAGATACAGTCTTCTTAATTTCTATTTTTTATTACTAGTTTGATTCCATCTTATTATTGTTTCTTTTTATCCAATCCCTCTGGCCCAATCCACTCTTCATTATTCCTATTATTTTATTACTAATATGATTCCATTTTTTTATTTTTCTTTTTTATTCAAACCCACTGGTCAGATACAGTTTTCATTATTCCTATTATTTTTCTACTTATTTGATTCCATCATATTATTGTTTCTTTTTATCCCAACCCTCTGGTCAGATCCAGTCTTCATTATTCCTATTATTTTATTACTAGTTTGATTCTATCTTATTATTGATGCTTTTTATCCCAACCCTCTGGCCAGATCCACTCGTCATTATTCCTATTATTTTATTACTAGCTTGATTCTATCTTATTATTGTTTCATTTTATCACAACCCTCGTGTCAGATCCAGTCTTCATTATTCCTATTATTTTATTACTAGTTTGATTCCATCTTATTATTTTTTCTTTTTATCCCAAACCTCTGGTCAGATCCGCTCTTCATTATTCCTATTATTTTTTTACTAGTTTGATTCCATATTATTTTTTCTTTTTATCAAAACCCTCTGGCCTGATCCAATCTTCATAATTCCTATTTTTTTATTACTATTTTGATTACATCTTATTATTGTTTCTTTTTATCCAATCCCTCTGGCCCGATCCACTCTTCATTATTCCTTTTATTTTATTACTAGTTTGATTCCATCTTTTTATTGTTTCTTTTCATCCAAAACCTCTGGTCAGATACAGTGTTCATTATTCCTATTTTTTTTTTACTTGTTTGATTCCATCTTATTATTTTTTCTTTTTATCCCAACCCTCTTGTCAGATCCTCTCTTCATAATTCCTATTATTTTATTACTAGTTTGATTCCATCTTATTATTTTTTCTTTTTATCCCAACCATCTGGTCAGATCCACTCTCCTTTCTTCCTATTATTTTATTACTAGTTTGATTCCATCTTATTATTGATGCTTTTTATCCTAACCCTCTGGCCAGTTCCACTCTTCATTATTCCTATTATTTTATGACTAGTTTGATTCCATCTTATTATTGATGCTTTTTATCCCAACCCTCTGGCCAGATCCACTCTTCATTATTCCTATTATTTTATTACTAGTTTGATTCCATCTTATTATTGATGCTTTTTATCCCAACCCTCTGGCCAGATTCACTCTTCATTATTCCTATTATTTTATTACTTTTTTGATTCCATCTTATTATTGATGCTTTTTATCCCCACCCTCTGGTCAGATACACTCTTCATTATTCCTATTCTTTTTTTACTAGTTTGATTCCATATTATTATTTTTTCTTTTTATCCAAACCCTCTGGCCTGATCCAATCTTCATAATTCCTATTTTTTTATTACTAGTTTGATTACATCTTATTATTTTTTCTTTTTATCCCAACCCTCTGGTCAGATCCACTCTTCATTATTCCTATTATTTTATTACTAGTTTGATTCCTTCCTATTATTGTTTCTTTTTATCCCAACCCTCTGCTCAGAACCAATCTTCATTATTTCTATTATTTTATTACTAGTTTGATTCCATCTTATTATAGATGCTTTTTATCCCAACCATCTGGTCAGATCCACTCTCCTTTCTTCCTATTATTTTATTACTAGTTTGATTCCATCGTATTATTGTTTCTTTTTATCCCACCCTCTGTCCAGATCCACTCTTTATTATTCCTTTTATTTTATTACTAGTTTGATTCCATCTTATTATTGGTTCTTTTTATCTCAACCCTATGCTAGGATCCACACTTCATTATTCCTTTTATTTTATTACTCGTTTGATTCCTTCTTATTATTGATGCTTTTTATCCCAAACCCTCTGGCCAGATCCACTCTTCTTTATTCCTATTATTTTATTACTAGTTTCATTCCATCTTATTATTGATGCTTTTTATCCCAACCCTCTGGCCAGATCCACTCTTCATTATTCCTATTATTTTATTACTAGTTTGATTCCATCTTATTATTGATGCTTTTTATCCCAACCCTCTGGCCAGATCCACTCTTCATTATTCCTATTATTTTATTACTAGTTTGATTCCATCTTATTATTGATGCTTTTTATCCCAACCCTCTGGCCAGATCCACTCTTCATTATTCCTATTATTTTATTACTAGTTTGATTCCATCTTATTATTGATGCTTTTTATCCCAACCCTCTGGCCAGATCCACTCTTCATTATTCCTATTATTTTATTACTAGTTTGATTCCATCTTATTATTGATGCTTTTTATCCCAACCCTCTGGCCAGATCCACTCTTCATTATTCCTATTATTTTATTACTAGTTTGATTCCATCTTATTATTGATGCTTTTTATCCCATCCCTCTGGCCAGATCCACTCTTCTTTATTCCTATTATTTTATTACTAGTTTCATTCCATCTTATTATTGATGCTTTTTATCCCAACCCTCTGGCCAGATCCACTCTTCATTATTCCTATTATTTTATTACTAGTTTCATTCCATCTTATTATTGATGTTTTTTATCCCAACCCTCTGGCCAGATCCACTCTTCATTATTCCTATTATTTTATTACTAGTTTGATTCCATCTTATTATTGATGCTTTTTATCCCAACCCTCTGGCCAGATCCACTCTTCATTATTCCTATTATTTTATTACTAGTTTGATTCCATCTTATTATTGATGCTTTTTATCCCATCCCTCTGGCCAGATCCACTCTTCTTTATTCCTATTATTTTATTACTAGTTTCATTCCATCTTATTATTGATGCTTTTTATCCCAACCCTCTGGCCAGATCCACTCTTCATTATTCCTATTATTTTATTACTAGTTTCATTCCATCTTATTATTGATGTTTTTTATCCCAACCCTCTGGCCAGATCCACTCTTCATTATTCCTATTATTTTATTACTAGTTTGATTCCATCTTATTATTGATGCTTTTTATCCCAACCCTCTGGCCAGATCCACTCTTCATTATTCCTATTATTTTATTACTAGTTTGATTCCATCTTATTATTGATGCTTTTTATCCCATCCCTCTGGCCAGATCCTCTCTTCTTTATTCCTATTATTTTATTACTAGTTTCATTCCATCTTATTATTGATGCTTTTTATCCCAAACCCTCTGGCCAGATCCACTCTTCTTTATTCCTATTATTTTATTACTAGTTTCATTCCATCTTATTATTGATGCTTTTTATCCCAAACCCTCTGGCCAGATCCACTCTTCATTATTCCTATTATTTTATTACTAGTTTTATTCCATCTTATTATTGATGCTTTTTATCCCATCCCTCTGGCCAGATCCACTCTTCTTTATTCCTATTATTTTATTACTAGTTTCATTCCATCTTATTATTGATGCTTTTTATCCCAACCCTCTGGCCAGATCCACTCTTCCTTATTCCTATTATTTTATGACTAGTTTGATTCCATCTTATTATTGATGCTTTTTATCCCAACCCTCTGGCCAGATCCACTCTTCCTTATTCCTATTATTTTATGACTAGTTTGATTCCATCTTATTATTGATGCTTTTTATCCCATCCCTCTGGCCAGATCCACTCTTCTTTATTCCTATTATTTTATTACTAGTTTCATTCCATCTTATTATTGATGCTTTTTATCCCAACCCTCTGGCCAGATCCACTCTTCCTTATTCCTATTATTTTATGACTAGTTCGATTCCATCTTATTATTGGTGCTTTTTATCCCAACCCTCTGGCCAGATCCACTCTTCTTTATTCCTATTATTTTATTACTAGTTTTATTCCATCTTATTATTGATGCTTTTTATCCCATCCCTCTGGCCAGATCCACTCTTCTTTATTCCTATTATTTTATTACTAGTTTCATTCCATCTTATTATTGATGCTTTTTATCCCAAACCCTCTGGCCAGATCCACTCTTCTTTATTCCTATTATTTTATTACTAGTTTTATTCCATCTTATTATTGATGCTTTTTATCCCAAACCCTCTGGCCAGATCCACTCTTCATTATTCCTATTATTTTATTACTAGTTTCATTCCATCTTATTATTGATGCTTTTTATCCCATCCCTCTGGCTAGATCCACTCTTCATTATTCCTATTATTTTATTACTAGTTTTATTCAATCTTATTATTGATGCTTTTTATCCCAAACCCTCTGGCCAGATCCACTCTTCATTATTCCTATTATTTTATTACTAGTTTGATTCCATCTTATTATTGATGCTTTTTATCCCATCCCTCTGGCTAGATCCACTCTTCATTATTCCTATTATTTTATTATTAGTTTGATTCCATCTTATTATTGATGCTTTTTATCCCAACCCTCTGGCCAGATCCACTCTTCATTATTCCTATTATTTTATTACTAGTTTCATTCCATCTTATTATTGATGCTTTTTATCCCAACCCTCTGGCCAGATCCACTCTTCCTTATTCCTATTATTTTATTACTAGTTTGATTCCATCTTATTATTGATGCTTTTTATCCCAAACCCTCTGGCCAGATCCACTCTTCTTTATTCCTATTATTTTATTACTAGTTTTATTCCATCTTATTATTGATGCTTTTTATCCCAAACCCTCTGGCCAGATCCACTCTTCATTATTCCTATTATTTTATTACTAGTTTGATTCCATCTTATTATTGATGCTTTTTATCCCATCCCTCTGGCTAGATCCACTCTTCATTATTCCTATTATTTTATTACTAGTTTGATTCCATCTTATTATTGATGCTTTTTATCCCAAACCCTCTGGCCAGATCCACTCTTCATTATTCCTATTATTTTATTACTAGTTTTATTCCATCTTATTATTGATTCCTTTTATCCCATCCCTCTGGCTAGATCCACTCTTCATTATTCCTATTATTTTATTACTAGTTTGATTCCATCTTATTATTGATGCTTTTTATCCCAAACCCTCTGGCCAGATCCACTCTTCATTATTCCTATTATTTTATTACTAGTTTGATTCCATCTTATTATTGATGCTTTTTATCCCATCCCTCTGGCTAGATCCACTCTTCATTATTCCTATTATTTTATTACTAGTTTTATTCCATCTTATTATTGATGCTTTTTATCCCAAACCCTCTGGCCAGATCCACTCTTCATTATTCCTATTATTTTATTACTAGTTTGATTCCATCTTATTATTGATTCCTTTTATCCCATCCCTCTGGCTAGATCCACTCTTCATTATTCCTATTATTTTATTATTAGTTTGATTCCATCTTATTATTGATGCTTTTTATCCCAAACCCTCTGGCCAGATCCACTCTTCTTTATTCCTATTATTTTATTACTAGTTTTATTCCATCTTATTATTGATGCTTTTTATCCCAAACCCTCTGGCCAGATCCACTCTTCATTATTCCTATTATTTTATTACTAGTTTGATTCCATCTTATTATTGATGCTTTTTATCCCATCCCTCTGGCTAGATCCACTCTTCATTATTCCTATTATTTTATTACTAGTTTGATTCCATCTTATTATTGATGCTTTTTATCCCAAACCCTCTGGCCAGATCCACTCTTCATTATTCCTATTATTTTATTACTAGTTTGATTCCATCTTATTATTGATGCTTTTTATCCCATCCCTCTGGCTAGATCCACTCTTCATTATTCCTATTATTTTATTACTAGTTTGATTCCATCTTATTATTGATGCTTTTTATCCCAAACCCTCTGGCCAGATCCACTCTTCTTTATTCCTATTATTTTATTACTAGTTTTATTCCATCTTATTATTGATGCTTTTTATCCCAAACCCTCTGGCCAGATCCACTCTTCATTATTCCTATTATTTTATTACTAGTTTGATTCCATCTTATTATTGATTCCTTTTATCCCATCCCTCTGGCTAGATCCACTCTTCATTATTCCTATTATTTTATTACTAGTTTGATTCCATCTTATTATTGATGCTTTTTATCCCAACCCTCTGGCCAGATCCACTCTTCATTATTCCTATTATTTTATTACTAGTTTGATTCCATCTTATTATTGATGCTTTTTATCCCAACCCTCTGGCCAGATCCACTCTTCTTTATTCCTATTATTTTATTACTAGTTTTATTCCATCTTATTATTGATGCTTTTTATCCCAAACCCTCTGGCCAGATCCACTCTTCATTATTCCTATTATTTTATTACTAGTTTGATTCCATCTTATTATTGATGCTTTTTATCCCATCCCTCTGGCTAGATCCACTCTTCATTATTCCTATTATTTTATTATTAGTTTGATTCCATCTTATTATTGATGCTTTTTATCCCAAACCCTCTGGCCAGATCCACTCTTCATTATTCCTATTATTTTATTACTAGTTTGATTCCATCTTATTATTGATGCTTTTTATCCCAACCCTCTGGCCAGATCCACTCTTCATTATTCCTATTATTTTATTACTAGTTTGATTCCATCTTATTATTGATGCTTTTTATCCCATCCCTCTGGCTAGATCCACTCTTCATTATTCCTATTATTTTATTATTAGTTTGATTCCATCTTATTATTGATGCTTTTTATCCCAAACCCTCTGGCCAGATCCACTCTTCATTATTCCTATTATTTTATTACTAGTTTGATTCCATCTTATTATTGATGCTTTTTATCCCAACCCTCTGGCCAGATCCACTCTTCATTATTCCTATTATTTTATTACTAGTTTGATTCCATCTTATTATTGATTCCTTTTATCCCATCCCTCTGGCTAGATCCACTCTTCATTATTCCTATTATTTTATTATTAGTTTGATTCCATCTTATTATTGATGCTTTTTATCCCAAACCCTCTGGCCAGATCCACTCTTCTTTATTCCTATTATTTTATTACTAGTTTTATTCCATCTTATTATTGATGCTTTTTATCCCAACCCTCTGGCCAGATCCACTCTTCATTATTCCTATTATTTTATTACTAGTTTGATTCCATCTTATTATTGATGCTTTTTATCCCAACCCTCTGGCCAGATCCACTCTTCATTATTCCTATTATTTTATTACTAGTTTGATTCCATCTTATTATTGATGCTTTTTATCCCAACCCTCTGGCCAGATCCACTCTTCATTATTCCTATTATTTTATTACTAGTTTGATTCCATCTTATTATTGATGCTTTTTATCCCAACCCTCTGGCCAGATCCACTCTTCATTATTCCTATTATTTTATTACTAGTTTGATTCCATCTTATTATTGATGCTTTTTATCCCAACCCTCTGGCCAGATCCACTCTTCATTATTCCTATTATTTTATTACTAGTTTGATTCCATCTTATTATTGATGCTTTTTATCCCAACCCTCTGGCCAGATCCACTCTTCTTTATTCCTATTATTTTATTACTAGTTTTATTCCATCTTATTATTGATGCTTTTTATCCCAAACCCTCTGGCCAGATCCACTCTTCATTATTCCTATTATTTTATTACTAGTTTGATTCCATCTTATTATTGATGCTTTTTATCCCAAACCCTCTGGCCAGATCCACTCTTCATTATTCCTATTATTTTATTACTAGTTTGATTCCATCTTATTATTGATGCTTTTTATCCCATCCCTCTGGCTAGATCCACTCTTCATTATTCCTATTATTTTATTATTAGTTTGATTCCATCTTATTATTGATGCTTTTTATCCCAAACCCTCTGGCCAGATCCACTCTTCTTTATTCCTATTATTTTATTACTAGTTTTATTCCATCTTATTATTGATGCTTTTTATCCCATCCCTCTGGCTAGATCCACTCTTCATTATTCCTATTATTTTATTACTAGTTTGATTCCATCTTATTATTGATGCTTTTTATCCCAACCCTCTGGCCAGATCCACTCTTCATTATTCCTATTATTTTATTACTAGTTTCATTCCATCTTATTATTGATGTTTTTTATCCCAACCCTCTGGCCAGATCCACTCTTCATTATTCCTATTATTTTATTACTAGTTTGATTCCATCTTATTATTGATGCTTTTTATCCCAACCCTCTGGCCAGATCCACTCTTCATTATTCCTATTATTTTATTACTAGTTTGATTCCATCTTATTATTGATGCTTTTTATCCCATCCCTCTGGCTAGATCCACTCTTCATTATTCCTATTATTTTATTATTAGTTTTATTCCATCTTATTATTGATGCTTTTTATCCCAAACCCTCTGGCCAGATCCACTCTTCATTATTCCTATTATTTTATTACTAGTTTGATTCCATCTTATTATTGATGCTTTTTATCCCATCCCTCTGGCTAGATCCACTCTTCATTATTCCTATTATTTTATTATTAGTTTGATTCCATCTTATTATTGATGCTTTTTATCCCATCCCTCTGGCCAGATCCACTCTTCATTATTCCTATTATTTTATTACTAGTTTTATTCCATCTTATTATTGATGCTTTTTATCCCAAACCCTCTGGCCAGATCCACTCTTCATTATTCCTATTATTTTATTACTAGTTTGATTCCATCTTATTATTGATGCTTTTTATCCCAAACCCTCTGGCCAGATCCACTCTTCATTATTCCTATTATTTTATTACTAGTTTGATTCCATCTTATTATTGATGCTTTTTATCCCATCCCTCTGGCTAGATCCACTCTTCATTATTCCTATTATTTTATTATTAGTTTGATTCCATCTTATTATTGATGCTTTTTATCCCAAACCCTCTGGCCAGATCCACTCTTCATTATTCCTATTATTTTATTACTAGTTTGATTCCATCTTATTATTGATGCTTTTTATCCCATCCCTCTGGCTAGATCCACTCTTCATTATTCCTATTATTTTATTACTAGTTTGATTCCATCTTATTATTGATGCTTTTTATCCCAACCCTCTGGCCAGATCCACTCTTCATTATTCCTATTATTTTATTACTAGTTTCATTCCATCTTATTATTGATGTTTTTTATCCCAACCCTCTGGCCAGATCCACTCTTCATTATTCCTATTATTTTATTACTAGTTTGATTCCATCTTATTATTGATGCTTTTTATCCCAACCCTCTGGCCAGATCCACTCTTCATTATTCCTATTATTTTATTACTAGTTTGATTCCATCTTATTATTGATGCTTTTTATCCCAACCCTCTGGCCAGATCCACTCTTCATTATTCCTATTATTTTATTACTAGTTTGATTCCATCTTATTATTGATGCTTTTTATCCCAACCCTCTGGCCAGATCCACTCTTCATTATTCCTATTATTTTATTACTAGTTTGATTCCATCTTATTATTGATGCTTTTTATCCCAACCCTCTGGCCAGATCCACTCTTCATTATTCCTATTATTTTATTACTAGTTTGATTCCATCTTATTATTGATGCTTTTTATCCCAACCCTCTGGCCAGATCCACTCTTCATTATTCCTATTATTTTATTACTAGTTTGATTCCATCTTATTATTGATGCTTTTTATCCCAACCCTCTGGCCAGATCCACTCTTCATTATTCCTATTATTTTATTACTAGTTTCATTCCATCTTATTATTGATGTTTTTTATCCCAACCCTCTGGCCAGATCCACTCTTCATTATTCCTATTATTTTATTACTAGTTTGATTCCATCTTATTATTGATGCTTTTTATCCCAACCCTCTGGCCAGATCCACTCTTCATTATTCCTATTATTTTATTACTAGTTTCATTCCATCTTATTATTGATGTTTTTTATCCCAACCCTCTGGCCAGATCCACTCTTCATTATTCCTATTATTTTATTACTAGTTTCATTCCATCTTATTATTGATGCTTTTTATCCCAACCCTCTGGCCAGATCCACTCTTCATTATTCCTATTATTTTATTACTAGTTTGATTCCATCTTATTATTGATGCTTTTTATCCCAACCCTCTGGCCAGATCCACTCTTCATTATTCCTATTATTTTATTACTAGTTTGATTCCATCTTATTATTGATGCTTTTTATCCCAACCCTCTGGCCAGATCCACTCTTCATTATTCCTATTATTTTATTACTAGTTTGATTCCATCTTATTATTGATGCTTTTTATCCCAACCCTCTGGCCAGATCCACTCTTCATTATTCCTATTATTTTATTACTAGTTTCATTCCATCTTATTATTGATGTTTTTTATCCCAACCCTCTGGCCAGATCCACTCTTCATTATTCCTATTATTTTATTACTAGTTTGATTCCATCTTATTATTGATGCTTTTTATCCCAACCCTCTGGCCAGATCCACTCTTCATTATTCCTATTATTTTATTACTAGTTTGATTCCATCTTATTATTGATGCTTTTTATCCCAACCCTCTGGCCAGATCCACTCTTCATTATTCCTATTATTTTATTACTAGTTTCATTCCATCTTATTATTGATGCTTTTTATCCCAACCCTCTGGCCAGATCCACTCTTCATTATTCCTATTATTTTATTACTAGTTTCATTCCATCTTATTATTGATGTTTTTTATCCCAACCCTCTGGCCAGATCCACTCTTCATTATTCCTATTATTTTATTACTAGTTTGATTCCATCTTATTATTGATGCTTTTTATCCCAACCCTCTGGCCAGATCCACTCTTCATTATTCCTATTATTTTATTACTAGTTTGATTCCATCTTATTATTGATGCTTTTTATCCCAACCCTCTGGCCAGATCCACTCTTCATTATTCCTATTATTTTATTACTAGTTTCATTCCATCTTATTATTGATGTTTTTTATCCCAACCCTCTGGCCAGATCCACTCTTCATTATTCCTATTATTTTATTACTAGTTTGATTCCATCTTATTATTGATGCTTTTTATCCCAACCCTCTGGCCAGATCCACTCTTCATTATTCCTATTATTTTATTACTAGTTTGATTCCATCTTATTATTGATGCTTTTTATCCCAACCCTCTGGCCAGATCCACTCTTCATTATTCCTATTATTTTATTACTAGTTTCATTCCATCTTATTATTGATGTTTTTTATCCCAACCCTCTGGCCAGATCCACTCTTCATTATTCCTATTATTTTATTACTAGTTTGATTCCATCTTATTATTGATGCTTTTTATCCCAACCCTCTGGCCAGATCCACTCTTCATTATTCCTATTATTTTATTACTAGTTTCATTCCATCTTATTATTGATGTTTTTTATCCCAACCCTCTGGCCAGATCCACTCTTCATTATTCCTATTATTTTATTACTAGTTTCATTCCATCTTATTATTGATGCTTTTTATCCCAACCCTCTGGCCAGATCCACTCTTCATTATTCCTATTATTTTATTACTAGTTTGATTCCATCTTATTATTGATGCTTTTTATCCCAACCCTCTGGCCAGATCCACTCTTCATTATTCCTATTATTTTATTACTAGTTTGATTCCATCTTATTATTGATGCTTTTTATCCCAACCCTCTGGCCAGATCCACTCTTCATTATTCCTATTATTTTATTACTAGTTTGATTCCATCTTATTATTGATGCTTTTTATCCCAACCCTCTGGCCAGATCCACTCTTCATTATTCCTATTATTTTATTACTAGTTTCATTCCATCTTATTATTGATGTTTTTTATCCCAACCCTCTGGCCAGATCCACTCTTCATTATTCCTATTATTTTATTACTAGTTTCATTCCATCTTATTATTGATGCTTTTTATCCCAACCCTCTGGCCAGATCCACTCTTCATTATTCCTATTATTTTATTACTAGTTTGATTCCATCTTATTATTGATGCTTTTTATCCCAACCCTCTGGCCAGATCCACTCTTCATTATTCCTATTATTTTATTACTAGTTTCATTCCATCTTATTATTGATGCTTTTTATCCCAACCCTCTGGCCAGATCCACTCTTCATTATTCCTATTATTTTATTACTAGTTTCATTCCATCTTATTATTGATGTTTTTTATCCCAACCCTCTGGCCAGATCCACTCTTCATTATTCCTATTATTTTATTACTAGTTTCATTCCATCTTATTATTGATGCTTTTTATCCCAACCCTCTGGCCAGATCCACTCTTCATTATTCCTATTATTTTATTACTAGTTTGATTCCATCTTATTATTGATGCTTTTTATCCCAACCCTCTGGCCAGATCCACTCTTCATTATTCCTATTATTTTATTACTAGTTTGATTCCATCTTATTATTGATGCTTTTTATCCCAACCCTCTGGCCAGATCCACTCTTCATTATTCCTATTATTTTATTACTAGTTTGATTCCATCTTATTATTGATGCTTTTTATCCCAACCCTCTGGCCAGATCCACTCTTCATTATTCCTATTATTTTATTACTAGTTTCATTCCATCTTATTATTGATGTTTTTTATCCCAACCCTCTGGCCAGATCCACTCTTCATTATTCCTATTATTTTATTACTAGTTTGATTCCATCTTATTATTGATGCTTTTTATCCCAACCCTCTGGCCAGATCCACTCTTCATTATTCCTATTATTTTATTACTAGTTTGATTCCATCTTATTATTGATGCTTTTTATCCCAACCCTCTGGCCAGATCCACTCTTCATTATTCCTATTATTTTATTACTAGTTTCATTCCATCTTATTATTGATGTTTTTTATCCCAACCCTCTGGCCAGATCCACTCTTCATTATTCCTATTATTTTATTACTAGTTTGATTCCATCTTATTATTGATGCTTTTTATCCCAACCCTCTGGCCAGATCCACTCTTCATTATTCCTATTATTTTATTACTAGTTTGATTCCATCTTATTATTGATGCTTTTTATCCCAACCCTCTGGCCAGATCCACTCTTCATTATTCCTATTATTTTATTACTAGTTTGATTCCATCTTATTATTGATGCTTTTTATCCCAACCCTCTGGCCAGATCCACTCTTCATTATTCCTATTATTTTATTACTAGTTTGATTCCATCTTATTATTGATGTTTTTTATCCCAACCCTCTGGCCAGATCCACTCTTCATTATTCCTATTATTTTATTACTAGTTTCATTCCATCTTATTATTGATGTTTTTTATCCCAACCCTCTGGCCAGATCCACTCTTCATTATTCCTATTATTTTATTACTAGTTTGATTCCATCTTATTATTGATGCTTTTTATCCCATCCCTCTGGCCAGATCCACTCTTCTTTATTCCTATTATTTTATTACTAGTTTCATTCCATCTTATTATTGATGCTTTTTATCCCAACCCTCTGGCCAGATCCACTCTTCATTATTCCTATTATTTTATTACTAGTTTCATTCCATCTTATTATTGATGTTTTTTATCCCAACCCTCTGGCCAGATCCACTCTTCATTATTCCTATTATTTTATTACTAGTTTCATTCCATCTTATTATTGATGCTTTTTATCCCAAACCCTCTGGCCAGATCCACTCTTCATTATTCCTATTATTTTATTACTAGTTTGATTCCATCTTATTATTGATGCTTTTTATCCCAACCCTCTGGACAGATCCACTCTTCATTATTCCTATTATTTTATTACTAGTTTCATTCCATCTTATTATTGATGCTTTTTATCCCATCCCTCTGGCCAGATCCACTCTTCATTATTCCTATTATTTTATTACTAGTTTGATTCCATCTTATTATTGATGCTTTTTATCCCAACCCTCTGGCCAGATCCACTCTTCCTTATTCCTATTATTTTATTACTAGTTTGATTCCATTTTATTATTGATGCTTTTTATCCCAACCCTCTGGCCAGATCCACTCTTCTTTATTCCTATTATTTTATTACTAGTTTGATTCCATCTTATTATTGATGCTTTTTATCCCATCCCTCTGGCCAGATCCACTCTTCATTATTCCTATTATTTTATTACTAGTTTGATTCCATCTTATTATTGATGCTTTTTATCCCAACCCTCTGGCCAGATCCACTCTTCCTTATTCCTATTATTTTATTACTAGTTTGATTCCATCTTATTATTGATGCTTTTTATCCCAACCCTCTGGCCAGATCCACTCTTCCTTATTCCTATTATTTTATTACTAGTTTGATTCCATCTTATTATTGATGCTTTTTATCCCAACCCTCTGGCCAGATCCACTCTTCATTATTCCTATTATTTTATTACTAGTTTCATTCCCTCTTATTATTGATGCTTTTTATCCCAACCCTCTGGCCAGATCCACTCTTCCTTATTCCTATTATTTTATTACTAGTTTTATTCCATCTTATTATTGATGCTTTTTATCCCAACCCTCTGGCCAGATCCACTCTTCATTATTCCTATTATTTTATTACTAGTTTGATTCCATTTTATTATTGATGCTTTTTATCCCAACCCTCTGGCCAGATCCACTCTTCTTTATTCCTATTATTTTATTACTAGTTTGATTCCATCTTATTATTGATGCTTTTTATCCCAACCCTCTGGCCAGATCCACTCTTCCTTATTCCTATTATTTTATTACTAGTTTCATTCCCTCTTATTATTGATGCTTTTTATCCCAACCCTCTGGCCAGATCCACTCTTCCTTATTCCTATTATTTTATTACTAGTTTGATTCCATCTTATTATTGATGCTTTTTATCCCAACCCTCTGGCCAGATCCACTCTTCCTTATTCCTATTATTTTATTACTAGTTTCATTCCCTCTTATTATTGATGCTTTTTATCCCAACCCTCTGGCCAGATCCACTCTTCCTTATTCCTATTATTTTATTACTAGTTTGATTCCATCTTATTATTGATGCTTTTTATCCCAACCCTCTGGCCAGATCCACTCTTCCTTATTCCTATTATTTTATTACTAGTTTCATTCCCTCTTATTATTGATGCTTTTTATCCCAACCCTCTGGCCAGATCCACTCTTCCTTATTCCTATTATTTTATTACTAGTTTGATTCCATCTTATTATTGATGCTTTTTATCCCAACCCTCTGGCCAGATCCACTCTTCATTATTCCTATTATTTTATTACTAGTTTGATTCCATCTTATTATTGATGCTTTTTATCCCAACCCTCTGGCCAGATCCACTCTTCCTTATTCCTATTATTTTATTACTAGTTTCATTCCCTCTTATTATTGATGCTTTTTATCCCAACCCTCTGGCCAGATCCACTCTTCCTTATTCCTATTATTTTATTACTAGTTTGATTCCATCTTATTATTGATGCTTTTTATCCCATCCCTCTGGCCAGATCCACTCTTCATTATTCCTATTATTTTATTACTAGTTTGATTCCATCTTATTATTGATGCTTTTTATCCCAACCCTCTGGCCAGATCCACTCTTCATTATTCCTATTATCTTATTACTAGTTTGATTCCATCTTATTATTGATGCTTTTTATCCCAACCCTCTGGCCAGATCCACTCTTCATTATTCCTATTATTTTATTACTAATTTGATTCCATCTTATTATTGATGCTTTTTATCCCAACCCTCTGGCCAGATCCACTCTTCATTATTCCTATTATTTTATTACTAGTTTGATTCCATCTTATTATTGATGCTTTTTATCCCAACCCTCTGGCCAGATCCACTCTTCTTTATTCATATTATTTTATTACTAGTTTGATTCCATCTTATTATTGATGCTTTTTATCCCAACCCTCTGGCCAGATCCACTCTTCCTTTTTCCTATTATTTTATTACTAGTTTGATTCCATCTTATTATTGATGCTTTTTATCCCAACCCTCTGGCCAGATCCACTCTTCTTTATTCCTATTATTTTATTACTAGTTTGATTCCATCTTATTATTGATGCTTTTTATCCCAACCCTCTGGCCAGATCCACTCTTCTTTATTCATATTATTTTATTACTAGTTTGATTCCATCTTATTATTGATGCTTTTTATCCCAACCGTCTGGCCAGATCCACTCTTCCTTATTCCTATTATTTTATTACTAGTTTGATTCCATTTTATTATTGATGCTTTTTATCCCAACCCTCTGGCCAGATCCACTCTTCCTTATTCCTATTATTTTATTACTAGTTTGATTCCATCTTATTATTGATGCTTTTTATCCCAACCCTCTGGCCAGATCCACTCTTCATTATTCCTATTATTTTATTTCTAGTTTGATTCCATCTTATTATTGATGCTTTTTATCCCAACCCTCTGGCCAGATCCACTCTTCCTTATTCCTATTATTTTATTACTAGTTTGATTCCATCTTATTATTGATGCTTTTTATCCCAACCCTCTGGCCAGATCCACTCTTCTTTATTCCTATTATTTTATTACTAGTTTTATTCCATCTTATTATTGATGCTTTTTATCCCAACCCTCTGGCCAGATCCACTCTTCATTATTCCTATTATTTTATTACTAGTTTGATTCCATCTTATTATTGATGCTTTTTATCCCAACCCTCTGGCCACATCCACTCTTCATTATTCCTATTATTTTATTTCTAGTTTGATTCCATCTTATTATTGATGCTTTTTATCCCAACCCTCTGGCCAGATCCACTCTTCCTTATTCCTATTATTTTATTACTAGTTTTATTCCATCTTATTATTGATGCTTTTTATCCCAACCCTCTGGCCAGATCCACTCTTCATTATTCCTATTATTTTATTACTAGTTTGATTCCATCTTATTATTGATGCTTTTTATCCCAACCCTCTGGCCAGATCCACTCTTCTTTATTCCTATTATTTTATTACTAGTTTTATTCCATCTTATTATTGATGCTTTTTATCCCAACCCTCTGGCCAGATCCACTCTTCATTATTCCTATTATTTTATTACTAGTTTGATTCCATCTTATTATTGATGCTTTTTATCCCAACCCTCTGGCCAGATCCACTCTTCTTTATTCCTATTATTTTATTACTAGTTTTATTCCATCTTATTATTGATGCTTTTTATCCCAACCCTCTGGCCAGATCCACTCTTCATTATTCCTATTATTTTATTACTAGTTTGATTCCATCTTATTATTGATGCTTTTTATCCCAACCCTCTGGCCAGATCCACTCTTCCTTATTCCTATTATTTTATTACTAGTTTGATTCCATCTTATTATTGATGCTTTTTATCCCATCCCTCTGGCCAGATCCACTCTTCATTATTCCTATTATTTTATTACTAGTTTGATTCCATCTTATTATTGATGCTTTTTATCCCAACCCTCTGGCCAGATCCACTCTTCCTTATTCCTATTATTTTATTACTAGTTTGATTCCATCTTATTATTGATGCTTTTTATCCCAACCCTCTGGCCAGATCCACTCTTCATTATTCCTATTATTTTATTACTAGTTTGATTCCATCTTATTATTGATGCTTTTTATCCCAACCCTCTGGCCAGATCCACTCTTCATTATTCCTATTATTTTATTTCTAGTTTGATTCCATCTTATTATTGATGCTTTTTATCCCAACCCTCTGGCCAGATCCACTCTTCCTTATTCCTATTATTTTATTACTAGTTTGATTCCATCTTATTATTGATGCTTTTTATCCCAACCCTCTGGCCAGATCCACTCTTCATTATTCCTATTATTTTATTTCTAGTTTGATTCCATCTTATTATTGATGCTTTTTATCCCAACCCTCTGGCCAGATCCACTCTTCCTTATTCCTATTATTTTATTACTAGTTTGATTCCATCTTATTATTGATGCTTTTTATCCCAACCCTCTGGCCAGATCCACTCTTCATTATTCCTATTATTTTATTTCTAGTTTGATTCCATCTTATTATTGATGCTTTTTATCCCAACCCTCTGGCCAGATCCACTCTTCCTTATTCCTATTATTTTATTACTAGTTTGATTCCATCTTATTATTGATGCTTTTTATCCCAACCCTCTGGCCAGATCCACTCTTCATTATTCCTATTATTTTATTTCTAGTTTGATTCCATCTTATTATTGATGCTTTTTATCCCAACCCTCTGGCCAGATCCACTCTTCCTTATTCCTATTATTTTATTACTAGTTTGATTCCATCTTATTATTGATGCTTTTTATCCCAACCCTCTGGCCAGATCCACTCTTCATTATTCCTATTATTTTATTTCTAGTTTGATTCCATCTTATTATTGATGCTTTTTATCCCAACCCTCTGGCCAGATCCACTCTTCCTTATTCCTATTATTTTATTACTAGTTTGATTCCATCTTATTATTGATGCTTTTTATCCCAACCCTCTGGCCAGATCCACTCTTCTTTATTCCTATTATTTTATTACTAGTTTTATTCCATCTTATTATTGATGCTTTTTATCCCAACCCTCTGGCCAGATCCACTCTTCATTATTCCTATTATTTTATTACTAGTTTGATTCCATCTTATTATTGATGCTTTTTATCCCAACCCTCTGGCCAGATCCACTCTTCTTTATTCCTATTATTTTATTACTAGTTTGATTCCATCTTATTATTGATGCTTTTTATCCCAACCCTCTGGCCAGATCCACTCTTCCTTATTCCTATTATTTTATTACTAGTTTGATTCCATCTTATTATTGATGCTTTTTATCCCAACCCTCTGGCCAGATCCACTCTTCTTTATTCCTATTATTTTATTACTAGTTTTATTCCATCTTATTATTGATGCTTTTTATCCCAACCCTCTGGCCAGATCCACTCTTCATTATTCCTATTATTTTATTACTAGTTTGATTCCATCTTATTATTGATGCTTTTTATCCCAACCCTCTGGCCAGATCCACTCTTCTTTATTCCTATTATTTTATTACTAGTTTTATTCCATCTTATTATTGATGCTTTTTATCCCAACCCTCTGGCCAGATCCACTCTTCATTATTCCTATTATTTTATTACTAGTTTGATTCCATCTTATTATTGATGCTTTTTATCCCAACCCTCTGGCCAGATCCACTCTTCCTTATTCCTATTATTTTATTACTAGTTTGATTCCATCTTATTATTGATGCTTTTTATCCCAACCCTCTGGCCAGATCCACTCTTCATTATTCCTATTATTTTATTTCTAGTTTGATTCCATCTTATTATTGATGCTTTTTATCCCAACCCTCTGGCCAGATCCACTCTTCCTTATTCCTATTATTTTATTACTAGTTTGATTCCATCTTATTATTGATGCTTTTTATCCCAACCCTCTGGTCAGATCCACTCTTCATTATTCCTATTATTTTATTACTAGTTTGATTCCATCTTATTATTGATGCTTTTTATCCCAACCCTCTGGCCAGATCCACTCTTCTTTATTCCTATTATTTTATTACTAGTTTGATTCCATCTTATTATTGATGCTTTTTATCCCAACCCTCTGGCCAGATCCACTCTTCATTATTCCTATTATTTTATTACTAGTTTGATTCCATCTTATTATTGATGCTTTTTATCCCAACCCTCTGGCCAGATCCACTCTTCTTTATTCCTATTATTTTATTACTAGTTTTATTCCATCTTATTATTGATGCTTTTTATCCCAACCCTCTGGCCAGATCCACTCTTCATTATTCCTATTATTTTATTACTAGTTTGATTCCATCTTATTATTGATGCTTTTTATCCCAACCCTCTGGCCAGATCCACTCTTCTTTATTCCTATTATTTTATTACTAGTTTTATTCCATCTTATTATTGATGCTTTTTATCCCATCCCTCTGGCCAGATCCACTCTTCTTTATTCCTATTATTTTATTACTAGTTTCATTCCATCTTATTATTGATGCTTTTTATCCCAACCCTCTGGCCAGATCCACTCTTCATTATTCCTATTATTTTATTACTAGTTTCATTCCATCTTATTATTGATGTTTTTTATCCCAACCCTCTGGCCAGATCCACTCTTCATTATTTCTATTATTTTATTACTAGTTTCATTCCATCTTATTATTGATGCTTTTTATCCCAAACCCTCTGGCCAGATCCACTCTTCATTATTCCTATTATTTTATTACTAGTTTGATTCCATCTTATTATTGAAGCTTTTTATCCCAACCCTCTGGACAGATCCACTCTTCATTATTCCTATTATTTTATTACTAGTTTCATTCCATCTTATTATTGATGCTTTTTATCCCAACCCCCTGGCCAGATCCACTCTTCATTATTCCTATTATTTTATTACTAGTTTCATTCCATCTTATTATTGATGCTTTTTATCCCAACCCTCTGGCCAGATCCACTCTTCCTTATTCCTATTATTTTATTACTAGTTTGATTCCATCTTATTATTGATGCTTTTTATCCCAACCCTCTGGCCAGATCCACTCTTCTTTATTCCTATTATTTTATTACTAGTTTTATTCCATCTTATTATTGATGCTTTTTATCCCAACCCTCTGGCCAGATCCACTCTTCATTATTCCTATTATTTTATTACTAGTTTGATTCCATCTTATTATTGTAGCATTTCATCCCAGATCTCTCTATTGGCACTATTTTCTTTTTCCACTTTAATCCCTTTGTCACAGATAAAAGTATCCTGTCTTTGGTGTCATGTCTTTTTTACTTGAGCATTTTATACTCAGAAACCTTTTGCTAAAATATTGTTTCCTTTATTGAGTTCTCTGTTAACCTTTTGAACTTAATATTCTCCTCAATGTTCTCCCCATATCCATGTAAGTTCTGTTTCTTTGTCTGCAGCCCTCTACCTCGAAAGGCTCTAGGGCCTTGTAAATATTCCCATCATTTTGAAATATATGAAGTGTTGCTTAAGCAGTGAAATCTTTTGTCATTAATTCATTTATTGTAACATCGCCACTGAAAGCCTCTACCTTTATAAGGACTATATCACTCTGAAAATGGAGTGCAGCTGCCATATTTAAGTAGGAGCTGTACAGTCTTTATTTTCCAGTTTTGATAGTGTCCAGTAAAGGTATCTGCTTTCTTGTGGGTGATTAATTATTTTCCAAACTGAAATCTCTTTGTCATAGAGGAAATGTTGCATGTCTCTCACTGATCTATCGCTATTTCCATGGAAAATGTTCAGACAAAAATCATCGGTTCTAACCTTCACGCCAAGGACCCCCGATGCTACTCCTCACCCTGTAGCAAACAATTCTTATTTCTTCCTTATTCCCCTGCTGATATGCATGCTCCACTAGGACCGTCTTCTTCCTTCAAACTGATGTTTTGTGGAACTGACCCTCAAGAGGCTGCTTACCCGTATTACTACAACATTAACCTTTTCAAGTCTAGGGTTAACCGTTATCTTCCCCATATATCAGCATAAGCTGTCTCTTAGTCTGTAACCCTCTACCTCGAGTGGCTCTCGGGTCTTCTAAAGGATGCACATCATTGTGAAAATTATTAAGAAGTGTCACTAGAGCAGTGGAAACTTGAATCATTAATTTATACCTAGTAATACCGAATATTGATATGGAGATCATATTAAGTTCTTGCAGCCACCCCTTTCTTTTTATAGATAGGGACAACTGCCTAGACTTAATGAATATTGTGCTAACTACATTAAGATTAATTTCCGTGTGCAATCTACACCACACAGAGGCCATAATCTCCTGCTATGCCTCTGCACACTGATGAATTTTTATCAGGGACTCTGAAATTACAAAACCTGAATTTAATCAACATAGGCAAATTATCACTCGGCTGACCTCTCCTGATAAACTCCTGAACGTGTTAGGTAATTGACTTCTCCAAAATTTGAGTTTTCCTGCTTATATTGCAGTTATGGACGGAATGTCTCATGTTTGGTCTTTCTCAATGACATGCATAATTTCATGAGGAAAATAATATTTCTTAAAATTTTAATTTATTCCCACTTATTCACTCACACACGCTCTCATACAGAAAAAAAAAGCATACATATTCAACGATTCAGTTGTATCTTGAACTTTGTAAACTTTCGGTGAAAATAATGTTTTCATCATTTTTAAACCATTGGTGATTTTTACTAAGGAAGATCAGACGTGCAAACATCTTTTGCTTGTAAAACGGGAAATTTTCTAATTTTTTCTCTGAAGAAGAAACATGCTTTTTTTTTTTAATATTTTCAAATGAATAAATAAGAAATCAATCACATACACACACATCTCATTGTCATCAGTGATAATATTATATTTTCATAAGATTATAGTTTCATCATTTTTAAACCATTGGTAATTTTCACTACGGAAGATCAGACGTGCAAACATCTTTTGCATTTAAAACGGGAAATTTTCTAATTTTTTTTTTCTCTAGAGAAGAAACATCTTTTTTTTATTTTCAAATGAATAAATTAGAAATTAATACCATGCAGCGACATGTCTAATCGCATTGTCATTATTATACCAAGATTTCAAGTTTTAGTTATATAAAAATACTTTCTTAAAAAAATAGCCCACTCCCCTGCCATTTCTGATTTCACGCATGGTTTTCTATAGTGAAAATATTTGAGTTAGGAACTACGATAATTTCACTTGAAATTTTTTATTGCTAGGTCAGCTGCTAAGAAAGTCAGTTCACTGTGTCGTGCGAGACGATTTCTCTCTGCAGAATCTATCTTACATATCTATAAATCTACCGTTCTTCCATGAGTATTGCTGCCACATATCACCTACACATTTACCTTGAGCTCTTTGATAACATCCAAAGAAGAATCAGCAATATTGTTGGTCCTGACCTGGTACCTCGTCTTGGGTTATAAGCTCATTTCCATAAAGTTGATTCTCTGTGTCTTTTCTATAACTACATTCATGGTAATTGTTAGGATGTGCTCTTCGCTTTGGTACGTAGACTTTATGAATCCGGTACCCCAAAAAATTTACCTTGAGTTCTTTGATCAGATTTAAACAAGAATCAGCAATATTATTGGCCCTGACCTGTTAGCTCGGCTTCAGTTACTTCCTCATTTCGATAACGTCGAGATCCCATCAATTTAAAGTCGTACTTATGTAAATCTTTTCCGGCTCCATGCTTTCCAGTCAACATTGATCTTCATGGAATTTAAATGCAATGTCTATCTTTTTTTCCTCCTGATTACTTTTCTTCTCTTCCCACTCACTATTAATATTTCTGTTCCTAATTCTTCTACACACTTTGACCCCTTGTGTCTTCCTACCTTTTTTGTCTTGCATGGGGTGATACCGATTAAATTTTTTAAAAAAGTTGTACAGCCTACCTTATCAGCTATAGATTATGCGGTTCACTGTTCAGAGACATTTGCCCACGCCTGCTCTATGGCATAATAAATAATGATAATGTTCATGGCAAGAGAATTTTTTTTTTTTTTTTTTTTTTTTGCTGATTATTTTTTTACAAATTAGGTAAGTGGTGAAATTGTTTTTTACGATTGTTGACAGCGTTAAAAAAAATTATCTCTCATCTTATAACCACGTTCTCTTCGTTCTCTTGTACCTTTCGTTGTTATCATCAGAACTAATTATGGCTTGCGACAAAGTGATTTCGTATAATTGATCTTTCTCGTAATGAACGAGAAACAAAGCTCATTTATGCGAGTTTTATTTTTGTATTTCTTTCTTTCTTTTCTTTTCTTTCCTTTTCTTTCTTTTCTTTTCTTTTCTTTTTTTGTATTCTTGTTTCTTTTTTTCATTCTTACTACTTTTCTTTTTCTTTTTCAGTCTTGTTTCATTTTATTTGTTATTCGCTCGTTCGGTATTTTAAATAGTTTTATCCTTCATCCAAAGTGAAAGTGAAAGTAAAAATATTAGTAACACATGCCGAGGTTTTGGCGCATGCGTTTTGGACAGGGCAGAAATTAGCACCTGTTCTTTTTTAAAAAAATAAATATTTTTCTGACGTTTTGTTTTTACATTCGTCTTTAACTGACACTTGGTTCCTTTTTAATTTCTTTAGTTCTTCAAATTCTTGGCTTTTGTCTTAAAATTCAGTTTTCACGGAGGTTTGCATTAGTCATTAATGATTTTAACTAGCACAAGGCCATGATTTCGGCGCGAACAAAAACAGATACTTCACTTTAATAAATACCCAAAGGTCGGGAAAAAGGTTGTCGTTGCGAGGGAGCTAGGGTAAAATCTCCATGTCGAGGCTTCCTTCTTATCTCTAAGAAGAGAGAACAAATACTACTCTTTGATCCCAGTCGGAAGGCCAGTAAAAAATAGTCGGTTTGAGGAAAGGAGGACATATTTTCCGAGACGATACTTCCTTCTTATCTCTAAGGGAAAACAAATACTACACTTCGATCCCAGTCGAACGTCGGTAAAAAGAACGTCGGCATGATGAAGGTAGGGCGAATCTCTATATTGAGCCTTCCTTCTTCTCTCTAAGAAGACGATATATTTTCCCAGGCAATACTTCCTTCTTATCTCTCAGAAGGGAGAACAAATACTACATTTCGATCCCAGTCGAACGTCGGTAAAAAGATCGTCGGCATGATGAAGGTAGCGCGAATCTCTATATTGAGCCTTCCTTCTTATCTCTAAGAAGACGATATATTTTCCCAGACAATACTTCCTTCTTATCTCTCAGAAGGGAGAACAAATTCTACACTTCGATCCCAGTCGGAAAACCGGTAAAAACGCTGTCGGTGTGAGAAAAGTTAGGGCGAAATCTCCATGTTGAGTCTTCCTTCTTATGTCTAATAAGAGTGAAAAATACTCCATTCTGATCCCAGTCGGAAGGCCGCTAAAAGGGATGTCGGCGTGAGGAAGGTGGGGAGAAATCTCCATATTGAGGATTCCTTCTTATCTCTAATAGTAGATGACAAATACTACTCTTTGATCCCAGTCGGAAGGCCGGTAAAAAGGCCGTCGGAGTGAGAAAGGTAGGGGGAAATCTCCATGTTAAGTCACCGTTCTTATCTCTAAGAAGAGAGAACAAATACTACACTTCGATCCCAGTCGAACGTCGGTAAAAAGACCGTCGGCATGATGAAGGTACGGCGAATCTCTATATTGAGCCTTCCTTCTTCTCTCTAAGAAGACGATATATTTTCCCAGACAATACTTCCTTCTTATCTCTCAGAAGGGAGAACAAATACTACACTTCGATCCCAGCCGAACGTCGGTAAAAAGACCGTCGGCATGATGAAGGTAGCGCGAATCTCTATATTGAGCCTTCCTTCTTATCTCTAAGAAGACGATATATTTTCCCAGACAATAATTCCTTCTTATCTCTCAGAAGGGAGAACAAATTCTACACTTCGATCCCAGTCGAACGTCGGTAAAAAGACCGTCGGCATGATGAAGGTACGGCGAATCTCTATATTGAGCCTTCCTTCTTATCTCTAAGAAGACGATATATTTTCCCAGACAATACTTCCTTCTTATCTCTCAGAAGGGAGAACAAATACTACACTTTGATCCCAGTCGGAAAACCGGTAAAAACGCTGTCGGTGTGAGAAAAGTTAGGGCTAAATCTCCATGTTGAGTCTTCCTTCTTATGTCTAATAAGAGTGAAAAATACTCCATTCTGATCCCAGTCGGAAGGCCGCTAAAAGGGATGTCGGCGTGATGAAGGTGGGGATAAATCTCCATATTGAGGATTCCTTCTTATCTCTAATAATAGATGACAAATACTACTCTTTGATCCCAGTCGGAAGGCCGGTAAAAAGGCCGTCGGAGTGAGAAAGGTAGGGGGAAATCTCCATGTTAAGGCACCGTTCTTATCTCTAAGAAGAGAGAACAAATACTACACTTTGATCCCAGTCGAACGTCGGTAAAAAGACCGTCGGCATGATGAAGGTAGGGCGAATCTCTATATTGAGCCTTCCTTTTTATCTCTAATAAGACGATATATTTTCCCAGACAATACTTCCTTTTTATCTCTCAGAAGGGAGAACAAATACTACACTTCGATCCCAGTCGAACGTCGGTAAAAAGACCGTCGGCATGATGAAGGTACGGCGAATCTCTATATTGAGCCTTCCTTCTTATCTCTAAGAAGACGATATATTTTCCCAGACAATACTTCCTTCTTATCTCTCAGAAGGGAGAACAAATACTACACTTCGATCCCAGCCGAACGTCGGTAAAAAGACTGTCGGCATGATGAAGGTAGCGCGAATCTCTATATTGAGCCTTCCTTCTTATCTCTAAGAAGACGATATATTTTCCCAGACAATAATTCCTTCTTATCTCTCAGAAGGGAGAACAAATTCTACACTTCGATCCCAGTCGAACGTCGGTAAAAAGACCGTCGGCATGACGAAGGTAGGGCGAATCTCTATATTGAGCCTTCCTTCTTATCTCTAAGAAGACGATATATTTTCCCAGACAATACTTCCTTCTTATCTCTCAGAAGGGAGAACAAATACTACACTTTGATCCCAGTCGGAAAACCGGTAAAAACGCTGTCGGTGTGAGAAAAGTTAGGGCGAAATCTCCATGTTGAGTCTTCCTTCTTATGTCTAATAAGAGTGAAAAATACTCCATTCTGATCCCAGTCGGAAGGCCGCTAAAAGGGATGTCGGCGTGAGGAAGGTGGGGAGAAATCTCCATATTGAGGATTCATTCTTATCTCTAATAACAGATGACAAATACTACTCTTTGATCCCAGTCGGAAGGCCGGTAAAAAGGCCGTCGGTGTGAGAAAGGTAGGGCGAAATCTCCATGTTAAGGCACCGTTCTTATCTCTAAGAAGAGAGAACAAATACTACACTTTGATCCCAGTCGGAAGGCCGGTACAAATTAGTACGTGTGAGGATGTTAGGTCGGAATTTCCTAGCCGATGTTTCCTTCATATCTCGAAGAAGAGAGAACAAATACTACAGGTTGAGCCCAGTTGGAAGAGCGCTAAAAAGGTAATCGTTAGGATAGAATTTCGGAGATTATGCTTTCTTTTTATCTCTAAGAAGAGAGAACAAATACTACACTTTGTTCTCAGCCTAATGGCCGGCCAAAAGTTAGTCAGCGTTAGGAAGTTAGGACTTAATTACGGAGACTACGATTCTTTCTTATCTCTAAGAAAGAGAACAAATACTACACTTTGATCCCAGTCGAAAAACGGTAAAATGTAGACGCTGTGAGAAATTTAGGACAGAATTTCCGAGAATATGCTTCCTTCTTATCTGTAAGAAGAGAGAACACATACTACACTTTGATCCCAGTCCGAATACTCGTAATAACGTAGTCGGTGTGAGGAAGGTAGGAGAGAATTTCGGAGACAATGCTTCCTTCTTATCTCTAAGAAGAGAGAACAAATACTACACTTTGATACCAGTTGGAATTCCGGTTAAAAAGTGGTGTGAGGAAGGTAGGAGAGAATTTCGGAGACAATGCTTCCCTCTTATCTCTAAGAAGAGAGAACAAATACTACACTTTGATCCCAGTTGGAAGTCCGGTTAAAAAAGTAGTCGGTGTGAGGACGGTAGGAGAGAATTTCCGAGAAGAAACTTTTTTCTCAGTCAACGTGAGGAAGTTAATGCTCCTGTTTTCCTGATATTTTAAAGTAGAGAATTTCTACCAAGTAGGTAAACAATATTATTATTTTTGACAGACCTGTCTTAAAACAAGATCTTTTAGGCGTCTGCATGGTGCTTGCGACAACATATTTAAATGAAGCTTACGTCATAAAATAGGCACCTTCCTACATTTGAATATAAAAGTAAATGTTGCCGTATTTTATTTTCTGTCAATGTTTAGTCCTAATCGATGGCAGCTGTCACCAATCGAATAATGAGAATCAAATTCAAACCAGGCCTACCATTTCAGCCTCTTTCTTTTTGTTTACCTCGGTCGACAGGTGTTCACGGTCGGTTATAATAAAAAACAAAACAGAAAGCAAAAAATGAAAATAACACTAGAAATTACAACGAGGGAAGTAACATTTCAACTGGCGAAGGGTGAAAGACTAATGAGTTATTCCAGCAGAATTTAAACTAAAAATAGTTGCCATGAAAGTTGGCGGGAAATAAAAAATAATAATATAACAAGACGAAGAATAATAATTTAGAGAAAAGTCAGATATTTTATTTATTTGTTTTTTTTTTAAAAACTTTTTGTTTTTTCTTTTCGTTCAATTTCGTAAACTAAAATAAAACTAAAAATAATCAATAAATCAAAGGCTAGAAACTCATTATTCTTTCTGGGGAAAATATCGATGAAGTTATATGTTTCTAGTAATTTCTTTCTTTCTGTGACCTTTGTTATTTGTTTGTGTGTGCGAGTGCGTGAGTGTATGTGAGTGCGTGCCTCTATGTGTGTGTGATTGTGTTTGTGAGTGTTTCTTTAAATGAAAGTTAAAATGTCAAACGAAAGACAGGGAAGAAACAAGACAAAGAAAAAAAAAGAAAAACAAAAAAAAACAAAAACGAAAAGAAGCAAACAAACTTATAGAGTCAAGAAAGAAAGGAAAAGTAAATGAACTTGTGGCGGACAAAATCGAAAACGAAAGTGAAAGTAGAACGTCAATACGGACAAAGATAAAGTGAACGCAATTTTGATCAGTGCATAGACTTACAGATGCGGCTCTTTACCTTTTCCATTATCTATCTATCTATCTATCTAAGTCTTTATTCATATCTATCTATCTATCTATCTATCTATCTATCTATCTATCTATCTATCTATCTATCTATCTATCTGAGATTCTTTCTTCCTTCCTTTCTTTCTCAGGATCTATCTATCTATCTATCTATCTATCTATCTATCTATCTATCTATCTATCTATCTATCTATCTATCTATCTCTTTCTCTGTTCATATCTACCTATCTATAAATCTCTCTCCATATATATATATATATATATATATATATATATCCATATATATATATATATATATATATATATATATATTTGTCTATTTCTATATCTTTCTATATCTATATTTCTTTCTCTCTTCCTATATATATATATATATATATATATATATATATATATATGTATATGTATAATGTTCTCCCGTTTCGACGTATGAGGATCTGACAGCTTACTTGATTCACTTTTTCTATTCTTGGATTAAACATGAATGTATCTATTTTTGTGCATATGTGAGGAGTTTACACTCAATAGGCAGGAAATATTTGAAAGGTATGATAGATTTGAGCAGAGACTGACTTCCGCGTGTCTCTGTTGAAAATTTCAGACAGAACCTCTCTGTAAAATAATGCTCATCTATATTTATCAGATTACCATCAAGCTATGAAATTTTGTACAAGCCTATGAATGATCTAGCGATTAAGGCACTTTCTATACATTCCCGTTGACGAGGTACCTCATCATTTTAGAGAAGTGTCTCAAGAGTTAACCAGGAGCGTATAACTCTTAGATGCTTCATCTGGCAAACAAAAGCCGACCCGCACAAAGATTCCCGCCAAAACAATAAAAAATAAAAATAAATAATTATAAAATATAAAAAAATATTGCGAAATGCTCTTAGAGGTGAAGACATATTTTGGCTAACAGCGATTGTTTTCTGAACACGCTTTGGAAAACTATTTTGTCACCTAAGTCGGCCTGCAGCGTTAATTGTACAGGTATTTTTATGAAGGCAATTCCAGAGAATTGTCCATGACAGGATATACCAGTTCTGCTAGGACCAAACAGACGAACAATATCAGTCTTCAAATTCATTAAAACAGAGAGAGAGAGTGAGAGAGAGAGAGAGAGAGAGAGCGAGAGAGAGAGAGCGGGGTAGGTTTGCGATGGAGACAGAGAGGGAAAAAGAAAACGAGAGATAGAGAGAGAGAGAGAGAGAGAGAGAGAAGGAGAAAGAGTCAGAGGAAGAGAGAAAGAAAAAAAATAGAGAGAGAAAGACAAAGGGAAAAAGAGAAAGCGATAAGAGAAAATAAGAGAGAGCGAAAGAAAGCGAGATAGGGAGAGAGAGAGAGACAGAGACAGAGGACATGTAGGAGAAAGAGAACGAGAGTGAATTAAAAAAGAACATAATTCTTTACGTCGCAAATGTCTCGAGGTAATCCTGATAAAAATGTTATCAAGAATAAAAACCCGTTAAGAATACTATATATATATATATATATATATATATATATATATATATATATATATATATATATATATATATACGGTGTTAAGAAAAAAAAACAAAATATTAAAATTAAAAAATTAAATATTAAAATTATTAAGAAAAAAAAATCCGGATATTCTTTAAAATTGAAAATCTTAACATAAAACAATACAGCTCACACTGCAGATTGAACTTATTACTAGACAGAAAGGTATGCCCACACACGCGTTCATTCATAACTTGTTCTCATTTTTATTAACATTTCCTGCCTGTACGCACCAGTGTGTATATATTTGAGCTGTACTGACTTTATACATATTATTTACAATATTCGGACTATTTTCCTCATCTTTGTCGCCATATTTCTTACGTTTCAGCCGTTGTACGCTCCGGCCTTCTTCAGGTGGCTGGAATGTCGAACTGAACCCTTTTTTTTTCGCTTACTGGTGTAGACTGTTCTATTAGGTTGGTGGTTTCTCACATATGTTACTATGCTGTTCGGTTATGTTTCTATTGATTACTAGTTGCAGGAAATAAGCGAGTCACTTTTTTTTGCATAGAGTTTTTCCCTAAATCTCATTTATATCCAAAATTATAATTATCAATAGAATACCTTAGGGTGAGTAAACTGTTTTAGTAGGTGGTCGGTAAGGGGTGTTTATAGTAGTAAGATTAAAAATTAGTTTGACCCCCCCCCAAAAAAAAAAATAGGCGAAAAAATTTTTAAGTAAAAAAAATCAGGTGAGTCACTTTTATCGAACAGCCCTGTACAAACAGTGCCAGAAAATGCTGCCCTAGTAAACATGGAGATAAGATCACTTTATTTAAATGTCAAACACATCGAATGAATAACCGCCCTTAAAGAAGCAGTTATTAAACCGAAACAGTCATATAGCCTGACCTTTCCAACCGAACGCTCCTTTGTGGCTGAGCGGTTAGGCACGTTTGGCTATATGACGGTTCCGTATAGGATACAGGTTCGAATTCTGTCGAAGGACAAATATATTCTATGAAAATTTATCGGACATTCAGGCCGCTAAATGTTATTTAATACTGTTTATTATAAACAGAGCATTTACTTAAATACTTGTATCTATAAAAAGAATGTTAAACATAAAAATGTCTTTATATATATATATATATATATATACCACAGTTATTTAGTATATTTTCTGTTTATACGTTATTTTGAATATGTATATAATCAAGTTTAACACACACACACACACACACACATATATATAATATCTATATAATCAAGTTTGCCACAAGCAAGGCAGTAAAGCCACTAAGACACAAAGGGTTACAGGGCGTGGAAGAATTAGAAGCAGAAACATTAATAATGAACGAGAAAGAGGAAAGAGTAATCAGGAGGACGCTAGATAGCGATAGACATTTCATTTAATTTCTTGGAGATTAAAGTTGGCTGGAAATCATTGTGTCGGTAGGAATTTCCACAAGCGAGAAGTGCAAGAAAAGGATCTGTTAGCATAGAACTTACGTTGACATCTAGACAGCTCAAATGTAGAATATATTTCTGTAGAAGTAATGGATTTTTCTGATTAACCCGCTAAATTTAATCACTTTAAATTATTTTTAGTGTATGCCCATATTGGAATAGACGCCATGTATATTTATATATATTCGTCTGTCATACTGAATCTGTAATTTACTGCTTATATTTTTTTTATTTTTTCCTTTTTGTATACATTTAATATTGGTGTAAGTTTTTCTATAGGTTCTTATCTATCTATCTATCTATCTATCTATCTATCTATCTATCTATCTCAGTCTCTTTACTATCTATCTATCTAATTTTATTTCCTCATCTAATATCTTTATTTCCTTATTTATGTATATATGTATCTATCAATATTTCTTATCTATCTTTTCTTATATTTTATTTCTTTATCGAATTTTATTTCTATCTATCTATCTATCTATCTATCTATCTGTCATTGTTCTTATCTATCTATCTAATTTATTTCCTTATCTATCTATCTATCTATCTAATTTTACTTCCTTATCTATCTATCGATCGATCTAATTTTATTTGATCTATCTATCTATCTAGCTATCTAATTTTACTTCCTTCGCTTTATCGATCGATCTAATTTTATTTGATCTATCTATCTAGCTAGCTCGCTAGCTAGCTATCTAATTTATTTCCTTATCTATCTATCTATCTAATTTTACTTCCTTATCTCTCTATCGATCGATCTAATTTTATTTGATCTATCTATCTATCTATCTATCTATCTATCTATCTATCTATCTATCTATCTATCTAATTTTACTTCCTTATCTCTCTCTCTATCTATCTATCTATCTATCTATCTATCTATCTATCTATCTAATTTTACTTCCTTATCTCTCTATCGATCGATCTAATTTTATTTGATCTATCTATCTATCTATCTATCTATCTATCTATCTATCTATCTATCTATCTATCTATCTATCTATCTATCTAATTTCGTACATTCATAGTTCCTTATCTATTTATTTACGTGTTTGAAACGTGCCTCAAAGAAAAACATTCCCGCCCACACGCAGCTTTGGTGTGCATGCCGATTTACACAAAGTTTCGAGTATGCGCAGCCACATGGACTGTCGATAAAATCCTAAACCCCACTCGAGCATCTTCATTTTCACACTGATTTTCCAGCATTCCTCTTCACTTCATTTTCTTCGCTTTTTATTTGCATTTTTATTTTTTTGCTTACTTAGCGGGGGCGGGACCGGGGGCCGGGAGGGGAGTGGTTAGTTGAGGGAGGAGAAAACGTCGCTTGTTCAATTGCTGAGATTTTCACTTTTAAAGCCCTGCGCATAAGGTGACGGCTGCACGTGCGTTGACATCGGGCAGCTATCGATTATTCATCTCTCGTTGACAGGCGTAGAGATTATCAGTGGCGGCAGGGTCACCAGTTGTTGCCCAGTTGTCATAAGCAATTGCGGCGCCAATACTTTCCAGAATTTATGATTTGAATGGCGAGGCTGGAAATGTTTGGTAAAATATGCATAAAAAAAAAAAAAAAAATAAAAATTATGCCGACTGTTACGACGGCACCAAAATCAAAACACTAGTCAATTTTAAATGTTATAAAGAACGCCCTTCCTTTATTCATCAAACTACGGTATTTTTTCATGGTGATACAGACGTGATGGCATTGAAAATAAGGGCTGGTGTGTCGAAGATCTCAAAATCATCATCATCGTCATCCGTCACATGACCAGGTGTGGTCGTAGGGTCACTGCGTAGTTGAGTACCTAAATTGCTCCCTTCATATATTTGGATTGAAGTGTTCATTCATGCGTTACGTGTCTTGGGTAAGTATAGCGGGGTGGGGGGGCATTCCTCTCCAGATAAAACTACAGTCGATGTTCTTCCAATAGACCTCCACTCCGCATATCTTCGTTGAAAACCGGACAGGTATTCAGCCATGCGTTACGCACCGTGGGTAAGCAGGTATGGCGGAACCCATCCAGCACAAGAGCAAACTACGGTCGAGGTTCTCGCAAGAGCTCCAGTCACATATGTAGATTGAAAGCCGGAGAGGTATTCATTATTGCTAAGCGTACCTGGGACAAGCAGACCTGACGGTGACCATCCATCCCAGATCAAACTACAGTCGATTCCATCACATATGAGGATTGAAAGTCGGAAAGGCAAATAAACCTGGCGAAGCCTATCGCTTGACAGTCGGAAAGGTATTCATGCATAAGCTTATCTCGGACAAGGAAACCTGCCGGAGCCTATCGCTTGAAAGTCGGACAGGCGTTCATGTATAAGCTTATCTCGGGCCAGGGAACCCGGCAGAGCATATCGCTTGCAAATCGGAAAGTTATTCATGTATAAACTCATCTCGGGCCAGTAAACTTGACGGAGCCTATCGCTTGAAAGTACGAAAAGTATTCATGTATAAGCTTATCTCGGGCAAATACACCTGGCGGAGCCTATCGCTTGAAATTTGAGAGGGATATTGGGAATTGAAGAGCCATGATCGCCTACGCCTTGAAAGGACATGGCACCTAAAAAGAAAAAGAATTCGAATTGTCATATTCATTTATATGCAAATACCATTGGGTATGAATCCAACTCTTCTCCCCCAGCTATGGGTTAATTAGCAGGAACTGTATCAGTAATTCCTTATTATCTCCAAGAGATGTCCTACAATCTAAAAATATTTTTGAAAAAGGTTGATAACCCATAAATTACAAAAAAATTCTCTTTTGCTTACTACATATTGGAGGAGTCAGTCCAAATAAAGAATGTTACCTTCCCAAAGCTAAGCTAAGTATTAAAACACAAGAAACGTCGTTATAAACAAAGAAACGAGCAATGAAGAGTTATGTAATATTAGTCCTACTATAAGGCAGTGAATGCTGGACAATCTCTTCACAGATGAAGAAGAGACTTGAAGCAACAGAAATGATGTTCTACAGAAGGATGCTGAGAATAACATGAACTAAGAAACGAGTACTGAAGTGTAATATGATATCACATCTCTTATATGGCAGTGAATGCTAGACAATCTTCTCACAGGAAGAAGTGACGTGAAAATTTCGTTCTACATAAGAATGCTGATGATACCAAAACCGTATATGTGAACAGCGGCGAAGTTTTAGAGAAAATTGAAACAAGAAGAAAATTTATCCGCGGCATCGTGACACTTCTAAGGTAAAATATGAGAAAACAGGGCTTGGAGAATTTGATACTCACAGGACAGATTGAAGCCTTTACGAATAGCTGAAAACTGCATAAACTACCTAGAGAGCCTGAGTAAATGAATGAAGTAACAAGTTTTACGAGAGATGACAAAATAACCAAAATTATTAGGATCTACGAAGAACAGGAAATTGTGGAGAGTCATTATCACGTAATTCCTCTATGGAGACAAAACATTCACTGCCATCGCATGTAGAGCTAAGAAACGCTCTGCTAAATTAAATAATTTAATCGATCTGACCATAGATAGGCTCCGCTCTGTTTACTTGCTCGAGATAATATTATGCATGAATACGTTTCCGACTTTCAAGCGATAGGCTCCGCCAGGTTTATTTGCCCGAGATAGACTTATGCATGAAAAGCTTTCAGACTTTCAAGCGATAAGCTCCGCCAGATTTACTGGCCCGATATAAGCTTATACATACATACCTTTCCGACTTTGAAGCGATAGTCTCCGTCAGGTTTACTTGCCCGAGATAAGCTTATGCAGGAATACCGTCCCTTCCCTCTGTTGCCTCCCCCAACGCACGTTCTGTCATCCACTTCATTAAGCCCGCCAGGTATGTCGCGCATTTTTTTCCCTTGTCTCTCTTTCGCTCTATTCGACCTGTGAGTATCAGATTCTCCAAGCCTTCCTTCCTCATTATGTGTCCCAGGAACTTAAGCTGCCTCTTCCTGATGTTAAGTATAAGCCTCTTTCTTGTTTTCAACCTTTCTAAGACCTCATCGTTGTTCACACGATCGGTCTATGATATCCTTAGCATCCTTCTGTAGGACCAGCTCTCCATCGAACTCGAATCTCTTCATCTTTGAGGAGATCGTCCAACATTCGCTGCCGTAAAGAAGGACAGATGTCACGTAACAGCTCAGTATTCTTTTCTTCGTTACCAAAGAAATCCTCCTGTCTCGCAATACACTGCCCACTTTTTGGAATTTTCCTTGGCACTGCCATTATCTCCATCCGTACATCCAAGTTAAAAGCACCCGGTATTCTCAAGCGGTAACTCATCTAGGTACTGACCAGGCTGGATGTTGCTTAACTTCAGTGATCGTACGAGATACGGTGTTCTAACGCAATATGACCTTTATGTGTCATATTTCCAATTCAAATCTTGGTCTAGTCTGCCCGGTTTACTTCATGTTAATCTACTTATAGAAAGTAATATTTATTTTGTTATAATACAAAAACGTAGCATAAGGCCAAAAGGGGTGGTAGGGGGAGGCTAGTCTTCAATTTGTCTTATTAGGTTGGTGCAAAAATAATGTCGTTTTCTCACATAGTAACATATGTTAGAAAACGACATTATTTTTGCACCAAACTCATATCTGAAACCTAGCTAGACTCAATTACTGACCCAAACAAAAACAACGCATTCTTACTTACCATTCACCATAATGCCTCATAGTCTCTATGATGTTCTAAATTGTTCGAATGTGTACAATTTGTCTGGTGGGAAGCCATAATTGATATTAACAATGAGTACATTTTTTTATACTAGAAATTAAACAAAATAGCGTTAGTAATATCTACTCCAGCTCCACCCTGCTCAGAGAAAATCATCTATACTCTCTTCAGCTATAACTTAAATACCAGAGTAGTCTGGCTTCTCTAGCCTTGGTTAACAGTGAGTCTAAGAGAAAGATCACTCCGAAACTGTTGATAAGTCAGCGGGAAACCACTTTGCTACCTTTGCCAAGAAGTTCTCACATATTAAAGGAAAAAGATGATGTGGAAAGCCATGATCGCCTACGTCCTGAATCGACACGGTATTTAAGAAAATAAATTAGCCATAAGAAGGATACATCTAACAAAGAATGGACTCACTATATACGGACTTCGAAAAAATATATATTTGTTGCAAAATACTAATTTCTAACTGGGTCCAACCTGTAACGTTACAGACTGATTTTATCTGACGTGCTTTGACCTCTCGATTACGGAGAGCGTCAACGGCGAAGCAAAGTCGGAATTGTGGCTTTAAATACAGCTTTTCGCCCTGTCTCTGGATGTAGACCTATCTGCTAGGTTTTTTTATCGGAATGTAAACAAAGCAACTTCTAAAGAAATGGATTTTTATCTATTTATTGTTCAAATGGATTATTCAGACTTTGCTTGGCCATCGACGCACTTCGTAGCCGAGAGAGACGCAGGTGCCTATTCTGCTGGAGTGTGCAGACTGATTTTAATAAAATCTGTCACCATCACGCGAACATTTGGCTGTGATGCATGTACCTGGTATATAGTTATCAAACTGGTCGTTAAGATGAGTGTATTGAATTTTGTATATTTGTACTACTGCATCACTTTCTTGCCAAGCTAGATGTACGGGCGGAATTACCAAGTGGCCACTCATCCACTTACGGCCCAGGCTCAGCGTTGGTTAAATTCCAGTGCAATAGAGCCGTAAGCCATTTTTCGTCACATTTCCCATTGCCTCGACGAGTTTTTAAAAGGAGATTTTTGAGCAGAACATAAAAAATGATGTGGATGTCTTGAAAACCGTAGAAATGTCTAAAAAAAAGTGAATATATATATATATATATATAAAAGTGATTATTTTGTGGATTTAGGCTAATCATTCGTTCACCGCTAGGAAAGTTGACTCCCTGTGCCGCGCCAGGAAATTTTTGTCGCCGGAGTCGATCCTTCAAATCAACAATTCGCCCTTGCATGGAGTATTGCTGCCATATATGGTCTGAAGCCCCTTTTAATTGTCTCAAGGTTCTTGATAAAATCCAAAGGCAGATATGCAATGTAATTGGCCCTGATCTGGCATCTCATCTGCAGTCGCTCTCTCACAGACGTGCCTTTGACTCCCTCTGTCTTTTTTACAAATACTTTCATGGTAACTGCTCCGATGAGCTGCTTTCGCTGGTTCCCAGACTTCATGAATTTAAGCGCTCAACTAGGCTGGCATCTCGCTCTCGCCTTTTCACTGTCGAAACTGTTAAATGTAGCCGTCTCTTCTACTCCAATAGCTTCATGTCTCGAACTTCTCGCCTGTGGAACTCCCTCCCCTTTTCCTGTTTCCCTGATAAATATAATCTCCAACTATTCAAATGTAATGCCAATCGACGTCTTCAGAAGCCATGATCTATCCCCTATCCTTGTTTTCATCCTTTCCTCTATCAATCCTCTTTGTTCTCGCTCAAACACTGTAACCCCTTGCGTAGAAATATGCCTTAAAAATAGAATTAAGTAATTAGGGGTGCAGAATGAATTCCAACGTCACCCACCGCGGCGCGAATGAGTCCGAAATTTTATTGCCGATAACTCCAAAACGGTAGATGTTACCAAAATTTCTTTGTTATTTTCGAATTAAGCATGTACATTTACCCTTAAATGGAACCATTCGGGATTTTTTTTTTATTAGAAACTAAGCGCGGAGCTTGAACTGCAAATTACCCTTTTGAGGTTCCGAGTTGAAATTAATTTTGTCACACAATAATCACAGGAGTTTAGCCTAAACAGCCAATGATTGGTTAAATCTTTTCTTAAATTCATTTTTCAAAATTTATTCTCACTTTTTTCTTATTCATTTTTCTTATCCATTTCTTTATTTAATTCTTATATTCAATATAATAATTTAAAATGTAATCCATAGAAACAGTCGTAATAAAAATAACTGCACATTGAACATTTGTATTAAAAAAATCATTAAAATTTAATAAGGAATGATTACCACTGATACTTGCATTAAAAGTTAACTTATTCTCCAGAGAACTGACTGCCAATAAATTTTTAGGCAAAGTACCTCATTATTTTTCCGGCGTATACTTTTTTCAAGTTTACGGCGTTTTGAAAGATGGTAATGAAACTAAACTAATAAGGAGAGAAATATTTAATAATAATTTACTTCTTTCCCTCAGTTCAACCGGTTATTTAAAAAATATTTGTGTTTTAAAATAAAGTTTTTAAAGCAATAAACATTAAAAATCAATAATAAATAATTACACTTCTGACTTAACTTTATTTTTGTTTTTTTAGAGAAACAAATCTTTAATCTTTTTTATGTTTATGTTACTCGATTATTCTCTTTCCCCACAGACGTGATTGGGAGGAGTCTACAGTTGAGTTGGAATGGAGATTCTACAGTTGATCTTAAATGAATATTAAAAAATATTTTAAAAATCGTTTTGGAATTATTTAAAGCGTAATATTTGAAAAAAAAAAGTTTACATCTAAATAATCTTACCTTACCATTTTTATTTTAAAAACTTAAGATTCTTACTTAGTAATAATAATATAAAAGTTAATCTTGTAATATGAACGAGATTTGATTTTTCTGAAAATGTTTAGTTTAAAAATCTTTAAAAAGTTAAAAATTTAATGTAAATTTGTTATTTTCATATAATTATTCTAAAATTGTGATTTTATGGAAAATCTATTGAAATTTCTGAAGAGAGGGATATTTATAGAGTTTTTGAGCTTTAAAAATTGCAAATTTAGTAAAAACTTTCGAAATGGAAAGAAACTGTAAATAATGCATATTTCTGTTTCTACCTTAATACAAAATCTTTAAAAAATCGCTTTATTTACTTAAAGAACAAACTGAAAAGAAAAAAATAATATTCATTTTTAACATGTTTCAAAGCTCTACAGTTCATCAGTTTGGGAGGAGATTCTACAGTTGAGTTAAATTGGGGTGGAGATTTTACAGTTGATCCACCTGGGAGAATTCTTCATGTGATCCAATGTTTTATATCAACGTTTTCCAATAAAAAGCAAATAATTAGTTCAAGATACACAATCCCGAATTTTTCAGCTTTTTTTTTACGGAATACCTCCTTCAAATTAGCAGCAGGAGTCAGCCCCGTACGCTGTTTTGATCTGCTTTTTTCAGGAAAATAAACTTGTTGTTTTTCATCAGAATTCTTAAATAATTTTCTTTTGCAATAAATTGATTTGGGCACTTTTCTATAAACATATATCAATGAACTTTTTTTTTAATAATAAAATTTGAAAAAACTTTTCTTTAACAATGAAATGAAAACAAATCAAACATTATTTCAGAATTTCTTGAAAAAAACAACAGATCAAAAGAGCGTGCAAGACTGACTCCTGCAGCTCCTCTAAAGAGAGCATTCCTTAAAAAATAAACTGGATATTTTGGGATTGCTTATCTTAAAGATAACTAAATAAGTAAAGTGTTATTTTTAATGAATAAATAGCTTTTTCTTTCATAACGTCATAGCAGTTATTTTAACAATAAAAATAACGTGATTGTCTTTATCGAACACGGACCGGCAAAATAGCCCTTTTCCTAATTTTTAAGTTTAAATGAATGCTGTTTTGTTCTAAAATGTTTCACTTATTAAAATAAAAAAAACAAACATAATTAAACTTACGTTTTGAAGTTAACAGGATTTATTTTTACCAAGGATAACTGATCAGCCCAATGCTGTGTGTAGGTGCTCTGAAGGTACATGGCGGTCTGTTCCAGAATTGGCTTTACAGACTCATAAAGTATACCATGGATGAATATTATTGGGTCAATAAAACAATAAAACCGAAATATTTCTTAAACCCAACGCGCGTTATCATTTAATATCAAAATAAACTATAATCTTTATTTTGATTCAATTATATATTTTTTAAATCTAATCAGAATCCCGTGATATGTAAAAGAAAAATCTCGGATATTTAAATTAATCCAATTATTAATTAAACATATTTTAAAAAAAATGAAAATATTTTCAAATTTCATGAGGAATAAAAGAACAATAGGAATTATAATCTAACAAAAACATTTGAAAAAAAATGTTGCAGTTTTTTGTGTATATGTATTAACTAGGAGATTTCTTTGTATATAAGTACAAATTGTGGCACAAGGCCGAAAAAGGGGAGGGGTAGAGGCTGGTCAACAATAACTATCTTATACCTAGCTAATCTGATTCACGACCCATTCATACATTACAATTTACCCCTTCACCACAAGAACTGATCCGTCACTATTCAATCCTCCAGCCACCATAATACCACATCCTCTCAAGGGGAACCTACCAAAAACGCGCCCCATGCCATAAAAATTTGATCATAAATAAACAATATACATAAAATTCTAATAATGAAAAATGAGAGGGGAGGGAGATGAACCCAATAACAAACTAAAAATTAACAAAATACAAACTAAACATAACTGATGTTAGTTGGGACCGTCCAACCCTCAAAACAGAGAGGCCGCTGTATTCTGCCCAGGGGACAGAATCAGGAAGCGCTCTCGCTAAGGGAATGGGAAAAGGATAAAATATTATGCGGGAATGGGAAAATATAACGCTGACCCAGTCGAGATGAAAGGGGACCAAAACAAACTGGGGAGGTTGGGAATCTCGACTTGAATCATAACCAAAGAGTAGCCGGGATACAGGCCAGGAACGACACTTACTGACATTAACTAGGTACACTGAAGCTTGTCTAACCTAAGGGGAAGGTTCCACAAGAAGCCACCCCGATGTGCCATAGGTTGACCTAGAAGAGAAAATCAAGGCAGGCGTCGTTCACACGAACCAAGCTCGCCTCTTTTACCCACTTTTCGCTAAAGACTGTCGAATGCAATCGTTTTCTATCGGTTCTAATCTTCATCTTGAGCTGATGCTCAAAGAATAGGATTAGATCCTGATGAGAAAGACGATTGCCTCGCAAGACTTCCTCCTTCCGCTGTATATGTATGTAGTGAGTTAGCCCAAATGACTTGACTCACTTTATAGTCCACCAATAGAAGGTTAACCAATCAGAAGACGTAGAATATTCAATCCGTCGTTTATAAAGGCGGCCATTTTGTATACTTTATCCGAATGTCAAGTGCCAACTTGCCAGGCGAAGAGGAACAGAAGGAAGAACTACGCTCTGCTACTTTACCGGGATACCCACTGCTAACGTGAACAACGCTTCTTCGAAATATTCACTGCTAACCTCTGGATTCTATACTCAAAGACGACCGTCATCACGAACAACAAAAAATGCAATATTTTATTCTTAATTTTAATTTTCCGCCCAAAAGACCTATGGTTTGGGAAGGAGCGCAACTTAAAAAAAAATATTTCTCCATAATTACAATCTTGAAAATCTTAAGACTTCAAAGAAGAAGACGGCTTTTCTTTATTTTTTCAAGCAACTTAAGTCTAAATGAAAAATCGTTCGTAAATTTTTAAAAATACATTAAAATATCGGAAAAAAATGTTATCTTACACTGAGAAGCTTAAATCCTATATTTTTAGATAGATTAAATAAATGTTTATTTAATTATAAATATTTAATCTTAGACAGAATGGTTGGAAGGCTTTTAAAATTCACTGTAAAGTTTTAAGTGAATAAACTGTAGGTAAATTACATCAGAGTAAATTTGTTTTTGGATAAACCCAAAGAAAAAACAAACTTGTTTTTAAACCTCCACTAGAAGAAAAAACACGGTATACAATTCTTTTTGGAATTTTTTAAAAACAAAACTAAAATTTTCGAATGACCTTTTCAGGGTGTTAATATCGTAAATTTAATTCTTTTTATATATTGTTTTGATCTTTCTAGAAATGTAAAAATTTGCGATTGGGATTTTTTTTTATTCAAATGACTAAACATTGAAAAGTGATAAAAAATATTTTCTCATGATTTTTTTTTAAATCAAAGAAGTTATTCATTATGAAATTAATTCATTAATGAATAAAATACAAAAATTTATTAAAATTTCGACATTTTTATAATTGATTTTGAAATCATTGAAAAAAAACATCTTATCTACTTAGTCCACCACTGTATGTATATATATATATATATATATATATATATATATATATATATATATATATATGTATATATCGGTATCATCCCATGTAAGGTAGTAAAGCCACTAAGACACAAGGGGTTACAGGTTGTGGAAGAATTAAGAACAGAAACATTAATAATGAGCGGGAAGAGAAAAGAGTAATCAGGAGGAAATTAGATAGTGATTGGCATTGCATTTAAATTCTTGCAGGTTAAAGTTGATTGGAAATTCTGGAGCCGGAAATCCACTAAGACACAAGCGGTTACAGGGTGTGAAAGAATTAGGAACAGAAACATTAATAATGAGCGAGAAAGAGTAATCTGGACAGGAGATGTGATTGACATTGCATTTAAAGTTTTGCAGATTAGTGTTGACTGGAAAGTATGGAGTCAGAATGTAGTTTCATAAGCGTGAAGTTCGAGAAAGGAAACTGTCAGCATAGAACCTCCGGCTACATCTAGCCAGCTCAACTGTAAATTGATGAGATCTCACCGTCAGTCTAGTACTGGGCTTAAGTTCATAAAGTCTTGGTACTATAGCGAAAATCTCATCCGAACATGTACCATTGAAGTATTTATAGACGAGGCACAGAAAGGCAACCTTAGGCCAGTGGCCAAATGACTGAAGCCGAGCCGCCATATCAGGACCAATAATATTGCTGATTCTTTTTTAGATCTTATCAAGGAACACAAGGTAAATAGCAGGGAAACCAGGCCATATGTGGTAGCAATACTCTAGTAAAGAAAATAAGAAGTCAACTTGATCAATTCTGTGTATGTTACACCGGAACTGACCTTCTGTTTTTTTGTGGAAAGAAATCGATGAATTACATCTTCATTTGGCAATTACGGAATAGCCAAGGACCAACGGAGATGAGATGTGATTTTTTTTCTTTTGCAAATGAATTATCACCTTTAGGCGAGCACTTGTTTCGGTGTATGCAATACGCCATATCGGGCCATCGATTTTCACACGTTCTGGAGTTTAGAAATAAAACCGGAATCGTTCTTTTATAATGGAGTGTTTATAACGAGGAAAGAGAGCTTGGAGAATCTGAAACTCACAGGTCAAACAGAAGGCAAAATATTCGGACGTTACAGAGAAAAACAGCGAAAATAAAAAACTAACAAGAGTATGATAAAGTAATCGGAAGTAATCTTCCTTGTTTTATGGTTAGATCCCTTTGGAGAACCCTTTCGTTTCTCGAGGACTATAAATAGTCGCTACACTGGTATCAATTATTCTAAGCAGAAAAAAGCTTTCTTAAGACCACTCTTGCTATCTTTTGTTATTATAACAATATCTCAGATCTGTTCAACCAAAATAGTGAGGTTATCTTAAGGGAGATAGTGATTTTACTAGTATTTATTATTGGTAGGTGTAATCTTAAAAGATGCAAATGATACTGCGTTGATGGATGATACGGAAGGAAAGCTACAGAACTTCCTAAACAAGATAAAGGAAAGCGAGAAAAAAGGCCATTAACCATTGGAAGACAGAAGGTATGATTGTCGGCAAGAGAAAAAAAGCCCCAGACTTGAATTAAAAACTGGAGTTGTTAACATAAAACAATTACAGGAATATCTGGGGAATAGTTTAATAGAATAAACCCTTGTGTATTAGTGGCTTTATTGCCTTGCTTGGGGTTAAATGATTAAAAAAAATTTCTAAGAGTTCAAATAAATCCTTATATATCATAACTCTTCACAAAGAACATTAGAATAATCCAGAAACTATACTGCAAGCAAAGTACCTGCATATGGATAGAAAACAAATCGAGTAGATACCCCAAAATATAAAGGGGCATAAGACAAAGATACATCTTTGATAAAGTAATCAAAAGTAATCTCCCTTGATTTATGATTACCTCCCTTTGGAGAACACTTTCGTTTGTAGAGGACTATAAATAGTCCCTTTGCTTGTATCATTTATTCTAAGCAGAATAACGCTTTCTTAAGCCTATTCCTGCTTTCTTTTATTATTATAACAACATCTCTCCAGATCTGTTAAACCATTACAGTAAATGTTATCCTAAGGGAGATTGAAATTCGATTAGTATTTATTATTAGGGGTTGAAGATGCAGATGACGCTGTGTTGATGGCTGACACGGAAAGAAATCCACAGGCCTTCCTAAAGTAATAAAAGAAAGCGAGAGTGGCCATCAACCGTTAGAAGACGGTATGGATGTCAGCAAGAGAAAAATTCACGTTAAACCAGCCTTGTGCCACACATCACTCTGTGAAGAGCTCGGGTAAATACCGAATAAAACTTCCTTAAGCCTACTCCTGCTATCTTTTGTTATCACAAAGAGTTTCTAAAGGATATTAGATCAGAGAGCGGACATGCTACAGAATCATAGAATCATTTTATAGACAGAGGGATCTTGTTCCCACTATAAGCTTTATGTCAAGCTTTGGAACGTATACGACATACTTATATAAACATTATATATATGGCGTGTTTTAGAAACTCCTCTCAAATTAACGTTTCTTTTTTAATATATAAAAGGTTGGGCAACACAAAAACATCAGAAAGGAAGATAAATTACGGAACAGTCGTACAAAAATGTACAAACCCGAAAAACGAAAAGATTGTTAAATTTAGAAAAAAAAGAAAAAAGACAGCAGATATAAAAAGTGAATATCAGGATTTAAGCCTAAAATACACGGTGATTATAAAGTCATTATTTATACTATACAATAAAATCATATATATATATATATATATATATATATATATATATACAGTGTAACCCGGATATAAGAGAGTTGTCGGGACCGGACAAGAAGTCTCTTATATCCGGGTTTGGTCTAATTTGTTTAGGTAAGTATGGCTCTAATTTGGGACCAGAGAAAATCTCTCTTATATCCAGGTTTCTCTTATATCCGGGTTACACTATATATATATATATATATATATATAATTTTGTTATATACAGTGTAACCCGGATATAAGAGAGTTGTCGGAACTGGATAAGAAGCCTCTTATATCCGGGTTTCTCTTATATCCGGGTGTGCTCTATTTTGTTTAGGTAAGTATGGCTCTAATTTGGGACCAGATAAAATTTTCTCTTATATCCGGGTTTCTCTTATATCCGGGTCACTTATATCGTAATTTTACCTTTGAGAAGATAGGCGTGTGATTAGTGTCAGAGTTTACGCTGTGGAAAACTAATTCAGTCTTTTATATGATGTAGCCTCAGTACTTAGCTGTATTTCCAAGATTACAAACCTTCCTGGAGCCAAGCCACAACCTTAAAGATGATCTGTTTACCAGCATAGTTTCTTAACCCATTGCCTGTCCAGGGCATTTTAGTATATTTCTTATCCAAAACTGTCCTGTACATTACATATGATACACATGGCAGGCAAAGGGTTAATTTTGTAAAAAACAATAGCTGATAGAAAAAGTGAAAATGTAAATAGGGGTTTAAGCCTAAAATACACGGAGATTATGAAGCCATTATTTATAACATACAATAAAATAATTTATACTTCCTTTTTGATTGGACTGTCACCTAAACTATTAATTGATAACAAAATGAACAAGAAGAGAAAATACAAAGTTGATTAATATGACCCTAGTTAAACACAAAATAGAAAGTAAAAAAAAAGAAAAAATTGACAAATAAGATCCCCAAGAATGTTGTAAAAATCAAAACAAAACAAAACAAAAAACAAATACTAATACAGGAAAGCACGAAAACTTTGGAAAAAGATGACAAATAATAAAAATAACAACATCACTAATAATAATAATAATAATAATAATAATAATAATAATAATAAATAAATAAATAAAAATAAAAATAATAATAAAGTTGTAAGCGACTTTATTCAGTAATAAAGGAAGCCAACAAGTTCAAAATAGCGTTTCAAATGGACGCAGAAATACAAGTAAAGCACAATGCACCGACTGAAGCAGCAAAATACTTAAAAAAGAAAGCAAAGACAAATGCAACCGATCAGATACAGAAACAATGGCAAGATAAACCTCTTCATGGCCAATACTCTGCCCGTACCAAACAAACTGGTGTTGTTAGTCAGTAGTTACGTAGTGCAGGGTTAAAAGCTGAAACTGAACCTTTGTCAAGCTTGGGAACATATATAATATACGTATATAAACATTATATACATGTCCTATTTTACAAACCCCACTAAAATTAATTTTTTTTTTTAATTTATAAAAGATTGGGTAAGCAAAAAACACCTGAGAGAACGACAAATTATGAAACATAAATAAACAAACACAAAAATCGAAAAGTTTGTTAAATTTAGAAAAAAAAGATAGTAGATAAAAAAAAAAATGAAAATATAAGTCGGGATTTAAGCCTAAAATACACGGAGATTATGAAGTTATTATTTATAGCATACAATAAAATAATTTATACTTCCTTTTTGACTGAACCGACACCAAAACTATTAATTGATAACAAAATGAACAAGAGAAAATGAAAAGTTGATCAATATTACATTGGCTACCGTATTTTCCGGCTTAAAAGACGCGTTTTTTTTCCCTAAAAATACCCTGAAAATACGTGTCCCTCTTCCAAGATTTCTTTCCAATATTAGGGTGCGTCTTACATGCCGCAACGTCTTGTAACCCGGAAATAAGTAAGCAGAACACAGGAAGTAAAACCATGACAAAAGATCCTTAGGATTGTTGTAAAAAAACAGAACAAATAAATACTAATAAAGGAAAATATGAAAATTGTGTGGAAAGACGAGAGAATTAATAGAAAATAATATATATATATATATATAAACTTCAAAAAAATAAATCATAATAAGTAAAATAAAAGAAATAATATTTATAAATTATATTAAAGTATTATATTAATTTTAAGATTTTTTTTCAGTTTAACTTAGAACCTGTTAATTTTTTGGTGCTTCGATAGAACACGTCAAATTTCCTTGAGTTCAGGGCGCCCTAAAAATATTTTTTAATAATGATATGTATATTAAATAATATTAAATTATGTATATATACGTTGAGGAATCGGAGAGCCGAGTTCGAATTCCAGTCGAATCCATTACGTGCTAATATCTTCAGGAAAATTATGAAAGGGCTCCCCAACCTACCAGCTATGAGTAAATAACAGGAGAGACTTGGATGGCCACTGGTCTACCACAGAAAGATATGGTGACATACTGCGGGAAAAATTCTGCTTCGTCAGTCATGTATCGAAAGATACATGGTCGCTTAAGCGTATATGACGCAAGGCACATAATTGAATGAAATTCACTTACGTGCTAATACCCTTAAGAAAAGTATGAATCCTCTTCTTCTCCCCCCCAGCTATGGGTAAATAACAGGACAGACCGGGTTATATAGCCTTGGATGTCAACTGGTCTACCTAAGAAAGAAATGGCAACCTACTGCGAGAAACAAATCTGCTTCGTCAGTCATCTATCGAAAGATACATGATCGCCTAAGCGTGTATCACACATGGCACATCATTGACACCTATCCAGACTGGCAGACTACAAATCCAAAGACACATTGGAATAACAAAAGATGTGTCTCAGAAACTAAGCAAAGTATGAAGACATTGGAAAACTTCATTAGGAACACAGAAAAGGTATCAATCCTCTTCTTCTCCCCCACCCCATCTATGTGTAAATAACTGGACAGACCGGGTTCTATAGCCTTGGATGGCAACTTGTCTACCGCAGAAAGAAATGGCAACGTACTGCGGGAAAAAAATCTGCCTCGTCAGTCATGTATCGAAAGATACATGATCGCCTAAGCGTGTATGACGCTTGGCACATAACTGACTGATATATATTATAGAAAAAAAGAATATATATATATATATATATATATATATATATATATATATATATATATATATATTAGGTGGATGTGTGTGTCTGTATAAACATTATATATTCATTATCTCCATATTGGATCTACACCTTTGTGAAAATTAATTGATACAAAATTAATAACTCCATTATTATTTACTTTTTTTCGTATGTTTCAAATGAAACATGACCCAGTGAACATATTAGTACTTCGTATGCCCATTCCACGAAGCCGATCCTTACAGATTGACCACAGTTCCTCGAGTTTCCGGGCCAGTCTATAATACTTTGATTTGCTCACTGATAAGGCCTGTCAGTGTTTTCATGCAGCCTTACAACTTTCGTACAACTTTGGAGTAACGCCCATCGTAGACAATGGTCGTAGGACAAGTAATCGACAGTTGTGACAATAGTGTCTAGGCGTGGTAAAAATCTGATGCAATCACGGATGACGCAATGTCAAACAAATTTCATCATACACCCCGAAAACAGATTCATATTAGTGCAAACCAATGCAAATGACCCAATCTGAGGAAAAAATAGAATTCGATTACACCCTGTCACTGCAGTGGGTCTAAAACTGACCCTATGGCGAAAGAAAGAAAACTAAAGCAGTTGTTACAGTTAATTCGCATAAGAATGTATGTACTGTGTGTAACAGCAAAATGGTCAACATCGTGTAAAAGCAAAACTGTCCAATTGTTAGATTAAGCTCTAAACCGTTGTATCTTAGAAATGATTAAAGATATCTTACTGGAATTCTCCGATGTTTTTATAACATTATTGGACTCTACTTTGAGTGATAAGAATATATAATTACTCCCCAAGCTTAACAAAAGAATTGTGATGAAATCAATCATAAACGAAAATGATATGTTCATCATTTATTAATCATAGCTAAAGATAGGAACCTCACGAAGGATTGAAATAAATTCTTATATATATATATATATATAATTATTTATTTAAAAATATGATTCCAACACGCTACATAAGAGGTCTCATGTTTCAAAACAAGAGCCGAAAACTTCAAAATAATATTTGAATTAACTTGAGTTAAAGTAGGCTCTGTTCCATCTTCAAGCGAAATTTTTTGGGAATGACTTATTTCTGAAGTTTACGAGTTTTAATAGTATGGTCAGAATTGAAATCAAAAATTTCCATGGTAACATCAAGGGCGGATTGTTTGGAATTGGCAGGGGTGGGGTGTTAATAATTTGTATCGGTATAGAGTTACTTTCATAGATGTCGGGTCACGGTAAGGTGGGGGTGGCTAAATCTACGACGGGGGAAATTTTCGCATAGTCTGGCTTGAGCGTCTACGGAGATTTATTAATTTATTTTTATTTTATTATATCTGTTTATGGAAGGGAACAATGGATAAAAAACAATAACGACCTGTTTGACATCACAATGGGATCGCTAGACTCTGCAGAGTCTTCTGACTTGGTTGGTCTTTTAATATTGTACAACCTAACGGCACACCGCGAGATTGATATCCAGGACATCGGACTGTATAGAGATGACGGGCTCATGGTGGTGAGGAGTTCCACTAGCTTTAAGATAGAGAAGATCCGTAAAATTATTTTTAGTGAATTTAAAAAACTTAACTTAAAGATAACAGTCTCTTCTAAATTGAAAAAGGTAAACTTCCTCGACGTAACCCTTGACTTACCGAGCAACACGCACCAACCCTATAGAAAACCAAATGCTAACCCCTTATATATACACCCGACGTCTAACCACCCTCCATCCACAATTAAACATATACCCTCATCAATAGAAAATAGAATTAGCAGTAACTCCGCTAACAAAGTAATATTCCACTAACATAATGACTTCTACAACACTGCCCTAAAAAACAGTGGTTATAAAAATGCTAACATTAAATATAGGGACAATTGCAATAACCAAGAGAAAAAAAACAGGAAAAGAAACATCATTTGGTATACACCTCCGTTCAACCAAATGGTTAGTATTAAACTAGGACAGAAGTTCTTAGCTCTAATCGATAAACACTTTCCCACCAATAGTAGGCTTAGTAATATATTCAATAAGAACACACTAAAATTGAGTTATTGCTGCACTGAAAATCTAGAAGGTATAATAAGAAGACACAATAATAATATCCTGAACAAACCCCCTTACCTGAATAGTTTTAATAACTCTACACTTAAATCAGATAATGATAGGGAAAAATTATGCGATTGTAGAAACCCGGTAGACTGCCCATTAGAAAATAAGTGCTGCATCAAATATGTGGTACACCAATGCACTATATCATCCACGGAGAACCCTAACAATAATATGATATGCATTGGGTCCACGAAAAATGCATTTAAAACCAGATGGAGGCAGCATAAATGCTCCTTAAACAACATAAACTTTAGACATCAGACCTCTCTATCTAAATATTTTTGGCACCTGAAAGAAAAAAATAGGACACCTAAAGTAAAATGGAAAATCATTAACAGAACTAGAACTTGCAAAACTTGGGATGACCCATGCCCTTTGTGCCTCCATGAGAAACTACACATTATTAAGCTCCTAAACAATAAAAACCTATTAAACAACCGGCAAGAATTAACGGTTTTCTGCCGACACAACCGAACTTACGCTCTGAATAACTAGCCTAAAACACGCATATAAATTTTAAAATCCATAGCCCATATACATAGTTTTAATTACCCACTAAAATTGATAACCCTTTATGAAGTCGTCAAATAACAAAAGTTACGGGCTTTTCATATACACAAATCCCTTTCATAAAGAGATATAATAAAATAAAAATAAATTAATAAATCTCCGTAGACGCTCAAGCCAGACTATGCGAAAATTTCCTCCGTCGTAGATTTAGCCACCCCCACCTTACCGTGACCCGACATCTATGAAAGTAACTCTATACTGATACAAATTATTAACACCCCGCCCCTGCCGATTCCAAACAATCCGCCCTTGATATTAC
>OZ010614.1:16525116-16575116 GCA_963932145.1 Acanthosepion lycidas
TGAAACCTGTCCTCGTGGAATGTAATTTATTAGGGTTGCTGTAGCTTCTTCCTTTAATGTCGGTCTTCACCCCTTACCCATCGATATCTAGAGACAAGACGCGTTAGTCTTAAGCAACGTAATTTTACATATGCTTTATGAGGTCGTTCAAAAACGTGTGAATTTCTTTTCATTTTTCATTTCAACCTTTGGAAGTAAAGTCTGATGATCCATAGCCCTGTAAAAGGGGTTGTGCTGAAATAAATTATTACATGGAACCTTAAAGTGGTCTGTTTTTATTCAAACAATATATATATATATATATATATATATATATATATATATATATATATATATATATATATATATATATATATATATATTATTTTCCTCATCTTTGTTGCCATATTTAGCACAACGTTTCGGCCAAGGTAGGCTCCAGCCTACTTCAGGTGGTTGGAATGTCGAGCTGAACCCTTTATTTCGCTCACTGTTCTAGTTCCACATGCCATGTCTAATGGATATCAGTTATCAGTTATCACCTGTTAATTCCTCTCTGCATTAAGCAGGTACTAAACTCTTTCCCTCTGAAAGTTCTCCACTGCCTTAACCGGGTATTGAACTCACACTCTTTGGGTCCTGTCACTGGACCTAACCACTGTGCCATGTGTCCTTAAGGGCATCTGTGTATGAATTTTTGGGACTTATAAAATTAATATCTTCAGCAATCATTTTTTACCAGTGTTCATATTGCAATTCTTTCTCTTATCATTCTATATTTTAACAAGAGCTCATATTGCAATTCTCGTTGTTATTATGATTGCTTTTCTCTGACACTCCTTATTACTGGTTCGCATATTGCATTCATTTCTATGCTTGGTCGGCTTAGGAGTATTTTGTGGCCTAGCGCATAACTGAAATCCATTAGACATGGCACGTAGAACTAGAACATTCTACCGCAGCGAGCGAAATAAAGGGTTCAGTTCGACATTCCAACCACTTGAAGAAGGCCGGAGCGTAAAACGGCCAAAACCTTTTGATAAATATGGCAACAAAGATGAGGACTATACTCCGAATAATGTAAATAATGTACATAATACCTCATCTCATATATATATATATATATATATATATATATATATATATATATATATATATATATATATATATATATTGTCATCCACAGACAGACTGTTTCGCTATATCACAGCTCATCATTGTGGCTAGACGTCCGGTTGCCTCAAGCTAGGATTCGCATCAGTCGGGATTCTACCACTAAGCCGTTGGCGCATGGCAGGGATGAAGGTGAATTGAAGTGTATTTTATTTTTAGATAAACACACAGTGACTGAGAGAACTTGATTCGATTTACTGAAAAGTTTTGCATTATTAGCCGTAATATATATATATATATATATATATATATATATATATATATATATATATATATATCAGTAGTAACTCTAGTTCATCAATGTTTGTTAGGCTCATTATGATCTTTAACAAAGAATACTATTGGTATAACGTAGATGCTAAAATGATTCTTTTATTCAAAATAAATATATAAGTTTTAAAAATCCGTGCATGAAATTTAAAAAAAACATTTAGATATTTAAATATTAATTGTAAGATTTCTCTAAAAATAAACATTAATTTAAGAAAAAAATTATCAGGCATAAAAAGAAAATAGACTGATGGCAAAGTGTTTGACATGTTTATTACCCCCTTTGCACGTTTTTCATTGTTTTATAGCCTGGTTATGCTATGGTAGGGCCTGTCTATCCAGTAGTGAGTTTATGTATCTGTCTCTCTGTAAATTTTTTATTTAATTTATTGCATGTTTATGATCAGTACTTCTGACTGATATCATATTTCCTCAACATCACCCAGTCACATTCCTGACCGCAACCCTCCAGTTGACGAGTTAAGGCTGCCAGTTTATTTCCCCGAATAGAAGTCGTGCTAAATTTAATTTGGTCCCTCTCAAAAGATATATTCTGCTAAAAATCCTTATATTCTATGGAATAAATTATTTAAAATGAACATTTGAAAACAATGAGTTGAAATAAAAGAAAGTGTTATTAGGGACTTTTAAAAGGTTATTTTTAAAACTAAAGAGAAAAATACATTGCCTATTAAGTATGACTCCAGCTCAGAAAGGGATCACATCCACGTAACCCGATCAGCCACGTTAATTTTATTTAATTCTTCTTTTTTTTTACTTTCTTTCTGTCTTTTTCTTTTTTCTTCTTTATTATGAATATTTTGAGACACGGAGTTTAAATAGTTAATTTTGTATACAGCTTGAGTCAAGAATGAAAAAGAAGTACAACGAAAGATTTTGGATGCTTTCAATTAGATATGCTAGAATGTTGACAAGCCCGACCTGAATCGCCACTGATATATATATAAATATATATATATATATATATATATATATATATATATATATATATTTGGATGTAACAGCAGAATTGTCCAAATCGTGTGACAGCATAATTTTCCATCCCACAAAATGTTTAATATTTAAAAACACACTAAATTAATCGAGTTTCTTTTTCAGTTTTTTAGATAAGATGTTTAGCCCTCTTGACACCATTTATCGTAAGAATCACTGAAAAACCCTTATTCAGGTAAAAAAAAGAGCATGTTAAAACTGTTTAGTGTCAAACACACTGTTTCCCAAATGAGCAATGGTGAGAGGAAAAGATCATTCAGGTCTTCAGTAATGGTACCAACATTCATACTTTAGCTTCCATTTTCAAAGTCCATTGAAAAACCATCAAGAGAGCGGTGAATAAGTTTAAAAAAGAGGGAGCAGTAGAGAGGAAAACTGGGCCAGGAACTCACAACAGGAATAGGGATCATCATTTCAACTTAGAACTAAAGAGATCAATTAGAAAAGATCCAACTCAATTTATAAGACGTTTGGGACTTGAGAAATATACAGTGAAAAAGAGTTCAAAATGAAATCGTACGTGAAACCTGTGAGGCACCTTGTTACTCTAGGACGGAAAGTTAGAAGTTTAGAGAGCGCGAACATCATCTTGAATAAGTTCAAAAATTATTCTGGAATTTATTACACTGGAATCGTAATCACGATCCAATTCATCAGACCTACAAATTTATAGATACATATATATTGAACACTAATATATATATATATATATATATATATATATATATATTTAAAAGAAAAACAGACCACTTTAAGGTACCATTATAAGAATTTATTTCACCAGAGTCCTATTAAAAGGATGCCGGATCGTCAGATCGCACTTCCAACAACGAAATGAAACGAAAAAAAAAAAAATTAAATATTAAATATAAAAGTATTTCGTTTAAATATTTGCTCTGGATTTACATTGAGCTCTCAGGATTTCATCCTCCATACGGATTACCAAGTTCTTCATAACTTAACTCTCTCTCTCTCTCTCTCTCTATATATATATATATATATATATATATATATATATATATATATATATATATATATATGAAAATATTGTCAGAGTTAACCTGTAGAAAAAGACAATATTTATAAATATAAATGTCAATAGGAAAACTGTAATAGTTGCCGATAACAGTTGCAAAGGACATTTTGTTTTTGTTATTATTAGGTATTTTGTTTAAATAAATTCATTTCGTTTTATGCCTTGAGAAAGTCCACATTGGACGAAACGTTTTGGCAACTCTTACAGTTTTTCTATTGTCATATATATATATATAAATATATATATATATATATATATATATATAGGAACATTATTTCAATTATTCATGAGTTTCCGATATTTAGCTATGATTAATTAATGATTAACATATCATTTTCTGTCAAGACTGGAGAGTAATTATGCATTCTTATTGTTCAAAGCAGAGTCCAATAGTATTATAAAACCTTGGAGAATTCCAGTAAGATAACTTTAATCAATTCTAAGATACAACGGTTCAGGGCTTGATTTAACAATTGGACAATTTTGCTATAAACAGGGTCGTGCCCTGCGAGAAAACACATTTATTAACTCTCTCTTGTCTGTGATGCGCATGACGGTATATGTAATTCAAAATGTTTAAAATGAGAAAAACAGTTCGTCTTCTCAAACATGGTAAAACGCTTATCCTTGAATACCAAAGTATACAAGGAAAAGTAAGTAGACAGGACGACTAAATTATTCAACGAAACCTATCTGTATATATGTATATGAATAGAAGATCAAATAGAGATCAAGTATGGATAGGAATCAAACAAAATGATAATATAAAGAACAAGTAGAAAACAGATCTTAATCTAACAGGTTTCACTTTATTAAAGCTTCGACAGAGATTAAGATAGAAATGATAAAAAGCAAAAAGACACAGATTAATGTTATGTTGTGTTTGGCCATATTTTATTGGTTGGATACGTGTCAATTGTAAGACAGTAACAAATAATATTCAAATATGTTTGAGAAGCATTCTGGATGCTAAAGTGTGTATATATATATATATATATATATATATATATATATATATATATATATATATATATATTGATGTAATAGGAAATAAAAGATTAATGAACCAAAGTTCCTTAGTATTTAGGTTTTTATTTAAAAAAAAACTATGCTCGATACAGAAGCAGTGCTTAATCTATCTATCTATCTCTCTCTCTCTCTCACTCTCTCTCTATCTCTATCTCTCTCTCTCTCTCTCTATATATATATATATATATATATATATATATGTTACTTGCACCCCTAAAGATGATCTTGGAAAAGATTGAACGTACTTGGGAAATGAAAATAAAAGCAATCTAAGCAACTATTTTCTCTCATCCTTCAACATAAATGCCCGGTAGATTATTCGTGAGTATGAACGGATTTTGTTAAAAATTAGCAGATGTAGTTTGAGAATTTGGTTCCTAAATATCCATATTTTCAATACATATATATATATATATACACACACACACACACACACACACACACACACACATATATATATATATATATATATATATATGAATGTGTGTATATCTATCTAGCTAGGTAGCTAGTTAGGTATATATATATATATATATATATATATATATATATATAAATATATATATATATATACATATATGTATACATATACATATATATATTATATATATATTATATATTATATATTTATAAAAGGCAAAGAAACTAAATGAAATTTGCTAGACTATATAGTCAAAACACATATAAAAAAATCCTCCGCACCCCCCTCGTTTAAGCCTATGTAGTCTTATCAACGTAAACATCACGTTAATTCGAAAAAAAATTATAATTGCCGAAACGCGAAACTTTCCCACTTTGTCATAGTCTCGTTTGCATATATATATATATATATATATATATATATATATATATATATATATATATGTATGTATATAGTATGTGCGTGTGGGGGAGTGGATTTTCCCTTCGAGAACGATGGATTAGCTATCGTTCTCGAAGGGAGATTCCGTAAAAAAAATCAATATTTCAGAAACAAACAGTAAAAAAAGTATATATTTTGAGTTCTCATATTAGGCATTTTTTGCAAACTTTATGATATTGGAGACAGGTGCGACCATCATGTGTAGAACGATCTGTCTCTTTTCATAAATGACATACCCTGTCTTGCCTCGTGGCAAACAAAATTAGCTTCAAGTACGAGATGCTTATGAGATTTTACTTTCGCTAACCATAGATATATATATAATATCCCATGGTTATAATTTATTACATTGGAATCGTAATCACGAGCTAATTCATCAGACATACAAATTTAAAAAGAAATCGGAAAATATATCCGATTTCTCAATTTGTTTTTGAAGATTGAAGTTTAAAAGCAGTAAAATCGAGATTGCTAGTCCAACAATACTCCATGGCTCGATCGGTTAAGACACGTCAGGCTAAATGACAGTTCAGTATAGGATACCAGTTCTATTTCTGTCGAAGGATAAATATTTTCTATGAAATTTACTCGGATATTCAGGCCGGTAAATGTTATTTATACTGTTTATTATAAACAGAGCATTTACTTAAATATTTGTATCTATATAAAGAATGTATAAACATGAAAATGTATTAAAAATACATACATATATATATATATATATATATCAAAAAGAAGAGAGGTGCCGCAAACGTTTTTCGTTGTAATGTGGATTTATTTAGAAAAAAATATTATGCTTTGTTTTCCATAATTTTACTACACTTGTTTCTGGTCTCGCGACCATCTTCATGTAAAAGTGAAGATTTCCACATATTATTAAAAATAATTAATTTTTTCCTTGTTTTTCAATGTTCTCGATATGAGACATTTTCAGTTTTTGTATTAGTCTCGTTGGAACCACCACAACCTCTTTCTTCTTCTTATATATATATATATATATATATATATATATATATATATATATATATATATATATATATATATATAAGGGTAAGCCAAAGATTATCCGCACTTTCGCGATCTTCAGGATTCTTAAATCTGTCTTCTCATCATGCATGCTTCTAGTTGCTAATATTGTGGTCACATGATCGAAGTTTGAGCTTGATCGAGCCAGTTTTCTTGCAGCTGTTACAGTGTAAACATGCCCGCTTCGCTAGCAGTGCAAAGATGCGCGCTTCGCTATCAGTGTTCACCAAGGAGGAACCAAGAGCAGTAACCATATTTCTCTGGTCGAAATATATCTCACAGGTTGAAATGCGTCAGAAGTGTGTACGAGTGGATGCAGAATTTTATATGTAGGCGGACCAGCATGACACACGAAAAGGAGCAAGACCCGCGTCAACCTCCATCACTGACGAGAAATCTCGAGAGATGTTAACGGCAAACCAGCGAGTTATCATCGATGAAGTAGCATGTTCTCTGCAAATGATTAAAACAAAAAAAAAATCAACTTCTGTGACACTGTCCATAGAGTGTGTATTCGACTAGTATTTAAAATATTGCTTCATTTTATATAAGCACTAGTCTTCTGATCGTGATCTGTTGGGTCACTGGCGTTTCAGGTTATAAAACATTGAAGTTGATTTTAACATCCCATTGAAATAAAAGTTAATTTTATTATGATCCTGTTAAATATTTCAATTCGTTCTTGCTATCATTGTTCTCGTTTATAAGTTCATGTTTAACATTTTGCTATTTTTTTACAGCATTTAATAGAAACTTGAACTTTAAATCAGATTAACTTAAAAATACTACTTAAATCAGATTAACTTAAAAATACTTCTTTAATAAGCCAACAATTATTTTTTTTTAAATATTTGAAATATTGTATGTTTAAAGGAAACTAAGATATACATAATTACTTCACAAACAACTGGACGAAACGGCAAAGTGTAATCTTTTTGTGTCTGTCTTTAACTTCTATATAACTTCTTTTTATACTTCTTTAATAAGCCAAAAAAAGCATATTTAAATACTATTCACTTGAAAATATTTTTCAAAATATGCCAAAAATTTTTTTTTAAATATTTAAAATATCGTCTGCTTAAAGAAAGCTGAAATATATATAAACACTCACGCAATCACAGAGAGGTGAAAAGAGGGAGGTGGAAAGAGAGGGCTACAAAGAGAAGTGGAAAGAGAGAGGTGGAAAGAGAGAGAGGTGAAAAGAGAGAGAAATAGAAAGAGAGAAGTGGAAAGAGAGAGGTGGAAAGAGAGAGGGGATAGAAACTGCATTTTTTTGCGCTGAACGGACGACGCAGCACGCAAGCACGATTCACGGATTTTTAGTATTACATATATAGATAGATAGAAGCAGAATTATATATATATATATATATATATATATATATATATATATATATATATATATATATATATATAGAGAGAGAGAGAGAGAGAGAGAGAGAGATAGATATGAAAAAACGAGATAGGTAGATAGATGTATATATAGAGAATTAGATAGGTAGTTAGAGAGAAAGAAACATAATTAGCTATCTATCTCTCTATCTATTTATCTATATAGATAGATAGATAGAAAATGAATTATATAGATATGAAAAAAATGAGAAAGATAGGTATGAAAAGAATGAGATAGATAGGTAGATAGTTAGGTAGATAGATATAAAGAGAAAGAAAGAAAGAAAGAAAGAAAGAAATAGATAGAATAAAAGAGAGGTTTAATTATACCAAGAGACGTATAAATAGACTGTGATGAAGTCTACGAAAGCCATAGCTACATAATAGACAGATAGAAACAGAATTATATAGATATGGAAAAAAATGAGATAGATAGATAGATAAATAAATAAATAAATAGATAGATAGATAGATAGATAGATAGATAGAGAAAGAAAGAAAGAAATAGAGAGACTAACAAAGAGAGATAATGAGACAGAGAAATGGATAAACAATGATGGAATGTAAGAAAGCGATTAGTTTATATTATTAGACACAAAGTTTCGTGTTAAAATCCCTAGCTACACGCATACTATTCAAATTCCAAGAAACTATTTATGCCATCATTTTGAAATCGTACGGTTACTGCCAATTTTTTGATTCCAGATAAAACCCTATATTTCGAAAGGTGGATGTCCAAGTCAAGCATTCCGTCACAGCAAGGAATGTTGGCACAAAACAGTCTTCCCTCTCTCCAATCTCTCTAATGCAAAGAAAGACGCTATTTCTGAAAGCTAATTTTCCATGCTGCTTGCCGGTTTTTGGCCAAGCTGGTTGCCAACAACAGCTACAGATAGCAGTCCCCTCTGCAATTTAACCGAGAGCTGTGTGGTTTCATCCTTTTCGGAAGAATATTTTTGCGAAAGTTAATGTAACGAAACTCGACCGGAACTCAAACCCAGAACGACGATTTCTCTATACTAACCTGCAATCCCAGAACAGACCTTTAATAAATATCTACTGTGACGATTAAAAGTTTGGGGCCAACGACGTAACATGATTAGATACCTATTAAGGCCGATTAAATGGGTATAAAAATTAATTTCAAAAAGAAGCTAATTTTAATTTGGAACTAATTAATGAAATTTTCAGAAAAGATGAATTCTGAATTCATCTAAGAAATATAGACAGCTACTGAAGAGCCGAAACATTGTAATAAATATGGCGACAAAGATGAGAACAATAGTCCGAATAATGTGAATAGTGTAGATAATACCTCATCTCAGAAATATAGACCGATGCCGAAGGGCCGAAACATTGTGATAAATATAGCGACAAAGATGAGAACAATAGTCCGAATAATGTGAATAGTGTAGATAATACCTCATCTCAGAAATATAGACAGATACTGAAGGGCCGAAACGTTGTAATAAATATGGCGACAAAGATGAGGACAATAGTCCGAATAATGTAAATAGGGTAGACAATACCTCATGTCAGAAATATAGACAGATACTGAAGGGCCAAAACGTAATAAATATGGCGACAAAGATGAGGACAATAGTCCGAATAATGTAAATAGTGTAGATAATACCTCATCTCAGAAATATAGACAGATACTGAAGGGCCGAAACGTTGTAATATATATGTCAACAAAGATGAGGAAAATGGTCCGAATAATGTAAATAGTGTACACAATACCTCCTCTCAGAAATATAGATAGATACTGAAGAGCCGAAACGTTATAATAAATATGGCGACAAAGATGAGGACAATAGTCCGAATAATGTGAATAGTGTAGATAATACCTCATCTCAGAAATATAGACAGATACTGAAAGTCCGAAACGTTGTAATAAATATGGCGACAAAGATGAGGACAATAGTCCGCATAATGTGAATAGGGTTTAAACTAGTTGTAATAAATATATTATAATAGAATTTATGAAAACTGAAATATTAAAATAAATCCTAGTAGCACTAATATAATTAATTCTGGTAGAATGTTTAGTGTATATCTACTTTTGCAACCAACTGTGTTCAAAAGAAAAGTTAACAATAAAATATATATTTCAAATTAATATCGTCAGTTACCGCCACAATGCAAGGCAATCTTTCTTCTTGCTAAGCAATTGTTGTTTATTAGAAATGAAGTGAAAAGAATACTATTTATTGATTCTGTTTCCTTCTGGGTATTCTTACATGGACAGCAGGGTAACGTCAAGACAATTTGAAATTTGTTTAATTAAATAACTGAAATATTTCAACAAATTCCACCATTATACAAAAGGGTCTGCTATTCACTCACACGTCAGTTCATCTTTTGCTTGAGTTTATGTCTTCGTTATAGAAGAGTATACCCAACGAAACGCGTGCACTTTACATACACACATCGCGATGCAAGTATAAAGTCATATCGATTTTTATTTTAAAAGGGAATATTTTCAATACATTTGTCTATATGTACAGCAATTATTTACATTATTTACATTATTCTGTCTGTAGTCCTCATCTTTATTGCCATATTCACGACGTTTCGTTCGTGTTACACTCCGGCCTTCTTCAGGATCTGTCTATATTTCTGAGATGAGGTACTGCAATTATTTACATTATTTGCATTGTTCGGTCTATTGTCTATTGTATTGTCTATTGTATTTGTCCTCATCTTTATTGCCATATTTACGGCGTCTCGGCCGTTGTGCGCCTTCTTCAGGATTTGTCTATATTTTTTAGATGAGGTACTGTAATTATTTACATTGTTCGGACTGTTGTCCGCATCTTTATTGTCATATTCATAGCGTTTCGTTCGTGTTACACTTCGGCCTTCTTCGGGTCTGTCTATATTTCTGAGATGAGATATTTTAATTATTTACATTATTTATATTGTTCCGTCTGTTGTCCTCATCTTTATTGCCATATTCACGACGTTTCGGACATTGTACGCTCCGGCCTTCTTCAGGATCTGTCCATATTACTGAGATGAGATACTGTAATTATTCACATTATTTACATAGTGTGGACTGTTGTCTGCATTTTTATTGCCATATTATTATTATTCACAAGATTTGGTCCTCGAACCTTCCATCCTCTTTAAAAATCTCAACCTTTCGAACATTCATTGAAGCAGTCCTACTGGACATTATCTGCCCGTCTTGAAAGACTGGAATGAACATTGGTCTATGGGGAAATTTTGGCCGAGCCTACGGCCTCGGATAACCCACACTGAATTCGGTCTTGTGTCACATATAACCGCGTGCGGCGGTTGGTAGATATCCTGGAATTGGAGATTCGTCTCCAGCTGTCCTGATCAAACTCTCTGCCTCCGGACAGAGATGATCCCCAGGCGAGGCTCTGTCACGGAAACAGATACCCGACCTCGTTTTGTACATGGTCTATGAGGAATTTTTGGCCGAGCATACGGGCTCGGATGCCCCATATTAAATTCGGCCTTGTGCCACATCTGACCGCGTGGGGCGGTTGGTTGATATCCTGCAGTTGTATATTCATTGTGGAATTCACTTGACTCACTTCTAGCAGTTGCCTATTCTTCTACCTGCCGCTTGGCGAATCTTATATGTGTTGTTCTTGTCCTAAGTATTATTGTTCAATACCAACCTTCATTTGATTATTTTATTCAGTAACCTTCCCTAGGTTACAATAGTTATTCCGCTAGATAGAGAAAAGGTTAATATTGTTTTGTCTCAGACCCACTGTCTTCCTAAATGAGCAATGTTGAGAAGAAAAAGATCATTCAGCCCTTCAGTAATAGTACTAACATTCATACTCTGACTTCCCTCTTCAAAGTTCATTCAAGAACCATGAAGATAATGGTGAATTAAGTTTTAAAAAAGAGGAAACAATAGAGAAGAAAAACTGGATCAGGCGCTCACAACAGGACGAGGTATCATTTCAACTTAGTGCTAAAGAGACCAACGAGAAAAGATCCAATTCGATCCATAAGACGTTTCGCACGTGAGAGAGGAGTTTCAGCTATGACAGTTCAAAGAGCAGTGAAAAAAGACTTGGAAATGAAATCGTACGTGAAACGTGTGAGGCACCTTGTTACCCCAAGACAGAAAGTTAGAAGGTTAGAGAAGGCGAAGATCATTTTGAATAAGTTGATTGGAAAATAATCTTTGAATATATATATATATATATATATATATATATATATATTATGATCCGGTACCTTGTACCACGGTGATGGTCCAAGGTAGAACCAATAAAGAAGAACTCGAACACGGATATGGAATAGCACATATATTACAAACAGGAATATATACAGAGAAAATGTTAGTACGAACAATCAGGCTTAGTAGTAATTGTCTGAACACGACTCTGTTTCGGACTGCCTCTGACTCGACTGACTGACTCGACTGACTCGCTCGCTCTGACTGACTGACAGACTCCTGACGGACCTCACTCCAGACTTCTTCAGACTGTACTCTCTGCTTCCTCTTGAGGCGCAGTATTTATTACGTATGGAATAGTCCATTATGTTATTATGGGTAAGGTCCCATAACAATATATATATATATATATATATATATATATATATATATATATATATATATATATATATATGCATACACATACACACACACGCCTATATATATATATATATATATATATATATATATATATGCATACACATACACACACACGCCTATATATATATATATATATATATATATATATATATATGAATTTATTTCAGTTTTTCATGAGCTTCCGATTCTTAGCTATGATTAATTAATGATGATTATGTCATTTTCGTTTATGATCGATTTCATCACGATTTTTCTGTTAAGCTTGGAAAGTGATTATACATTCTTATTTTTCAAAATAGAGTTAAATAGTGTTATAAAAACCACGGAGAATTCAAGTAAGATATCTTTAATCATTTCTACGATGTAATGGTTCAGAGATTAACCTAACAATTGAACAATTTTGTATTTACACGATTTGGACAATTGTGCTCTTACACCCAGTATATATACAGTGTGTCCCAAAAATGAACTTACTCTTTATATGACAAGAAATGCATATGATGTAACAGCGTGCAGTTATTATTGAGATACACGCAAATCAGTGCAATGTTGAGATTGCACGGTTATGGAAGTCGCCAGTGCATAATGTTCGGAAAGAGTTGGAAGCTTCCAGCGAGGATGTGCCGCTTGTAACGAAGCTTGTTTGTTTGTTTGTTTGTTTGGGTTTTATGGCATATCAACCACTGTGGGTTATTTAACGCCAAATCCAGTTTATATGAATTTTAAATGCTTATTTTGTATGGAATAAAAAATGTATAGCTGGCAACATTGTGTAAAAAAAAAACGTATAGCTGGCAACATTATTCTTTTACAAAAATGTATAGCTGGCAACATTACTCTTTTACAAAAAAACGAATAGCTGGCAACATTACTTTTTTTACAAAAAAACGTATAGCTGGCATCATTACTCTTTTACAACGAAACGTATAGCTGGCAACATTACTCTTTTACAAAAACGTATAGCTGGCAACATTATTGTTTCAAAAACTTAGCGCTCAACACTATTGTTTCAAAAACTTAGAGCTGGCAACGTTATTTTTCTGAAAACATTATCTGAGACCTTGCTGTTGGATGTATTTTATCGCCGTACCCAGGACGCGGATGTAGTTTACCGTCATACCCAGGACGTGAGTAAGACTTGGAAAACTATGAGTTCACTATTTGCCCATAGCTGGGACCCTAACAGGTGCTACCACCCCGGGTCAAGGTGGACCTGGGAACACCAGCAATTAAGAGGTGATCCCACGCTCCTCAAAACGTCCTGATCAGAGGCCTTGCTTTTGGATGCAGTTTAACGTCATACCCAGGACGCCTCATGGGGGGGGTACCCCTCTACAGAGGTGCAGTCGGCGTATTCTAAAGCCCCAGGACATCCGGCAAAAAACTCATATATGATGAGCACAGGGCAGGTAATATCGACACACACAAGAACAACGGTTATGCCGAGCAAAAAGAATAATAAACAAATTGAAACATCCAGAAGAACATGGCATTCTCTTGTTTTTTAGGGGGTCTTTTTATTTTTTTCAGACGGTAAAAATTACGACCAAGAGAAAAATTACGACCAGGATTAAAAAAGAAAATTGTTTATGGTCGGTTGCTGATGATGTCTCCCAGTTTATGTATAGCAAGTTTGTTTTTTTTCTGTGATGGTTTTAGGAGTGGTTTGAGTGAAGGATACTACACTTCATTATCTGTCTATATTTCTGAGATAAGGTATTATGTGCACTATTTACATTATTCAGACTATTGTCCTCAGCTTTGTCGCCATATTTACTACAACGTTTCGGCCCTTCAGTATCTGTCTATATTTCTGAGATGAGGTATTATGTACACTATTTACATTATTCGGACTATTGTCCTCATCTTTGTCGCCATATTTATTACAACGTGTCGGCCCTTCAGTATCTGTCTATATTTCTGAGATGAGGTATTATGTACACTATTTACATTATTCGGACTATTGTCTCATCTTTGTCGCCATATTTATTACAAAATTTCGGTCTTTCAGTATCTGTCTATATTTCTGAGATGAGGTATTATGTACACTATTTACATTATTCGGACTATTGTCCTCATCTTTGTCGCCATATTTATTACAACGTGTCGGCCCTTCAGTATCTGTCTATATTTCTGAGATGAGGTATTATGTACACTATTCACATTATTCAGACTATTGTCCTCATCTTTGTCGCCATATTTATTACAACGTTTCGGCTTTTCAATATCTGTCTATATTTCTAAGATGAGGTATTATGTACATTATTTACATTATTCGGACTATTGTCCTCATCTTTGTCGCCATATTTATTACAACGTGTCGGCCTTTCAGTATCTGTCTATATTTCTGAGATGAGGTATTATGTACACTATTTACATTATTCGGACTATTGTCCTCATCTTCGTCGACATATTTATTACAACGTTTCGGCTTTTCAGTATCTGTCTATATTTCTAAGATGAGGTATTATGTACATTATTTACATTATTCGGACTATTGTCCTCATCTTTGTCGCCATATTTATTACAACGTGTCGGCCTTTCAGTATCTGTCTATATTTCTGAGATGAGGTATTATGTACACTATTTACATTATTCGGACTATTGTCCTCATCTTCGTCGACATATTTATTACAAAGTTTCGGCTTTTCAGTATCTGTCTATATTTCTAAGATGAGGTATTATGTACATTATTTACATTATTCGGACTATTGTCCTTATCTTTGTCGCCATATTTATCACAACATTATTACACCTTCAGGTGGTTGCAAAGTCGAAGTGAACACTTTATTTCGTTCACTGTGGGATCAGGTTGAAATCATAGACAAGGAACACCTTTGGAAAATTCGTAAACTTAAGGAATCAGCACATATGCCAGGCCAAAAAATCTCCCTAGCCGACTAAGCATAGAAATAAATACAATATGGGAACCAGTAATAAGGAGTGCCAGAGAAAAGAAATAATAACAACAAAAGCTGCAATATGAGCTCTGGTAAAAACATGTAATGATAACAGCAAAAATTGCAATATGAGCACTGGTAAAAATGGTTGCTGAAGACATTAGGTTTATAATACCCAGAAATTCCTAAACAGATGTCCTCAAGGCATAATGGATAAAGGCGTTAGTTAGATCTAGTGACAGGACCCAAAGAGTGTGAGTTCAATACCCGGTTAAGGCAGTGGAGAACTTGGAGAGGGGAATTAACAGGAGATAACTGATAACTGAGACCCATTAAACATGGCACGTGTAACAAAAACAGTCTACACCAGTAAGGGAATTAAAAGAATCAGTTCGAGATTCCACCCACCTGAAGAAAGCCAGTGCGTATAACGGCCGAAACGTCACTTCATCCCATTTTTTTCAACAGGATCGTCTTTTGAATATTGCTGGCTATACTGAGGTGACAATTGTGAGTCTCTGGATGTTAACTATGGAAGGCCGTATGTGTTTCATCAGGGCTCAGCACTTGCTCAAAAGGTGTAGCGATCCGAAATTGCATGGTTACTAATCTGCGCAATCACACCACATAACCATGACCACATAAATCTACACACCTAAATCCCCTTGCGTGGCGCTTTGTTGAAAGGGAGATGAATCAATGCTAAGAATGAGTCACTGAAAACCGCCATGCCCCGAGAAATGCCCAATATCAATAGAGACCTTTTGATACGGGCATAATAACAATTCCTTTATCGATTAAACCTATATCACAACCATTACTGCATCAGTATACCAAATTTTGTATGAGTAAGTCCTTAACGCATTCTCCTCCAGTTCCTTTCTCACGAGCGCAGGTGTTCCCCAAGGCGCTATCCTGGATCCTACATTGTTTCTGATCTTCATTAACGATCTTCCCGATGTCATTAGTTACCAAGTAGGCATCTATGCAGCCGACACCACTATTTGCCCCTGCCTCAATAGCAAGACCATTATCGCTGACGAAAATAACCTGGCCGTTGGTCTCGAAAAGGGCCTCCAATCTGTTGTTGCTTGGGACAAGAAATGGCTGGTTAATGACTCAAAAACAAAACTGCTCTCTTTTACGAACCACAGAGAACCCTCCCTGCGTCCCATTCGAATGTCTGATGTCCTGGGATGGAACAAATACATTGAATCAATAGCTTAATCTACCGCAAGGTAAGTTGGTCCTCTGTGTCGTGCCAGAATGTTTTCTCGTCCGCGTCCATCCTTCAAATCTATAAATGGAATACTGCTGCCATGTACGGTCTGGTGACCCTGCTGTTCGCCTCAAGGTCCTCGACAAAATCCAGAGACGGATATGCAATGTGATTGGCCCTGATCTGGTATCTCCTGTACAGTCACTTTCTCACAGACGTTCCGTCGCCTCCCTCTATCTTTTCCACAAATAATTTCACGGTAACTGCCCCGACGAGCTACTTTCGCTAATTCCCAAACGTGTTACTAGGTCGGCGTCTTGGTCCCACCCTTTCACTGTTGAAACGGTTAAATATAGCCGTCTCTTCTACTCTTTTCACCTGTTCAACTCCTTTTAGTTGCTTCTCTGATAGCTATAATCTCCAAATATTCAAATGCAATGTCAATCGACCTTTCCAGATGCCTTGATCTATTCCCTGTCCTTCTCTTTATCCTTTCCTCTATCACGTCTCTTTACTCTTGCTCCCACTCTGTGTAACCCCTTGCGTGCTAGTGACACTCCCACCGGCTTGAGGAGAAATGCTTAAAAAACGTTATTTAAGTTGTGCTTTTAGTTTTTCGCAAATTGATTCCAGAACGTTTTTACGTCCTTACCGTTTGTTTTGGATTAACATACGTTAGAATGCATTCAAATGGATTAACACTTGTTAGAATGCATTCAAATGGATTAACATACGTTAGAATGCATTGAAATGGATTAACACATGATAAAATGCATTCAAATGGATTAACATACGTTAGCATGCATTCAAATGAATTGACATACGTTAGAACGGATTCAAATAGATTAACACATGTTAGAAGGGATTTAAATAGATTAACACATGTTAGAATACATTCAAATCGATTAACACGTGTTAGAATGGATGGAAATGGATTAACATACGTTAGAATGCATTCAAATGGAGTAATATACGTTAGAATGCATTCAAATGCATAAAAACATGTTAGAATGGAAGGAAATGGATTAACAGATGTTACAATGCATTCAAATGGATTAACACATGTTAGAATGCATTCAAATGGATTAACATACGTTAGAATGCATTCAAAGGAATTAACCTACGTTAGAATGGATCCAAATAGATTAACACATGTTAAAATGCATTGAAATGGATTAACACACGTTAGAATGCATTCAAATGAATTAACCTACGTTAGAATGGATCCAAATAGATTAACACATGTTAGAGTGCATTCAAATGGATTAACACATGTTAGATTGGATGGAAATGGATTAACATACGTTAGAATGCATTCAAATGGATTAACATACGTTAGAATGCATTCAAATAGATTAACACGTGTTAGAATGGATAGAAATGGATTAACATACGTTAGAATGCATTCAAATGAATTAACCTACGTTAGAATGGATCCAAATAGATTAACACATGTTAGAATGCATTCAAATGGATTAACACGTGTTAGAATGCATTAAAATAGATTAATATACGTTAGAATGGATATCAAATGGCTGAATATACGTTTGAATGGATTCAAATAGTTTAACACGTGTTAGAATGGATGGAAATGGATTAACATACTTTAGAATGCATTCAAATGAATTAACCTACGTTAGAATGGATCCAAATAGATTAACACATGTTAGAATGCATTCAAATGGATTAACACGTGTTAGAATGGATTAAAATGGATTAACATACGTTAGAATGCATTCAAATGGATTAACATACTTTAGAATGCATTCAAATGGATTAACACGTGTTAGAATGCATTCAAATAGATTAACACGTGTTAGAATGGATAGAAATGGATTAACATACGTTAGAATGCATTCAAATGGATTAACCTACGTTAGAATGCATTCAAATGGATTAATATACGTTAGAATGGATTGAATAATTAACCTACGTTAGAATGGTTCAAATAGATTAACACGTGTTAGAATGCATTAAAATAGATTAATATACGTTAGAATGGATATCAAATGGCTGAATATACGTTTGAATGGATTCAAATGGATTAACACATGTTAGAATGGATGGAAATGGATTAACACGTGTTAGAATTCATTCAAATAGATTAACCTACGTTAGAATGCATTCAAATGGATTAATATACATTAGAATGTATTGAATAATTAACCTACGTTAGAATGGTTCAAATAGATCAACACGTGTTAGAATGGATTGAAATAGATTAACACGTGTTAGAATGCATTCAAATGGATTAACATACGTTAGAATGCATTCAAATGGATTAATACTCTTTAGAATGGATTGGCTAAAGTTTGGTGATGTAATATAATGTTTCTGACGGTGTTTATCCTACCTCAGAATGGATTCAAACGGATTAACACATGTTAGAATTGATGGAAATGGATTAACACGTGTTAGAATGCATTCAAATGGATTAACATACGTTAGAATGAATTAAAATAGATTAATATACGTTAGAATGGATGTCAAATGGTTGAATATACGTTTGAATGGATTCAAATAGTTTAACACGTGTTAGAATACATTCTAATGGTTTAACCCTTGTTAGACTGCATTCAAATGGATTAACATACATTAGAATGCATTCAAATAGATTAACACGTGTTACAATGGATGGAAATGGATTAAAATACGTTAGAATGCATTCAAATGGATTAACACATGTCAGAATGGATTGAAATGGATTAACATACGTTAGAACGGATTCAAATGAAATGACATACGTTAGAACGGATTCAAATGAATTGACATACTTTAGAAAGGATTCAAATGGATTAATATACGTTAGAATGGAAATGGATTAACGTGTTATAATGCATTCAAATGGATTATACGTTAGAATGGATCAAAATAGATTAACACATGTTAGAATGGATTGAAATGGATTAACACATGTTAGAATGGATTGAAAGAGATTAACACCCGTTAGAATGGATTCAAGTAGATTAACATACGTTAGAATGTATTCAAATGGATTAATACTCGTTAGAATGGATTCACTAAAGTTTGGTGATGTAATATAATGATTCTGACGGTGTTTATCCTACGTTAGAATAGATTCAAAAGGATTAACACATGTTAGAATTGATGGAAATGGATTAAAACATGTTAGAATGCATTCAAATGGATTAACATACGTTAGAATGCATTCAAAGGAATTAACCTACGTTAGAATGGACCCAAAAGGCTGAATATACGTTTGAATGGATCAAATAGTTTAACACGTGTTAGAATGGATAGAAATGGATTAACACATGTTAGAATACATCCTAATGTATTAACACATGTTAGACTGCATTCAAATGGATTAACATACTTTAGAATGCATTCAAATAGATTAACACGTGTGAGAATGGATGGAAATGGATAAACATACGTTAGAACGGATTCAAATGAATTGACATACTTTAGAACGGATTCAAATAGATTAACACGTGTTAGAATAGATGGAAATGGATTAACGCACGTTAGAATGCATTCAAATGGATTAACCTACGTTAGAATGCATTCAAATAGATTAACACGTGTTAGAATGCATTCAAATAGATTAATATACGTTAGAATGGATATCAAATGGATGAATATACGTTTGAATGGATTCAAATAGATTAACACGTGTTAGAATGGATGGAAATGGATTAACGCATGTTAGAATGCATTCAAATGGATTAACACATGTCAGAATGGATTGAAATCGATTAACATACGTTAGAACGGATTCAAATGAATTGACATACGTTAGAACGGATTCAAATAGATTAACACGTGTTAGAATGGATGGAAATGGATTAACACATGTTAGAATACGTCCTAATGGATTAACATACTTTAGAATGCATTCAAATGAATTGACATACGTTAGAACGGATTCAAATAGATTAATATACGTTAGAATGGATGGAAATGGATTAACATACGTTAGAATTAATTCAAATGGATTTACCTACGTTAGAATGCATTCAAATGGATTAACACGTGTTAGAATGCATTCAAATATATTAATATACGTTAGAATGGATATCAAATGGCTGAATATACGTTTGAATGGATTCAAATAGTTTAACACGTGTTAGAATCGATGGAAATTGATTAACACATGTTAGAATACATTCAAATGGATTAACATACTTTAGAATGCATTCAAATAGATTAACACGTGTTAGAATGGATGGAAATGGATTAACCTACGTTAGAATGCATTCAAATTTATTAACACGTGTTAGAATGCATTCAAATAGATTAATATACGTTAGAATGGATATCAAATGGCTGACTATACGTTTGAATGGATTCAAATAGATTAACATACGTTAGAATGCATTCAAATGGATTAACATACGTTAGAATGCATTCAAATGGATTAACATACGTTAGAATGGATTGAAATGGATTAATATACGTTAGAATGGATATCAAATGGCTGAATATACGTTTGAATGGATACAAATAGTTTAACACGTGTTAGAATGGATGGAAATGGATTAACACATGTTAGAATACATCTTAATGGATTAACACATGTTAGACTGCATTCAAATGGATTAAAATACTTTAGAAATCATTCAAATAGATTAACACGTGTTAGAATGGATGGAAATGGATTAAGACATGTTAGAATGCATTCAAATGGATTAACATACTTTAGAATGCATTCAAATAGATTAACACGTGTTAGAATGCATTCAAATGGATTAACATACATTAGAATGCATTCGAATGGATTAACACGTGTTAGAATGGATTAAAATAGATTAACACATGTTAGAATGCATTCAAATAGATTAACACGTATTAAAATGGTTGGAAATGGATTAACATACGTTAGAATGCATTCAAATGAATTAGCCTACGTTAGAATGGATCCAAATAGATTAACACATGTTAGAATGCATTCAAATGAATTAACACATGTTAGAATGGATGGAAATGGATTAACTCGTGTTAGAATGCATTCAAATGGATTAACATACGTTAGAATGCATTCAAATGGATTACACGTTAGAATATATATATATATATATATATATATATATATATATATATATATATATATATATATATCAGATTAGTGTCTCGTGGGGGCATAGTCCTATGGGTAAAAGAGAAACTCGGATGTGTTCCACTGCGGAATATCTGATCGAGCGGCGCTTTATCAAGTCTGATTCGTTACCTCTTCGAGGCCCGTTGGTACAGTTGGTATGACGTTTGACTGATAACGTAACTGTCTGGGTTTCAATTCTCGGTAGTGGATGCGCACTGCTGATGTGTCTCAAATTCAGGACGATACGTCCGTCCAATGCTTTCTGCATTATGCTGAGGTTTCTTCTAGACTCGATGAATTACTTAATTATAATGATCTCAAATCCTCCTATCCCATCTAAATAATCTTAAAATAGACATAAACACCTCCAAAACCATTATGGATATACTCAGATCCTCAAACACTAATAGCAATAATATTTCTGAATCGGGAATTTATAAAATAAATTGCCAAAACTGTAACTCGCAATATATTGGAGAAACAAGTAGAAATAAAAAAAAAACGCATTTATGAGCACAAAAGAGACCTCACAAAAACAACTTAGCTAATGCACTACTCATACATAGAAATAAATTCAACGACAATTTACATTTTAAAAATGCTACACTCATTAAAAAAAGAAAATGACTCACTCAGAAGGAAAATCCTCGAGAGTGCCGCCATTGAATATTATCCAAATATTAATCTACACCCAGGCTTTTTCCCTATTTCACCTTTCTTAACAAAACTACTACTCTCCCAAACAAATGTACACAACAATATCGTGAAATCAAAAGAAAATTGTTGAATCCGTCAACACAGCAATAAAAACAACATCTCCATACGTGACAGTAATTGACGTAATTTTCAGTTAACAGTATGGAAATAGCGTTCTCTAAATTCTTCCAGTTGCTAAGGTCATTTTGTTTTTGTTATTATTACTTATTTTGTTTAAATAAATTCGTTTCGTTTTTTGCCTTGAGAAAGTCTACATTGGACGAAACGTGTCGGCAACTATTACAGTTTTCCTCTTGTCATTTGGATTTATATATATATATATATATATATATATATATATATATATATATGAGTCCCAAATATAGAAATATATATATATATATATATATATATATATATATATATATATATATATATCAGAAATATAGCTTTAAAGTGTGCTATATTATTGGGATATAGTGCTCAGTATCGGAGATATAGCGTATATAAATATAAAAGTGAACATTAAAGTCAACACTCAGAGGCGACATCTGTTTTATGCTAGACGCAATCGTCAGGCGACCTAATATATATATATATATATATATATATATATATATTAGTAGGATTTGAGATAATCATCAAGTAATTCATCCAGTCTAGCAGAAAGCACTGTACGGCTACTTCGTCCCACATTTGGGACTCATCAGCAGTCCACATCCACTACCGAGAATTGAAACCCTGACAGTTCCGATTGAGGTAAACGTTATACGAAGAGGTTATGCATCAGACTCAATATTGCGCCGCTCGTTCACATATTCCGTGGTTTCCTTTACCCATAGGACTGTATCCCAAGAGCTATGACTACTACCTCTTTGTCACAAGAGGCCCGTTTGTACAGTTGGCAATATATATATATATATATGTCAGTTGGCCTGACGAATGTGAGTGCTGATGAGTCCCAAATATAGGACGAAAAAAAAATGATTGGAAAAAACAGCCAGTCGCCTCTGAGTGTTGACTTCATTGTTCACTTATATATATATATATATATATATATATATATATATATATATATATATATATATATATATATAGTTAAAACGTCGCTATATTTACGAGTGAAGAATGCTTAGTATCAGTGATAGAGTATAGTATAGTTACAAAGAATAGGAATATAGGAATCAACACTGCATGGTGGCAGGCACTTTCACGCTCTAAGCGATCTTCGATTTGACCTTAATACCGCTTATAGATATCGATATCGATTTTTATGCCTCTCTCTGACTGTCTATGTATGTATGTATGTATGTGTGTGTTTGTGTCTCTCTCTTTCTCTGTATATATATATATATATATATATATATATATATATATATATATGATTTTTGTTTGTTGGTATTAAAAGCATAGAAAGTTAAAAGTAAAACAGTCACGACGCCGCACACGCTACATGTCCTTATCTATTCCTAATTAAGTTTCGTCTCACCAGATGGCGTCACAAAGCCTCCTTGTCTGATTTCTTCACATAGTAATGAATCAGAGATCTATTGCCAGCAGCGATGCCGTTGTTAACCAACAGAAAACGCATCCAGAACAGATGGAAACTCATTTCCATGATATGTACTTCGCCACAGTCGAAATCGAGTGTCTGTTCTTTCGTGTTAGTAAAAGTACACGAAGCCATAATTACAGATCTTACAATATTACATCAAATATGGATAGAGATATTTAGTAGACATTTTTATTTAAAGATATTAAACAGACATTTTCTTTTAGAGGTATTTATTTTGTAGACATTTTTATTTAGATATTAAGCAGACTTTTTTTTTATTTAGAGACATTTTTATTTAAAGAGATTAAGCAGAAATTTTCATTTAGAGATATTTATTTTGTAGACATTTTTATTTAGATATTAAGCTGACTTTTTTTTATTTAGAGAAATTTATTTAGTAGACATTTTTATTTAAAGATATGAAGCAGACATTTTCATTTAGACACATTTATTTAGTAGACATTTTTATTTGTAGATTATTTAGTATACATCTTTTTAGAGATATTTTGTAGACGTTTTTTTTTTTTATTTCAAGTTATTATATAGACCTTTTTATTAACAGATATTAAGTAGTAATGTTTTTATTTAGAGATATTAATTAAATAGACGTTTTTATTTAGGAATATTGAATATATATTTTTATCTGTCTATATTTCTGAGATGAGGTATTATGTACACTATTTACATTATTCGGACTATCACCATCATTTTTGTTACCATATTTATCACACTGCGCCCTTCTTCAGTTGGTTGGAATGTCGAACTGAACCTTTTCGCTCGCTGAGGTAGACTGTTCTAGTTATCAGTTATCTCCTGTTAATTACCCTCTCCAAGTTCTCCACTGCCTTAACCGGGTATTGAACTCACATTTTGGGATCCTGTCACTGGACCTAACGAACGCTTTTATCCACTGTGCCATGTCTCCTTGAGGACATCTGTGTATGAATTTCTGGAACTTATAAACTTAATGTCTTCTGTTTAATATTAGAAGTTTTATATACTTTGGCCGGATATATATGTTGAATTCGTTCAATGAACAAATAGTTTCAATGCGTTCAAGAGAAAAAAGTGTATTCAACCTAAGGTATTCTATTGATAATTATAAATTTGGATATAAATGAGATTCAGGAAAAAAACTCTTTGCAAAAAAAGTGACTCTGATATCGCATTCTAATGATTAAACTGGTAAATTTAAAGAGCTTTTGACAAAATATTGAAAACTATCTCCGTATCTCAGCCATACGGGTGGCTTTAATGATGTAGTTTTTATGCCGAAGTATTACATATATAGGCTTGCAGTTTCTGGTGTTAATGGTGAGCCCATTGCTAAGCACTCATCCTGTCGATATATGCCTGATCCCATTCTAAAGTGTGTTGTTTGCGTACAGAAAGTCAGTATCTCCATCTACTCAGAGGGTGGCACACAGACACTTAACAGCTAATAATCGGCATGAACTACTGTCTTTGTGAATTTTGGGGGTCCCGTATATGTAAGGTAGCTTAGTGTGACCCAGTGGCAACTACCTGTATGTCAGAGGTGCGATGTGGTCCTTGTCCAGAGAGAAACATAGAGGTTTTTATTTAGAGATATGAAGTAGAGGTTTTTGTTTCGACATATCTAGGGGACAATTTATGTAGACATATTAAGTAGACGTTTTACATACAGATATTAAGTAAACATTTTTACTTGGAGATATTGAGTAGAATTTTTATGTAGTGATATTAAGTAGATATTTTATTTAGATATATTTAGTAGACGCTATTTCTATTAAACAAACGTTTTTTCTTAGAGATATTAAATAGTTGTTTTATTTAGAGATATTAATTAGACGTTTTATTTAGGGATATAATGTAAGCGTTTTCTTTCGGGATATTAAGTTGACGTTTTATTTATTTATTTAGGGATATCAAGTAGGCGTTTTATTTCGGGATATTAAATTGGCGTTTTATTTAGGGATATTAAGCAGGCGTTTTATTTAAGTATATTAAGTAGGCGTTTTATTTAGGGATGTTAAGTAGGCGTTTTATTTCGGGATATTAAATTGGCGTTTTATTTAGGGATATTAAGCAGGCGTTTTATTTAAGTATATTAAGTAGGCGTTTTATTTAGGGATATTAAGTAGGCGTTTTATTTAAGGATATAACGTAGGCGTTTTATTTCAGGATATAAAGTAGGCGCTTTATTTAGGGATATTAAGAAGGTGTTTTCTTTAATGATATAAAGTAGGCGTTTTATTTAGGGATATTAAGTAGGTGTTTTATTTAGGGGTATAAAGTAGGCGTTTTATTTAGGGATATTAAATAGGTGATTTATTTAAGGATATAAAGTAGGCGTTTTATTTAGGGATATTAAGTAGGCGTTTTATTTCAGGATATTAAATAGGCGTTTTATTTATTTATTTATTTAAAGATATTAAGAAGTTGTTTTATTTAGGGATATTAAGTAGGCGTTTTATTTAAGGATATAAAGTAGGCGTTTTATTTAGGGATATTAAGTAGGTGTTTTATTTAAGGATATAAAGTAGGCGTTTTATTTCAGGATATTAAATAGGCGTTTTATTTATTTATTTAAAGATATTAAGTAGGCGTTTTATTTCGGGATATTAAGTAGGAATTTTACTCAGAGATATTAAGTAGTTGTTTTATTTAGAAATATTTAGAAAATGTATTTAGTTCGAGATATTAAGTAGACTTTTTTATTTAGAGATATGGATTTGGTATTTTTTATTATTTGCACTCAGTTTTGACCTGAGAAACAAGAGGGTTTTCCGATAATATCTTTCTTTGGTGTCCGGTCCTTCTTCCACCTTGTACCTTTCATTGCAGAGTGGTCTCGGGGAGGCTCTGTGATCTCATTATGTGGACATTTCTTTTCTTCATGGTGTTTGTTGTGGCCTTGTTAGGACCTGAAATAAAGACACCAGAGAGGAATTGAGTTAAACAAATATATTAACAGAAACAGTTATACAAACATATACAAGCGACAATGTTGCAGCAAGAATGTTCGGTCCGACTGTCAGAGCTGTCTACTGGAAACTACCCTCCTCTAAAAGTCAGTACCTGCTCCTATTTATAGCTGGGAGAGTCCATGCGTGCGTGGATAAATTACCATAACAGTGTTTAAAACGCCTGTATTGCCATTTGTCTGTTGATTCTCTCTTCTGTACACCTCTTCCTTCGTGAAACGGTCAGTGTAGGAGATGCTATGCTGACGACTGAAGTATTTCCTCGAGGCAGATTGGATCCGCATTTAGATTCCTGCTGTTAGAGTCCAAGACATAGAGGCGAATACATGCAATAATTTCACTTTTGAGGATGGGCTTTTTGTCACTCCAGATCAACCAGCGGGTTGCACCTTAGGGGACTTCTCCTAGCCACCAGATGCTTATCCATGCCGGCACTAGAATTCAGTGACTGCTTTCGACATGTAAATGGTTGGTCCACCTAGCTGCGCATAGTACGTGCAAACCTAGGAGAAACGACCTGAGAGGGAAGAAGCGGAGAAGATCTTACATTCTCGGGAGGATGTAAAATCTAAATTCGGAAAGAGAGAGAGAGAGAGAGAGAGAGAGAGAGAGAGAGACCACAGCAACGAAACATTATACTTGTGGAAAAGGTTTGCGATGAAGGAGAAAGCTAGTCGGAACGGCAACACGACATTGTAAAGTCACTGTTCCTTTCTGACTTATACAACGAAATTCACTTCCGTCGGGTTGACAAAAAAAAAAAAAAAAGAAAGAAAGAAACTATTATTGGCAGATTCACGCCATTTTTTAGACTCAGGAGTGCTTCTATGTTTTGTACTGTCATAAAATATACTCGGCTACAGTTTGAAGCTACGGGAATTCCTGCATAAAATGAATCGGTCAGATTTTATCGATTTCAAAGTTGAGAATGAACAGCATGTGTGTATGTATGTGGTGTGTGGGGTGTGTGGAGGGTGTGTGGAGGGTGTGTGGAGGAGGGGGATATACAGCCTTTACCATGAAATCCATTCTCTTACAGGAGGATAATTACTGATATTCACCACCCTGTCAAATCGGAATTATTTATCCGCGCAGTTTTGTTTAGTAAACGGCTAAGAGCCATTAGTGATCCCTAATCGTTATTAAGGAACTAGTCTGTGTGCAGTGGATTGGCAATGATCGATTTCTATGGCGGTTAACGGGGTGAAGTTTCTCTGCTAAAAACATTCTAAAGGCTTTGATAAATATATGTTGGCGCGTTTGGGCACTTCGGCGTGGCGTAATGGTTAAGCAAGCTTGTTTCGCTAGATCAGTTACGACTGAAAAGTGAGTTCGATCCACACTAGGTGCCCCATACTTTCGGCCTTGTGCCATATCTAAGCTACGCTTGGAAAATAAGTACATGTTGGCGTGTTTATGTCATCTCGAGGAAAACTTGTTTGTGAATAAAATGACTGTATAAAACTTGCATTAAGGAACAGAGTAAATACACCGAGGTCGGTCTCTCTCTCTCTATATATATATATAGTGCTGTTCGATAAAAGTGACTCATCTGATTTTTTTTTACTTAAAATTTTTTTCGCCTATTGTTTTTGGGGTCAAACTAATTTTTAATCTTACTACTATAAACACTCCTTCCCGACCACCTACTAAAACAGTTTACTCACCCTAAGGTATTCTATTGATAATTATAATTTTGGATATAAATGAGATTTAGGGAAAAACTCTGTGCAAAAAAAGTGACTCGCTTATTTCCTGCAACTAGTAATCAATAGAAACATAACCGATCAGCTTTAAATTAAGAATAATAGAGGTATAATTTATTTATAATAGGTAATATAGTTCGAAATATTTAATAATCTATGGGTCCTCCTTTATTTTGAATAACCTTTTCAACCCTTTTTGGCATTGACTTGATTAGGTTCTGGCAAATCTCATCTTCAAGCATTGAATTCCATTCGGATATAAAATTCACAATCAAATCTTCTTTGTTGCTCAACTGCTTTCTCAAGAGCCTGTACTTTATAATGCTCCATAAGTTTTCTATGGGGTTGAGGTCAGGAGATTGGGGTGGCCATATCGTAACACTCACCTGCTTCTCATCAAAGTATTCCTTCATCAATTTTAATTTTTGACAGGGAGCATTATCCTGCATAAAAATGAGTTTGGTGGGGTTGATTTGCACCCTTTCAGCAGATGGGAGAAGACAAGACTCTAAAATTCTCTTGTACTGCTCGCTCCTGGGGGTCTTTTCAATAGGTTTTAAGAAACCAATTCCATGAAAAGAAAAGCATCCTCAGAACATTATACTGAACGGATGCTTGACAGTGCTTACTGCTAAATTCAAAGAGCTTTCAAAGCTTCTTCTTTGGATTTTAGATCGCTTATCCTTTGAATTTAGCTCAACTTTTGTTTCATCGGAGAAGAGAACATTCTTCCAGTCTTCTACGGTGAAACCTTTGTAATAGTGAGCCCATTCAAGTCTCTTGGCTTTGTTGGTTTCGCTTATTAGCGGCTTAAACCTTCGTGTATAAGATTTGTAACCTTGTTCTAATAGCCACCGACGGACTGTTTAAGAGGCAAGACTAACACTTTGCTCTTCGCTTGGACTGGCTGCAATTTCTTGACTAGTTATAGTCCTATTCTTCGCAACTTCTCTCTTGATTACCCTGCCAGTTCTATCATCAATCTTTTTCTTTCGTCCCCTTGTTTCCTTCCTTCGAGCAAGAGTGGCATCATTATGTGCCCTAAGCCCTCGAGAGACAGTTGATTGTGAGGTTATAGCAATTCCTGCAATTTCTCTCGTAGACTTGCTTGCTTTTGAAAGGGAAATAATAGAAGCCTTAAGTGGTTCTGATGTGTGTTTGTACCCTTTCATCTGGTTAATGACTTGAGTGGCTATTTCAAGCCGTTTTTATACTGTATGAGGCTTTCTGGAATATTCTGGAATAGTCTAGATTTACTTTAAGCTGTTCTAGAATTCTCTAGAATATTGTTCTGAGTGTATTGTAAAATAGTTTTCAATATTTTGTCAAAAGCTCTTTAAATTTACCAGTTTAATCATTAGAAGGCGATATCTGAGTCACTTTTTTTGCACAGAGTTTTTCCCTGAATCTCATTTATATCCAAATTTCTAATTATCAATAGAATAACTTTGGGTGAATAAACTTTTTTTCCAAGGTGGTCGGGAAGGGGTCTTTTTATTAGTAAGATTAAAAATTATTTTAACCACAAAAACAATAGACAAAAAATATTTTTAGTAAAAAAAAAAAAAAAAAAATCATGTGAGTCACTTTCATCGAATAGCACTGTATATGTGTGTATATATAAAGTAACTCATCGAGTCCAGAATAAACCTCATCCTATATTTGGGACTCATCAGCAGTGCGCATCCACTACTGAGAGTTGAAAGCCGGACAGTAACGTTATCAGGCTAACGTCATACCAACAGTTCCAACGGGCCTCGGTGACGAAGAGGTAGCGAATCAGGCTCGATATAGCGCCGCTCGATCACATATTCCGTGGTGGAACTCGTCCGAGTTTCTCTTTTACCCACAGGAGTGTGCCCCCACGAGGCTACGTAATATTTAGTGGTCGCCCCTGTTCCAGTAGACTTCCCTGTGCATTCGTAAGTGTTAAATGAAAATTTACTATGCCAAAAGTTAATACAACAACAGACACAAGTTATAATCAAAATTTCGAATGTTTTAAAAAGGGGTAAAAAATATAATTAAATAATCACAAAATACTTTCATTATTTCTAAATAATAACATAAGAATTTTGACGATAAAACTATGTTTTCCTGACGTTTGGAGTATAATGTTTAGCGTTTTCGTAGAGGTGCATAATATATATATATATATATCAGGCATGCGTGATACACGCTTAGGCGATCATATAACTTTTGATACATGACTGACGAAGGAGATTTTTTCCTACAATGGGTTGCCATTTCTTTCTGCGATAGACCAGTTGCCATCCAAGGGTATAAAACCCAGTCTTTCCTGCTATTTATCCATACCTGGCGGGGGAATAGAAGAAGAGGTGTTAGCACGTAAGTGGATGTACTGGATTCGACCTCCTCAATCTGAGCCGCTAACCATTACTCCACCGTGCTTCTCTTGGCGTTTCGTTAGCGGTTTCTAAACAAGAAATTGAAAATGCTTGTGCAGCAGTCTCACTAGACACTTTTGTAAACGTTGCCTAAGCAGTAGTTCGAAGTAATCCTAAATGTCTGGAAGCTAAAGTGATTGCAGAGCCCAAATGTAACTTGTATTAATCTTGTGATGTCCGAATAAATTAAGAATTATAATATCTATACAAGGTTTTCCTTTCCTGAAGTGTGTATACATTTTTAGGCGGACCCCGTATATATATATATATATATATATTTATATATATATATATATATATATATATATATATATATATATATATATATATATATATATATATATATATATATATATATGTATATTTGTATGTATGTATGTGTGTATAAATGTATATATATATATATATATATTTAGAGAGAGAGATGTATAAACATATATATATATATATATATATATATATATATATAAATATAATGTTTATATATATATATATATATATATATATATATATATATATATATATATATATATATGTATATATATATAAATTTCAGTAATTAAGTATTACAATATCTATACAAGCTTTTCCTTTCCTGAAGTGTATACATTTTTAGGCGGACCCCGTATATATATATATATATATATATATATATATATATATATATATATATATATATATATATGTGTGTGTGTGTGTGTGTGTGTGTGTGTATAAATGTATATATATATATATATATATATTTAAAGAGATATATATATATAAAACATTGATATATATATATATAATGTTTATATATATATATATATATATATATATATATATATAGAGAGAGAGAGAGAGAGAGAGAGAGAGGTGTATAAAACATTGATATATATATATATATATATATATATATATATATATATATATATATATATATATATATATAATGGTCTCTCTCTCTCTCTCTCTATATATATATATATATATATATATAAATTTCACCCCAAGCAAGGCGGGATGCTAATAGAACGCAAGGGGTTACAGAGAGTGGGAGCGAGAATAAAGAGGCGTGATGGAGGAAAGGATGAAGAGAAGGACAAGGAATAGCTCAAGGCATCTGGAGATATCGATTGACATTACAGTTGAATAGTTGGAGATTATAGCTATCAAGGAAACAAGTAAGAGTTCCCCAGGCGAGAGGTGTGAGACATGAAGCTATTGGAGTAGAATTGGCCATTGGCTACATTTAACCGTGAAAGGATGGGGCGGTGATGCCAGTCTAGTAGCACGCTTAAACTCATGCAGTCTGGGAACTAGCGAAAGTATCTCGTCGGAGAAGTTAGCGTGGAAGTATTTGTAGAAAAGACAGATGGAGGCGACGGCACATCTGTGTGAGAGCGACTGTAGACGAAATGCCAGATCAGGACCGATAATATTGGATATGGGTGTCTGGATTTTGTCGAGGACCTTAAGGCGAACCGTATATATTTGTAAACACAGACTATTAGGGCTGATAAGGCAAGACACTTCGGTAAAGCAAATCGAGTCCTCTCGGTCACTGAGTGTTTATCTAAAAATAAATACGCTAAAATTCACCTCCATCCCTATCGACGGCTTAATGGTAGAATCTCTGACTGATATCAGTTCAGCTGGGTTTCGATCGTAGTTAGAGGAAACCGGATGTCTAGCCACACTGAAGAGCTGTGATACAGCGAAACAGTCTGCCTGTGTATGACAATATACATACATATATAACTATATATATATATATATATATATATATATATATATATATATATATATGTGTGTGTGTGTGTGTGTGTGTGTGTGTGTGTGTGTGTGTGTGTGTGTGAAATTCGCGTTCGTTCTTTGATGCACCTTCTCAAGGCAAAAGTAAATATTTTATTCTGCAACAAAATTAAACAAAAATAAAAACGTCATTAGATTTTCAAAATTTGTAAATTTATTAGCAATGATAAATATAAATCATGCTAACTGAAAAGTCTCGGTAAACTATGGAAGATGCTAAGTGACATAATTTAATGTCCAGTAAATGAAAGTGGGGAAATGCAGATTTTTTTTAATAGGCATTATGCCATGCAAAGCGGTAAATCCACTAAAACACAACCCACATATAATTTTTTTCCAGATTAAAGTTAACTGGAAAGCATGGAGCCCAAAGTGAGTTCCACAATCGGTAAGTGCGAGAAAAGAAACGTTTGCATAGAACTTAAGGCTACATCTAGCTAGCTCAACTGTAAAGACATCTATCTATTTTTAATTGGCATCACCCGATATAAGGCAGAAAAGCCACTAAGACACAAGGGGTACAACGTGTGAAAGAATTACGAACAGAAACATTAATAATGAGCAGGAAGAGGAAAGGATAATTAGGAGGACAGTAGATAGAGATTGACATTGTATTTAAAAGCATCTATCTATCTTTTTTCTTTTTAATCAGTATCACCCCATATAAGGCAATAAAGCCACTAAGACACAAGGAGTTACAGGATGTGGAAGAATTAGGAACAGAAACATTAATAATGAGCAGGAAGAGGAAAGGATAATTAGGAGGACAGTAGATAGAGATTGACATTGCATTTAAAAGCATCTACCTATCTTTCTTCTTTTTAATCAGTATCACCCCATATAAGGCAATAAAGCCACTAAGACACAAGGAGTTACAGGATGTGGAAGAATTAGGAACAGAAACATTAATAATGAGCAGGAAGAGGAAAGGATAATTAGGAGGACAGTAGATAGAGAGTGACATTGCATTTAAAAGCATCTACCTATCTTTCTTCTTTTTAATCAGTATCACCCCATATAAGGCAATAAAGCCACTAAGACACAAGGAGTTACAGGATGTGGAAGAATTAGGAACAGAAACATTAATAATGAGCAGGAAGAGGAAAGGATAATTAGGAGGACAGTAGATAGAGATTGACATTGCATTTAAAAGCATCTACCTATCTTTCTTCTTTTTAATCAGTATCACCCCATATAAGGCAGTAAAGCCACTAAGACACAAGGAGTTACAGGATGTGGAAGAATTAGGAACAGAAACATTAATAATGAGCAGGAAGAGGAAAGGATAATTAGGAGGACAGTAGATAGAGAGTGACATTGCATTTAAAAGCATCTACCTATCTTTCTTCTTTTTAATCAGTATCACCCCATATAAGGCAGTAAAGCCACTAAAACACAAGGAGTTACAGGATGTGGAAGAATTAGGAACAGAAACATTAATAATGAGCAGGAAGAGGAAAGGATAATTAGGAGGACAGTAGATAGAGAGTGACATTGCATTTAAAAGCATCTACCTATCTTTCTTCTTTTTAATCAGTATCACGCCATATAAGGCAATAAAGCCACTAAGACACAAGGAGTTACAGGATGTGGAAGAATTAGGAACAGAAACATTAATAATGAGCAGGAAGAGGAAAGGATAATTAGGAGGACAGTAGATAGAGAGTGACATTGCATTTAAAAACATCTACCTATCTTTCTTCTTTTTAATCAGTATCACCCCATATAAGGCAATAAAGCCATTAAGACACAAGGAGTTACAGGATGTGGAAGAATTAGGAACAGAAACATTAATAATGAGCAGGAAGAGGAAAGGATAATTAGGAGGACAGTAGATAGAGATTGACATTGCATTTAAAAGCATCTACCTATCTTTCTTCTTTTTAATCAGTATCACCCCATATAAGGCAGTAAAGCCACTAAGACACAAGGAGTTACAGGATGTGGAAGAATTAGGAACAGAAACATTAATAATGAGCAGGAAGAGGAAAGGATAATTAGGAGGACAGTAGATAGAGATTGACATTGCATTTAAAAGCATCTACCTATCTTTCTTCTTTTTAATCAGTATCACCCCATATAAGGCAGTAAAGCCACTAAGACACAAGGAGTTACAGGATGTGGAAGAATTAGGAACAGAAACATTAATAATGAGCAGGAAGAGGAAAGGATAATTAGGAGGACAGTAGATAGAGAGTAACATTGCATTTAAAAGCATCTACCTATCTTTCTTCTTTTTAATCAGTATCACCCTATATAAGGCAATAAAGCCACTAAGACACAAGGAGTTACAGGATGTGGAAGAATTAGGAACAGAAACATTAATAATGAGCAGGAAGAGGAAAGGATAATTAGGAGGATGGTAGATAGAGATTGACATTGCATTTAAAAGCATCTACCTATCTTTCTTCTTTTTAATCAGTATCACCCCATATAAGGCAATAAAGCCACTAAGACACAAGGAGTTACAGGATGTGGAAGAATTAGGAACAGAAACATTAATAATGAGCAGGAAGAGGAAAGGATAATTAGGAGGACAGTAGATAGTGATTGACATTGCATTTAAATTTTTACAGATTAAAGTTAGCTGGAAAGTATGGAGCCGGAAGGGAATTCCACAAGCGAGAAGTGTGAGAAAAGAAACAAATAGCATAGAACTTACGGCTACATCTAGCCATCTCAATTGTAAACTGATGAGATCTCAATTCTAGTTCTGTAGTGTGATTAAATTAAAAAAATTTGCTCATTTTTTATAATGTAATTAATATTATTTGTAATTAGTATGATATTTTAGTCTAAGAAATTAATGATTGCATCATTATTTTATTTTGTCTTTAACCATAGATAGATAGATAGATAGAGAGATAGATAGATAGATGCATCTTTCATTAAATAATATAGACAAGTTTTGTCTATTTATTTTAAGTAAGTTCCTTTCATATTGTCTGATAAGTTTAATAACATTATCATTGAAAGACGAAAGGAAATCACCATATTGATACATGTTTAAATCTCCAATCTAAGCTTTCGTCTTACATAAGCCATTATCAAAGATGACAATTACATTTCAGTATATTAAACAATACACGGACAAAACACTAATGATTGTCTGTTTTTGTTGAATGAAAAATTACAAAGCAACGACAAAGTCGTGTATACGAGACGCGGAAGCGAAAATCGCGTCGCATCTCGTGACGTCACACATGTCCACGCGAGAGTGAAAACGAGAAGTATTAAGTTGCTATAAACCAATGGCTTCTGTTTTCAACTATAGGCATTTAAGAATATTTGTGGCCATTTCGTACTTTATTTTGTTCAGGTTAGGTTTTAACTGTGTTAAGTATATAATTTCAAAATTTTTTAGTTTTTGTTTTTTGTTTTCATGTTTAAGTATAATTGTGTTTTCAACAAGGATTTTCCGGAATCGTGTACGCGGCCAGGCATGTTGTTTTTAATGCCGAAAGCTTAGATTGGATTTAAACATGTATCAATATGGTGATTTCCTTTCGTCTTTCAATGATAATGTTATTAAGCTTATCAGACAATATGAAAGGAGCTTATCAGTATATTTGTTCGGAAAACATTCGGTGTCTTGATTTGCAAATAATCAAACCAATACCAAAGGGAAAAAATGGTATAAAAAAAAAAGAAAGAACCAAGAACATGTACGTTAGCCGAAAATAATCGTCCAGCATGCAATTTCAAAGCCCAAAGAGAAAAACCCTGATACGAGTACTCAAAATAACTAAATAAAGTGCTCAATACAGTCAGTTGAGAAGACCTAGTTAAACCTAGAGAGCCAGACAAACCTACCAAGGTTTCACCTAAGCGGATCGCCAGAAAAGCCAGCCTTCCCTGACGATCCGCTAAGGTGAAACCATGGTAGACGTTATCTGGCTCCCTAGCTTTAACTATATATATATATATATATATATATATATATATATATATATATATATATATATATGTAAAAAGAAAGAACAGTAAGATATATAATCCGGTGTTCTTATAGATAATTTTATTTTTACAAAATAGTGCTCAATGTAAATTTACAGAGCATTAATATTATAAATTAATTGATTTAAAATATGTTTTTCCGCTACACAGTTCTAACCATGTTTCAAAAATGGAAGGTCCGAATTTAATTTTTGCCGTTAACAATAAAATTTAAAAAAATCCAGACGACATGCATTTAACGGATGTCAGATTTCATTGAAGAATACATCCCCACCCCCTACTAAAACGTAGCTAATAACGGATAAATCAAAATATAGACATAAAGAACACGCAAACACCCCTGCCTAGTGGAAGTGAATTATTCTGTAACCTTGGAAACGTGAATTATGATTTTAGCTGTGTCTTTAAAACCCAGTAATTTTAAAAGTTACTCCAAAATTCACTTGAGGATGCAATGGAACTGTCTTTAATTTAATTACAAAATAGATAGATAGATAGATAGATAGATAACACAGGCATCTCATTTTAACAGATATACAGGGTGCGATGGATAAATTGTCGCCTAAATGACATAAAAATGAAAATAACACTGACATCTCATTTGAACAGATATACAGGGTGAGATGGATAAATTGTCGTCTAAATGACGTAAAAAGGAAAACACTGACATCTCATTTGAACAGATATACATGGTGCGATGAATAAATTGTCGCCTAAATGACGCAAAAATGAAAATAACACTGGCATTTCATTTTAAGGGATATATTTACCAAGAATACACGAAAATTTCTTGAAATGGTAAAGAGTAAATTTATTAAATAAACTCGCTATTGATTTCAACCACGATTTCTGAACCTCCGGCAACTCTTCTGGACAGTCTTTTTTGAAGTCATGGTGATACCTAGTCTGTGTACGTCTCGGCTATCGGCCAACACTATCGCGATAATGCAGCAAAATACGTGAACGATTTGCTCAGTGTTTTCTGCACAGTCCGGACCGCTCAGCATTTGCGTTTATTAGAAACGGTCCATATTAATTTACATCAACTGTATCCGTGCAAGCAAAAAGGGCATTTTATTCGCTCCGTTTCTTTTAAGCTCGATTGGAACCATTTATATTAGCCTTTTGCTCGTATATTTGTCTCCTTTTTTTCTTTTCTCCTCTCGTTTTAATAATACATATGTATTTTAGTCGTGGTATACTTTTTTTCTCTTTATATTTTCTCGGAGTGTGAATGGTGTTTCCTTTTTAAATCAACATTACCAACGTTTTCTTCTGATGGGCTGGTAGAAAAGGATCACCAAAGAAAGAATGCCTTCCTGCATTTATATTATAGGATTCACACCCAATATTTTTTCTCAAAACTTCAAAAATCAAAAAAAACATAGGCCCCAAATTAAATTACACAATTATAAAAATATCACCTTAACTTGACCTGATCAAAGGTACAGTTTGGACCAAATTTTAAAACATTTTCTGGAGCCTATCACGTAACTTATGTTGCTTATATAACCAACAAATAAGTAAGAAACAGAGGGTGGGGAAAAAATCAACCGAAAAAGCTACACGCTACGTGACGACACTCATCATAAAATAACTTTTAACTGAAGTCTAGACTATAAGTTAAAAAATCTTTTTAACATCAACACAGTCTATTTTCTTCTTTCAGTTGAAACTAAACTCACGTCGGCAAAAAACGAAGCCACAGACACGCAGACGTCAAACAAGTCCCACCAACAAAAGCTTTTTCCATAAACTTTGAACTGTTTATTTTGAATGCAAATAATATTACATTGAACTGAATTTTTCCAAATTCACACAAATTACCTTTTCAACAGTCTATGAAAAGTGGAACATTACCTCACACAAAAATCTATAGAGACAAGTTTATTTCACCATTCTAAATAACATTCATAATTATTGTTTTGTACATTTATTATATAATTTTCTTGTTTATCCTTGTTATTATTTTGTGACACTGTGTCTAATGTAAATCCGTGATGGCAATTGATCCCCACAATATATATTGAGTCTGATTTACAATCACCGAGGCCCATTAGAACAGTTGGTATGATGTTTGCTTGACAACCTAACTGGCAGGGTTTCAATTCCTGGTAGTGGATGCGCACTGCTGATGAGTACGAAATATAGGACGAAACGGCCGTCCAGTGCTTTCTGCATTCTGTTGAGGTTTCTTTCAGTCTCAATGAATTACTTAACCTCCTAATAATTTCTATCATGTACATCACTGCTTGAACCGGCTTCTAATGCTCTAGAGTGAGCGGCTTGGTGATAGTAGCCGTGACTCCAGGGGACACAGTCCTATGTTTACAGACAACTCAGTAGAGTTCCACCACGGAATGCGCCGCTATATTGAGTCTGATTTGCAACCTCTTCGTCACCGAGGCCCGGTGGAACAGTTGGTATGTTTGCTTGACAATATATATATATATATATATATATATATATATATATATATATATGAAAGTGAACATACTAGACGCAATCGTCCTGGTGATTGCGTCTAGCATGAAACAGCCTGTCGCCTCTGAGTGTTGACTTCAATGTTCACTTTTATATTATTTACATACGCTCTGTCTCTGATATTGAGCTCTGTATCCTATAAATAAAGCACACCTTAAAACTATATTTCTTCATATATATATATATTTAGCTTATGCAAAATTAGGTAACCCGTATCGGAAGACCCAAGGAGGATGATATCCAGAGAGTTCAATGTAAATTCAGAGCAAATATGTTTGAATAAAAACAGACCACTTTAAGGTTCTATGTAATAAATTATGTCACCCCAGCCCTTTTAAAAGGACTGCGGATCATCAGACTTTACTTCCAAAGGTTGAAATGAAAAATGAAAAGAAATTTACACATTTTTGACGGGCCGTATTAAGCATATGTAAATTAACGAAGTGAGGGGCGAGAGAAGACGAAGTGAGGAAGTGAGGGGTTGGGGGAGAAGATATGAGTGAGTTAGATGTAGCATTTCAATTCTCTATCCATAACCCCACTTGGTGTGGGCCAGACAAACGCTTCACTTAACTCATGTTATCTTTAGATATGGATGGGTAAGTGGTGAAGAGGAAAGCCGACATAAAAGGAAGAAGATACAATAAAACAATCCTGATGAGAGAAGGTTTCACTCAATTTCTTGGACGCTGTTATTTCGCATTACTTTAAAGGGTATATTTGGGGGTTAAAGTTTGATATAAATCTAAATGTCTAAAAAAATCTACGAAGAATTTAATTTGATGTTTGTTGGATTTTTGGGTATTTTCTATGAAATGGTCGATTGGAAAAAATTCATAGAAAGTACATTGAAAGAATAATTCATTTTACATCTAGTAATTTTTTTTTTATTTTCCTAAACTTTTTTCATGTTGAAACTTTTTTCATGTTTATTTCCTAAACTTTTTTCATGTTGATTATTAAGTTGACATCTATTCGTTTGATCTTTGTTTATAAATTAAACTCGTGACTGTTTTTAGGTACCTACATAATTATCAAAGGTTATTCCAATTTAAATAATTTTATCATCAATAATGATTATTAAAGGGTAATATATTTCAATTTAAATTAGATTATCAATTTAAAATTTACCTCCGTATTATTTGAGCTCACTTCCAATTGGAGAATATTAGAGGAGAAATTTGGATAAACCATTACTAACAGAAAATTAGGTCCTTCTTTTATAATATTCTATATATCCATACACATACACACCTCTACACATATCCGAACACCTATCTATATCCACATACATACATATCCCTATATACATACAAATCCATATACACACATACCCACACATTCACACAAAAACTATATGTATATACCCATACATACACATATACACCTGTAGAAAGACACATACAGACATATATACGTACATATCCACACATACACATATATACTTGCATATATACGCACATATATAACTATATGCATATCTATATATATATACACATATATACACACATATACAAGCACCCATACATGCACATCCATACATATACACATATACACGTACACACACATATACATATACACATATACCCACATATACCTATACACACACACACTCATATATATATATATATATATATATATATATATACACACACATACACCTACATATGCATGCATTCAAAGAACATATCAATATCAATACGTCATTACATTATGAATACACAAAATCCTATAATTATGCATATATATATATATATATATATATATATATATATATATATATATATATATATATATATATATTACTCGCCATCCCATATCTGTGGCAAGACATATAAGTGCCCATCTAATTTTACACATCCACACTCACATATACATTAAAAAAAACAAAAAAAAAATCACCCATTCTTCTCTTTCCATATAAAAACATATACATGTACATATTAAAAGACGTATCAGTGTTCAAGTACAATACCGTAGTTATACACATACAGTCATGTGTTCGCGTTCATGCCTGCATAGAAACATTTCCAAAAGCAAAAAGAACAAAGGTCATTCAATATTATTTTTCCTATATGGTTATTTCTCAATGTATTTTCTTAGGTTTAGGTTGTTCTTATGTCGGCATTTAAAAATTAGTTCATTGTGTCTATTTAGTAATAAATGAGGATTTTTTCTTTTACGAATAAAAGAAAAAATCCTCATGATCAAACACAAAGATCCAGATTTATTACTAAAACACACAACTTTTACATTTGAATAGTTGGAGAATATAGCTCTCAGGGAAACTGGAATAGGGAAGGGAGTTCCACAGACGAGTGGTGCGAGACATGAAGCTATTGGAGTAGAAGAGACGGCTACATTTAGTAGTTTCGACAGTGAAAGGGTACGAGCGGGATGCCAGCCTCGTAGGGCGCTTGAATTCATGAAGTCTGAAACCAGCGAATGCAGCTCCTCGGAGCAATTACCATGAAAGTATTTGTAAAAAAGACAGAGAGAGGCGACGGCGCGTCAGTGAGAGAGTGACTGTAGACGAGATGCCAGATCAGGGCCAATTATATTGCATATCCGCCTCTGGAGCTTATCAAGAACCCCGAGGCAAAAAGAAGGGGCGCCAGACCATATATGGCAGCAATACTCCATGCAAGGGCGAATTGTTGATTAGTAGATCTGAAGGATCGATTCCGGGGAGAAAAATTTCCTGACGCGGCACAGGGAGCCAACTTTCCTTGCGGTGGACGAAGCAATATGTATAACACATTGATATGTATATATCAATGTTTTATATTTATATATAAAATAATTATATATATATATATATATATATATATATATATATATATATATATATATATATATATATATATATTGTGTGTGCATTTAGGCAGCATCTTTTCATTCATGCACGTTTCATTAAATAATACGATAATGTTATTAAACTTATCAGAAGTTACGATAAAATTTACATAAAATAAATAGACAACACTTGTCTATATTATTTAATGAAACGTGCATGAATATATTTGATATATATATATATATATATATATGTTTGATATATATATATATGTGTGTGTGTGTCTGTGTGTTTGTGTGCGTGTGTAATCCACCTCTATCAATAATTTCTCAACGCATGCCTCTTTTTACTGAAGAAACATGATAAAAAAAAACAAAGCAAAAACAACAAAGGAGCGTGTTGCCTGAAACCCGTTTAACAAATGATGACCCTGGGGTCAGGCATGTCTTTCCGGCCTGAAACGTTATTATCACTAACACCGAGCACCCCATCAATTCAATATTACACACCGAAACTGCTGGCTTTCCATCCCTGCAAACGCACCCTGTACTTATTATTGTTTTAACAACTTTCCAGTCAATGTTCTCGACCAACGCCCCAAGCCAACCAAATTAGACGTTCTTTCAGGGATGTCAGATTTGACTCAGCCGACCGAACGACAAAGTCAAGACGCCGAGTGGTAAACAGGACTAAAAGCTTGAAACGTAAAACATGACACAGTTATTGTATTGGCTTATCTTTTAAGAGGCGAGTCTGTTTCTCTAAGTGAGTGAGTGAGTGAGAGAGTGAGAGAGTTCGATCTATTTATCAAAAAGATATCTCATGTATCTTCTGCCTGTTCGTTTGAAATGACAAGCGACGTTATTGGAATGTGCACGACATCAAATGAATTATGATTGATTGCGTCAAATTATCTTCGATCTTTGCCGACCCGCAATAGAAGCCAACATCTTCACGCAAGCACATCACATTAACCAGCTCAATAAATCATCCATAAACTATACAATGCCTTAGTTAAAGAATTTATATTGTATCTTTGCCTCTTGAATGAACTAGGTGTACGGTTAGTACTCATGACAGGTTAGTCTACGAGTGTTATTTGTATAATGTAACCCAGTATTACCTAACGAGACCAATATGTTCACCAAACACAAGTTTTAGTGGGATATATTTGTGACAATCTTCTATAGGTACAGTAATTTTTAAAAATGCTGGGCTTTTTTTTTCTATAAATATTTTCATGATAATGAAAATATTTATAGAAAAAAAAACAGAAAGAAGCCACGTGCCCCCGGTGAGTCGAGATACCAGATAATATTACAAACCTTTGGATTTTATCTACAATATAAAGCAGTGTTTCCCAACTGATTTGGGGCACTTTGGTATTTCTACAATTCTAGTGACCACCCTACGTAATCTTTAATTGTTACATATTCAAAATTTTACTGCAATTCACTTAAAGGAACCTTAAAATGCCATTAACTTGGTTTCTAAACGAACCCCCAATAGATAGATAGATAGATAGATAGATAGATAGATAGATAGATAGATAGATTATTTACAAAATCTAGACCGAAAGAAAGAAAATGACAGTGCTAAAAATATTGATTGATACACATCACTAAAATGACGCGGGTTTTAATCAGAGAAAAATTTGTCATTGCCAACAAATTAGTTTTCCGATATAAATACGAATTTAATTTTTCTAAAGTGTTAAACAACTGTCGCTCTATTTCTTTGTGTATCTTTTCCTGTCTTTCTTGTTTGAAGAAAGCGGAAAATCAATTAGAAAAAAATAGAACAGATAATGATTTTAAAATGTCAAGTCGAGAAGTAATTGTCAGCGAAAAAAATATTTAAAGGCCAAAATGAAGTGCATGGCGAATTCTTTCTTGTTTTTCATAGCAACAACTCAAATGTTTTCTTTTATTTCCTTCCTTTTTTCTCTTTTTCATTTCAAGTTGAACGTTCCCCTGCGTATTTGCTTACTATGCGTCCAGTAAAGGTAGGTAAGGTTGGCTAATGTCTTATTTGCTTTACAGTCGGATTAACAATTTAAAAAAAAAGAAATCTTTCTATCGATTGGTTTACCGTGACAATCGTTATCGTTGAATGACGAATTTTTTAATGTTTTCGCTGCTTTCATTTGATCACCATAGAGACAGTCTTCCGACTGTTCGCGCCATGGCTGATGCTAAGCACCAAAAGAGCCAACTGCCATAAAGTGAAATGATTATATAGCGCCAATTGCTATTACTACTGCTACGAAAGAAAAAAAAAACGACGAGAATATATCATACGACTGCATCTACTTAATTCAACATTAAAACGGCGAGACCGACCTGCCAATCTAGATAAGTGTATGTGTATATATCTCTGAGATGAGGCATTATCATAACTTGCATTAATTACATTATTCGGACTGTTACCCTCATCTTCATTGCCATATTCACAACGTTTCGGCTGTTGTACACTCCGGCCTTCCTCAGGTGATTGGATCTCTGGAATGAGGTATTATGATTACTTGCTTTATTTACATTATGCGGTTTTTTATCTTCATTGCCATTTTCACAACGTCTCATCGGTTGTACTCTCCGGTCTTCTTCAGGTGAATAGATCTCTAAGATGAGGTATTATGATTACTTGCACTATTTTCATTATTCAGACTGTTGCCCTTATCTTCATTGCCATATTCTCAACGTTTCGACCGTTGTACGCTCCGGCTTTCCTCAGCTGATTGGATCTCTGAGATGAGTTATTATCATTACTTGCATTATTTACATTATTCGGACAGTTATCCTCATCTTCATTGCCATATTCAAAACGCTTCTGCCGTTGTATGCTCAGGCCTTCTTCAGGTGACTAGAATTTCGAACTGAATCTTTTATTTCGACGTTCACAGAAGTGGTGAACCAAAAAATAAAGAAAGAAATAAAGAAAAGACAAAGGGAAATGGAAATAACCGAGACATCCAGAAGAGGCATGACATGTGGAACTAGAACAGTCTACTCCGGTGGACGAAATAATGGTTTTGCATCGAAATTCCAATCATGTGAAGAAGGCCGAGGCGTATAATGGCCCAAACGTTGTCAGTGTGTCAATGAAGATTAGAATAAAAGACCGAATTATATAAATAATATTAGTGAACTGTGTCGTAGCAGACATTTTTTTTCTTGTCAGAATCCATCTTGCACATATCTTCTCTGGTACTCCTTTTGTATATATCGAGATTCTTGACTCACTGCGTCTACTTGTGATCACGTTTTCAACAGACTTGAAGTGGGGAGATTATATGAAATTGCTTCTTCTAGTGCATTGATAAATTTTGGTTCACACTGTTCTTTTTTTTTCTCGACAGAATCTGTATTCCTCATTTATAAATTCGAAATTTGTCTGCACATTGAATATTGGTGCCATCTGCTGCTCTCAAGATTCTTAGCAAAATTAAAAGAAGGGTCTGCAATGTTATCGATCTTGACCTGGCATCTCGACTTCAATCCCTTCTTCACCAACGTGACATGACTTCCCTTTGTCTTATTAACAGATATTTTCATAGCAATGGTGCTGATGCACTTTCCTGATTCGTGTCTCGACTACATGAATTGAAGGCTGCTACTAGATTGGAAATTAGGTCTCACCGTTTTAATTTTGAACTAACTAGATGCTATCGGATGCTATATTCTGATCGTGTTTTTTTCGCCTCTATGAATCTTTTTAGATTTCTTCCTTGCGTACAACCTACAATTTTCAAAGATTTGTAATCAATATCAACCGGCCTCTTTTGTATTCATGAACACAATGCTTTTATTGTTCTTTTCCTCTGGTTCTCTTTCACTGCCGGTAACCCTTTGAGATTTCGCTTTGCTTGGGGTGAAAATGAGGACCAAAAAAAAAAAAAAGAGATTTATTCAAACCAGACCTCACTGTTTGGTTCATTATGTCAAAGGGATCCCCCGTTACATTCATCAACAGTTTAGAAATGAAAAAAAAAACATCACCCCAGCAGGCGGGAGAGGCAGATTTCATTAGACGGAGATTGTGTATTTGATCAACGGGAGTTATACATGCGAATGGGTGTAATGCTGAAACAATATCATTGGATGATCCAAGCGAGGTTACGGTGTTATTATTTCCATAGTTCTCAAGCCCTTTCTTTTATATTTTCTAAGTTGTCAATCTCGGTACCTCATTATTTCCCTAGCTGTCAAGTATGATAACTTATTTCCTTAGTTGTCAAACCAGGTACCTCATTATTTCCTTAGGTTTCAAACCTGGTACCTCATTATTTCCTTAGCTGTCAAGTATGATAACTTATTTCCTTAGCTGTCAAACCCGGTACCTCATTATTTCCTTAGGTTTCAAACCCGGTACCTCATTATTTCCTTAGCTGTCAAGTATGATAACTTATTTCCTTAGCTGTCAAACCCGGTACCTCATTATTTCCTTACGTTTCAAACCCGGTACCTCATTATTTCCTTAGGTTTCAAACCCTGTACCTCATTATTTCCTTAGTTGTCAAACCCGGTACCTCATTATTTCCTTAGGTTTCAAACCCGGTACCTCATTATTTCCTTAGCTGTCAAAACTGGTAGCTCATTATTTCTTTAGCTCTCTATTCTGGTAGCTCATTATTTCCTCATCTGTCAAACCCGATACCTCATTATTTTCTTTTCTGTCAAGAGCTTAGCTGTCAAACATGGTACATTACTATTTCCTTAGATTTTAAACACGATACCTCATTATTTCTTTAGCTGTTAAACCCGATACTTCATTGTTTACTTTAGCTCTCAAACCCGATACTTCACTATTTCTTTTGCTGTCAAAACCGGTACCTCATTATTTTCTTTTCTGTCAAACTCGGTACCTCATTATTTCCTTTTCTGTCAAACTCGGTACCTCATTATTTCCTTTTCTGTCAAACTCGGTACCTCATTATTTCCTTTGCTGTCAAACTCGGTACCTCATTATTTTCTTTTCTGTCAAACTCGGTACCTCATTATTTCCTCTGCTGTCAAACCCGGTACCTCATTATTTCCTTTTCTGTCAAACTCGGTACCTCATTATTTCCTTGGCTGTTAAGCTCTGTACCGTATTTTTTCCTTGTCGGTCAACGAAATAGGAGGTGGTAGGAATGAAACTTATAAGAATAAGGCGAATAGATAAAGATTGATCCTTGATTTGAAGTTGTTAACGTTTTATAGTCTTGGGAAGCACCCGGGCGGGAGCCTATTTTACAAATCAGTAGTTTTTGCAAATATCTGAGTGGGACTTTCTTTTTGAATTTGAAACACGTAGTAGATATGGGTGATTTGGCTCCGTGGGAACAACATGCTGTGACCGTGCTGTAAAGGTCTAAAGTGGCCGAGCAAAAGTATAAAAATCGTCCTAACATTTCTCATGGAAACAACGATAGAGCAATGACAGACTCGTAAAGTTTCGTCTGTGGGAAAGGCATTGCAGTGTAGAAAATAAGGCTTCCAAGGCCCAAGAGCGCGTCAAGGATTTTGAACTCCGCCGTCAAAGACTGCAAAGTGAGGATTGGGCAACTCCAGCCCAGATGTAGCAGCGAAACTTCCTTTTGTACTCGAACAATATATGCACAGATTTTTTTTTTCGAACATTTAATCTGACGTCTCTCTGTCTGACATAAGCATATGAAGTTCTTTGATATTTTTTTATGAAACGCCTCCCAAATCTGGCCCTCAACAAAGCGTTTTTCGAAGATAAGCAAAAAGCATTTCGCAGCACCATACAATTTCCTCCACACTTCTCAATAACTGGGCGATCGTCCAACAATGACCACTGTAGACTTGTAGCCACGTATAAGTTTATAGACAATGTTCCCTTAAATATTTATCCGCAGTAGACGCCAGAAACTATGTACAGGCGATCGCACGAGAAATTAATATATTGTAATCTATAAATCAGTTAAAATACGATATTAAAACAATGAATAATGGTAACAATATATTGTAATATAAATTATGAGACGTACAAAAGATTTGATATCTTTAGAGATCTAAGCTCATGAGATTAACAAAACTAACTAATCATAAAATGGAGCAACTATAAGAATATATTGGAATAAAAGCAATGTGATGGAAAGATGATTCATTCTTGCCATAGATCTTATTAGGCACAATAAGAGATTAATAACAATCTCTATCTATAAAAGGCAGGATGTGTGTGTGTGTGTGTGTGTGTGTGTGTGTAACGAATGCACGGCCGCAATTTTCGACGGATTTGCACCAAAATTTGCATGCACATGCTCCAAATTAGCGGAAAGGCAAAGACCGACTTGGCATTTCCCAACTCCCATCAATAGTGGAAATAATCTATTTTTTCATGCTTCTACGGCAATTTTCACGTAGTTTGCGGCCATTTTCTACTGGCCAGCGTGATAGCCTATAGCTGCCACGAATAGGCAGGAAGATTCTATTGGCCAGCGTGAGAGCCAACATCTGATTGACACGAATATTAACTAGCATGCAAAAAAATTCGATACCTGCATTCGTCACAAGTGGGAAAAATTTAAATCTGCATGGCACTTTACTCCAATTGGCTCATTCGCTTGCTTAAACTCAACGTTGATTCTGATTCCGCAGAACTGGGTTGGGTGTGAAAAAAGTATTTGTTGTTAACATTCTTTTTTCATTCGATTTTTCCAGTTACGAGTCCTTTTTTAAAGCCAATCGTTTTGTGTTCATTTTGTTTAATTCTTTTTTCGTAACAGATTTAATGTTTAGTATAGAGCTTAGAAAAAATTTGCAGTGTGAGATAGGCAAGAAGTAAGGCATGTAGCAACATCAGCACGGAAAAGGGCACTCCTTTAAAGGCAAGGAAAGCAAAAATATTTTAAGTCAAGTGATAGCGATTGCTGTCGTACGATTTTTGAATCAAGCACGGGCAACGCCGGGTCATGCTGCTAGTAAATAATAATAGTACCATTATAACAACATAATGAAAGTTATGTGAGATTAAAAACAATACCTAATAATAAACTAGAACAATTATAACAATATATTGTAATGAAAGTTATGTAATGAATAAAATCTTCATTTTACTGTAGATTTTATTAAGCATAATAAGAGATTAACAACAATTGGTTTGGTTTGTTTTGTTTTACGGCATCAATCTCACTGAGTTATTTAATGCCAACAAGATTTTTATTGGTGATATTTTTTCAAAATGTACTGCTGGTAATTTTTTTCCAGAAATGTATTACTGGTATAAAAACAAATTTTTACACTTCCACGGTGTTTTGAACCCATTTTGAGGGTTAACTATTTGCCCATAACTGGGACCCTAACAGGTGTTACCACCCCGGGTCCTGGCAATACCAGTAATTAAGAGGTAGTTCCACGCTCCTCAAAACCTCCTGATCAGTGGTCTTGCTGTCGGATGTAGTTTATCGCCATACCCAAGACTCGGATGTAGTTTATTATCTTTCCTAGGACGCGGATGTAGTTTACTATCTTACCCAGGACGCAGATGTAGTTTATTATCTAACCCAGGACGCGGATGTAGTTTATTGTCTTACTGAGGACTCGGATGTAGTTTATTATCTTACCTAGGACGCGGATGTAGTTTATTATCTTTCCTAGAACGCGGATGTAGTTTATTATCTAACCCAGGACGCGGATGCAGTTTAGTGTCTTACTGAGGACTCGGATGTAGTTTATTATCTTACCTAGGACGCGGATGTAGTTTATTATCTTTCCTAGGACGCGGATGTAGTTTATTATCTTTCCTAGGACGCGGATGTAGTTTATTGTCTTACTGAGGACGCCGATGTAGTTTATTATCTTACCTAGGACGCGGATGTAGTTTATTATCTTTCCTAGGACTCGGATGTAGTTTATTATCTTTCCTAGGACGCGGATGTAGTTTATTGTCTTACTGAGGACGCCGATGTAGTTTATTATCTTACCTAGGACGCGGATGTAGTTTATTATCTTTCCTAGAACTCGGATGTAGTTTATTATCTTTCCTAGGACGCGGATGTAGTTTATTGTCTTACCCAGGACGCCGATGTAGTTTGTCTTACCAAGGACGTAGATGTAGTTTATTGTGACCAAAAATAACTA
>OZ010614.1:16580116-16615116 GCA_963932145.1 Acanthosepion lycidas
ATATCCATCTCACGCACGGTGAATACTAGACATTGCTTCTTTAGTATTTCCCCTTTTCTAGCGAGATTAATGCTCGACAAGTGTACATATAAATTTTAGATCAAAATAGAATTCAAAATACTCAAATTTTAGGAATACGTTTTCACAGCGTCACCCACGTGACGACAACGTGACCATGTTTAAACGGAACGCTGATCATATAAAACTTTCAGTTATCTGTTTGGATGAGTCTTGTTCTTATGTCCATCGTCTTTGTCATGTTGAATTGATAATGTTAATTATATTTTATGAATATGTCCTGAAGATGGTTTATTAGACCGAAACGTCCGACGTTGACATTATATTAACATTAAAACAGCATAATTGCATATAAGGATTTTTGTTTGTTTTTTCCGTATATTTTTCTTCATACTGTCGGATCTATATCCCTATATTTGCTTACATACATATATATATATATATATATATATATATATATATATATATATGTGTGTGTGTGTGTGTGTGTGTGTGTGTGTGTGTGTGTGTCATTATGTATTGCTATATTGCTGTCTCTTTTCAAATGGAAACAGAAGGAAGGAAAGAAGAAGAAAGCAAGTCTAGTCATTGTTGTGAAGGGCGAATTGACCATTAATCGATATAGCCTCGACTGGTCAGCCTTATGAAGGCTTAGCGTTTGGGGGTAAAACGAATATTAGGATGGTCAATACAATAGTAATTATTGACTGACTGCGTACGTGTGGTGCAGAGATATCTGAAGTAATCAGAAGGGACACGACTGGGCGTGAGTCTGATGAAGATAATGTCCTGTTGTTCGAGATAACATTAATTCAGTATAATTCTCTATTCGACGTTAATATGAATACTACACGAATGTAGTACGGAATGTTACCACTACCCTTTGTTAGTGGTACACTTTGTGTTAGTGTACAAAACAACTTTGGTGAGATGTAAGTTCCACCCAAGCAGGTTCTTCCCACGAGCCACTGACTTGTGGGATCGACTCCCAAGATGTTGCTTTCCCGATCACTACAACTGTACCCTGTTCAAGTCCAGGGTTAACCGTTATCTTCTACAGATAATCACTTAATGTCTAGTTCTTACTCTGTAACGCTCTAGTGGTAATCAAGTCTTGCATCATTGAAAAAAAAATAAAAAGGTGTCATGTTTAGTAATATAAGCTTTCTTTTTTCTTACCGTGTGTCTACGTGTTTCGACAATTTTTATCTTCCGAAATTCATATTCGAAAATTACAGTCATCCATATAATGCGACTGTCCAATCCCGTTTTTTCTGTGTGGTCAACCCCGTTGTTCGTCCCTGTCAACTGTCTCACAATGTTAAATAGCAGCTGAAAAGTGCGATGTTCAAACAAATGACATTTGGTTTGTCTTGTTTTAAGGCATATCAGCCTCAATGTCTTATTTAATGTCGACAAGCTTTTTAGGATAGGTTCGTATGAATAGAATATGTATTATTCGTAAAAAAAAACAATTGTAGATCAGATTTCATTGACGTAATTTTGTAAAGAGGGATTTTGGCGAGAAGACAAATGTATTACTGGCAATAGTTTTTTTTTTCTTTTCTTTTTTTTTTCTGGAATTTTTACTATGAAAATCTATTTTTATACTTTCATAAGGTTTTGAAAGGCAATTTAGAAAGTTAACTATTTTGCCGTAGCTGGGACCTTAACAAGTACGCCGGGTCAAGGTGGACCTGCAAACCACAGCAGTTAAGAGGTGATTCCACGCTCTTCAAACTCTCCCGAAAAGAGGCCTTGCTGCCGGATGTAGTTTATCGTCATACCCAAGAGATCTGGGCGCCAGAACATTTCCTAGAAAAAATAAATAAATAAACGTCTACCTAAGTGTAAGATCGGAAATAGGTTTCTAGTCAGATAGAAGAGTCCATCTTGATGGCTGTAACGCTTCGGCCAAGGGGAAAAGGACCGAATTTTGAGAGATTGGTATCTGTTACGTGATATCTGTCCTCCTGTATGTCAGCAAATGCTGGACAATCTCCTCGAAGATGAAGAAGATCCTTGAAGATGCTGAAGATACCATGGACCGAACATAAGGCTTTGGAGAAAACGGAAACAAAAAGGAAACTTATGCTTAACATCAGGAAGAAGCAATTGAAATTTCTGGGGCACGTTATGAGAAAGGAGAGCTTGGTAAACCTGATACTCACAGGACAGACTGAAGGAAAGAGGGTCGGAGGAAAGCAACGCAAAACATAATTGATGAGCTTCAGTAAATTGATGGTAGAACAGGTTTATTTTGTTTCACGGCATATCAACACCTCAATGAGATATTTAATGCCGACAAGATTATTAGGATAGGTTCGTTATGAATAGAACATGTATACTTTGTAAGAAATTAATTTGGAGATCAGGTTACATTAATGTATTTTTGTAAAGTGTTAGTGCTATAAGCTTTATTTATCCTTCTTATCTCCGTGTTTCGACAATTTTTATCTTCTGAAATTCATAAATGAAACTTACTATCATCCATATAATGCGAGTGTCTAAACCCGTTTCTTCTGTGTGGTTAAGCTTGTCGTTCGGAAAACGGAACCCTTGTGAGTTAAATTGGGTAGACGGAAACCTTGTGGGTGAAACTGGGAAGACGGAACCCTTGTGAGTTAAATTGGGTAGACGGAAACCTTGTGGGTGAAACTGGGAAGACGGAACCCTTGTGAGTTAAATTGGGTAGACGGAAACCTTGTGGGTGAAATTGGGTAGACGGAAAAATTGTGTGTAAAATTAGATTGACGGAAACATCGTGGGTGAAATTGGGTAGAAGGAAAGATTGTGAGTAGGCGGTACGTTGGTGGGTAAAATTGGTTAGACGGTACGCTTGTGAGTGAAATTGGTTAGACGGAACCTTTGCGAGTGAAATTGAGTAGACGAAACTCTTGTGGGGGAAGTTGGGTAGACGGTACACTTGTGAGTGAAATTAAGAAGACGGAAAACTTCTGGGTGAATTTGGGTAGAAGGAAAACTTGTGGGTGAAATTGGGTAGAGGGAAATATTTTGGGTGAAATTGTGTAGTCGGAACCATTGTGAAAGAAATTGGGTAGGCGGAACCATTGTGGGTGAACTGGGATAGACGGTAGGCTTGTGGCTGAAATTGGATAGACGGAACGCTTTTGAGTGAAATTGGGTAGATGGAAATCTTGTGAGTGAAATTGGCTGGATGGTACGCTTGTGGGTGAAATTGGGTAGACGGTACTCTTGCGATTTAAATTTGGTAGACGGCACCTTGTTAGTGAAAATGCTTAGATGGAACCATTGTGAGTTAAATCGTGTAGACTGTACACTTGCGAATTAAATTGGTAGATGGAAAGCTTGTGGAAGAAATTGGGTAGACGGTACGTTTGCGAGTGAAATTGGGTAGACGGAAACATTGTGTGTAAAATTGCGTAGACGGAGCCTTTGTGGGTGAGATCGTATAAGCGGTAGGTTTGTGAGTCAAATTCGGTAGACGGAACCCTTGTGTGTGAAACTGTGTAGTCGGTACGCTTGTGAATGTAATTGGGTAGACGGAACCCTTGTCAATGAAATTTGGTAAAATGAAACCGTGTTGTGGAAATTAAGTAGACGGATCCGTTGTGAGTGAAATTGGGTAGACGTTAAGTTTGAGGGTGAAAGTCGATAGATGGTACGCTTGTGAGTAAAATTAGACGGAAACGTTGCGGGTGAAATTGGGTAGACGCAAAACTTGTGGCTAAAATTGGGTAGACGGAACCCTTAGGTGTGAAACTGGGTAGACTGAACCCTTGTGGGTGAATCTGGGTAGACGGAATCCTTATGAGTGAAATTGCGTAGACAGTACGTTTGTCGGGGAAAACTGGGTTGAAGGTACGCTTTTGAGTGTAATTGGGTAGACGGAAATGTTGTGAGTAAAATTGCGGAGACGTAAACCCTGCGAGTGAAATTGGGTGGACGGAAACCTTTTGGGTGAATTTGGGTAGTCGGTAACTTTGTGGGTTAAATTGGGCAAAAAGAAACCTTGTGGATGAAATTGAGTTGTCGGAACTATTGTGATAGAAATAGCGTAGACGGAATCATTGTCGGGGAAATGGGAGAGACGGTAGTCTTGTGGGTGGAATAAGGTAGACGGAACCCTTGAGAGTTAAACGTGGTAGACGGAAACCTCGTGGGTGAAATTGGGTAGACAGAAACTTTGGGGGTGAACGTGAGTCGACGAAAATATTGCGGGTGAAATTGGGTAGACTGTACGCTTGTGAGTGAAATTGGGTAGACGGAAGATTTGTAAGTGAAATTGGATAGACGATACGCTTGTTAGTGAAATTGGTTAGACGGAACCCTTGTGACTGAAATTGAGTAGACGGATCCCTAGTGGGTGAAGTTGGGTAGACGGTGCACTTGTGAGTGAAATAGTGTAAACTAAAACCTTGTGGGTGAAATTGGTCAGACGGAAACCTTGTAGTTGATATAGGTTAGTCGGAGCCCTTGTGAGAGAAATTGGGTAGACGGAACCATTGTGGGTGATATTGTGTAGACGGTACCTTTGAGAGTGAAATGTGGTAGACGGAACTAGTATGTCTGAAATTGGGAAGAGGTGCGCTTGTAAGTGACAATGGGTAGACGGTACATTTGTGAGTGAAATTGGGTACACGGAAACCTTGTGGGTGAAATTGGGTAGATGGGACCCTTGTGAGTGAAATTGGGTAGAACGTACGTTTGTTGTTGAAATTGTGTAGATGGTACGCTTTTGAGTGAAATTGTTTAGACGGAAACCTTGTCTGTGAATTTGTGTAGCCGGATAACTTGTGGGTGAATTTGGGTAGACGGAAACCTTGTAATTGGGTACTCGGAACCATTGTGATAGAAATTGGGTTGACGGTACATTTGTGAGTGAAATTGAGTAGACGGAACTATTGTGGGTGAAGTGGGATAGACTGTAGGCTTATCGGTGAGATTTGGTAGGCGGAACCCGTCTGAGTGAAATTGAGTAGACGGAACCCTTATGAGTGAAGTTGAGAAGACGAAACTCTTGTGAGTGAAATTGGGTAGATGGTACACTTGTGGGGGGAAATTGTGTAGACTGTACTCTTGTGATTTAAATTTGGTAGGCGGAATCCTAGTTAAGGAAATGAGTTAGACGGTAAACTAGTGAAGTTGGGTAGACGGAAACGATGTGTGATATTTGGTATATGGAAACCATTTGGTTGAAATAGTATAGACGGAACCCTTTTGTATGAAATTGGGTAAACGGAAACATTATGAGTGAAATTGGGCAGACGGTACGTTTGCGAATGATATTAGGTAGACGAAACCCTTGTGAGTGAAATTGGTTAGACGAAACCTTATGGGTGAAACTGGATAGACATTAGGATTGTAAGTGAAATTGGCTAGATGGAACCCTTAGTGAAATTTCGTAGACGGAACGCTTCTGGATGAAATTTGGTAGATGGTATGTTTGTGGGGGAAATTGGGCAGACGGTACGCTTGCGAGTGCAATTGTTTAAACGGAACCCTGGTGAGTGAAACTGAGTAGACGGAACCCTGGTGAGTGAAACTGAGTAGACGGAACCCTGGTGAGTGAAACTGAGTAGACGGAACTCTTGTGCGTGAAGTTGAATAGACAGTACACTTGAGAGTGAAATAGGGTAGACGAAGACCTTGTGTGTGAAATTGGGTAGATGGAAGTCTTGTGAGTGAATTTGGGTAGACGGAAATCTTGTGGGTGAAATTGGATAGACGGTAGGATTGTGGGTGAAACTGGATAGACGGAACACTTATGAGTGAAATTTGGGTAGATGCGACGCGTCTGGGTGAAACTGAGTAAACGGTACGCTTGTGATTTAAATTTGGTAGACGGAACACTTCTTAATGAAATTGGTTAGACGGAACCCTTGATTGAGAAACATTGTGGGTGAAATTGGGTAGACGGTACGTTTGGGAGTGAAATTGGGCAGACTTAACACATATGGGTGAAATTTGGAAGACGGTACGCTTTTGAGTGAAATTGTTTTGACGGTACTCTAGTGAGTAAAATTTGGTAGATGAAACTCTTCTCTGTGAAATTGGGTAGACGGAATCCTTGTGAGAGAAATTGAGTAGATGAGAGCCTTGTCAGTAAAATAGGGTAGACGGAACCCTCGTGGGTGAAATTGGGAAGAGGGAAACATTGTGGGTGAATTTGTGTAGACGGTACGTTCGCGAGTGAAATTGGGTAGACGGAACACTCATGGATGAAATTGGGTAGACGCAACACTCATGGATGAAATTGGGTAGACGGTACGCATGTGAGTGAAATTGGGTAGACGGAAATCTTGTGGGTAAAATTGTATAGACGGAACCATTCAGTGTCAAATTGGTTAGACGGAAACATTGTGGATGAAATTGGGTAGACGGTTCGCTTGCGAGTGAAATTGGGTAGACGGAAGGATTATCTGTGAAATTGCGTAGACGGAAGCCTTGTGGATAAAATTGTATAGGCGGTAGGCTTGTGAGTGAAATTGGGTAGATTGAATCCTTGTGAGTGAAATTTCGTAGACGGAAATCTTCTCTGTGAATTTGGGTGGACGCAACCCTTGCGAGTGAAATTGGGTAGACCGAAACCTTTTGAGTAAAATTGGATATACGGTACGTTTGTGGGTGAAATTGGGTAGACTGTACGCTTGTGAGTGTAATTGGGTAGACGGAACTCATGTGAGTGGAATCTGGTTAGTCTCAACCATTGTGTAAGAAACTCTGTAGACGGAACTATTATCAGTGAAATTTGGTAGTCGGGACACTTTTGTGAGAAATTGGTTAGACGGAACCCTTGAGAATGAAATTGGGTAAACGGAACCCTTGTGGGAAAAATTGGAGATACGGTAGGCTTCTGAGTGAAATTGGGTAGAGGGAACACGAGTAATTGAAATTTAGTAGACGGAAATCATAAGGATAAAATTGGGAAGATGGTATGTTTGTGGGTGAAATTGGGTAGACGGTACTCTTGTTACTGAATTTGGTCACACAGAACCCTTGTGAGTGGAATTGAGTAGACGGAAACCTTGTGGGTGAAGTTGGTTAGTCGGTACCATTGTGATTGAAATTTACTAGACGGAACCATTGTGTGTGAAATTGGATAGACGGTAGCCTTATGATTTAAATTTGGCAGACGGTACCCTTATTAGTGTAATTGATTTGACGGAACCCTTGCTTCTGAAACTGGGAAGAAGGAAACATTGTGGGTGAATTTGGGAAGACCGTACGCTTTTGAGAGAAATTGGTTAGACGGCACTCTGTTGAGTAAAGTTTAGTAGATGGAACTCTTCTCTGTGAAATTAGGTAGCCGAAATTCTTGTGAAAGAAATTGGGTGAATGAGAGCTTTGTGAGTAAAATTGGGTAGACGGAAACCTTGTGGGTGAAATTGGGTAGGCAGAACCCTTGTGGGTGAATTTGTGTAGACGGCACGATTGCGAGTGAAATTGGGTAGACGGAACACTCATGGGTGAAATTGGGTAGACGGTACGCCGGTAAGTGAAATTGGGTAGACGGAAACCTTGTAAGTGAAATTGTGTTGACGGAAGCCATATGGGTGAATTTGTTAAACGATACACTTGTGAGTGAAATTGGGTAGACGGTACGCTTGTGAGTGAAATTTGGGAGATGGAACTCTTCTCTGTGAAATTGGCTAGACGCAAACCTTGTGATTGAAATTGGGTAGACAGAGCCCTTGTGAGTGAAATTGGGCATACGGTACATTTGTGGGTTAAATTGGGTAGACAGTACGCTTGTGAGAGTAATTGGGTAGACGGAACTCTTCTGAGTGGAATTGGGTTGACGGAACCCTTGTGAGTGCAATTGGTTAGTCACAACCATTGTGATAGAAATTGGGTAGACGGAATCACCGTGGGTGAAATTGTGTAGACGGTGGGCTTGTGGGTGAAATTGGTTAGACGGAACCCTTGTGAGTGAAATTGAGTAGACGGATCCCCTGTGAGTGAAGTTGGGTAGACGGTACATTTGTGAGTGAAATCGGGTAGACCAAAACGTTGTGATTCAAATTGGTAGACAGAACCATTGTGTGTGAAATTGGATAGACTATAGGCTTGAAAATTGGGTGAAAATTGGGTAGACGGAACTCTTATGAGTGAAATCTGGGTAGATGCTGTGCTTCTGGGGGACATTGGATAGTCGCTATGCTTGTGATTTAAATTTGGTAGACGGAACCCTTCTTAGTGAAATTGATTAGATGGAACACTTGTGTGTGAAATTGTGTAGACGGAAACCTTGTGAATGAAACGGAACCCATATGGATGAAATTGGTAGACGGTACGCTTGTGTGTGAAATTTGGTAGGTGGAACTCTTCCCTGTGAAATTGTGTAGGCGCAATTTTTGCGAGTGTAATTGGGTAGACGGAGCCTTTGTGAGTAAAATTGGGCATACGGTAGGTTTGTCGGTCAAATTGCGTAGACGGTACGCTTGTGAGTGTAATTGGGTAGACGGCGTTCTTGTGAGTGGAATTGGGTTGACGGAACCCTTGTAAGTGAAAGTGGTTAGTCGTAACCATTGTGATAGATATTGGGTAGACGGAACCATTGTAGATGAAATTGTGTAAACGGTAGGCTTGTGGGTGTAATTGGGTAGACGGAACCCATTTCTGTAAAATTGGCTAGACGGTACTCTGGTGAGTGTAATTGGCTAGACGATACGCTTTTTGGTGAAATTTGTTTGACGTTATACTTGTGAGTGAAATTCATTAAATGGAACCCTTGTGTATGAAATTGGGTAGACGGTACACTTGTGAGTGAAATTTGATAGACTGTACACTTGTGAGTGAAACTGTGTAGACGGAAACCTTGTGGGTGAAATTGGAGAGACGGTACGTTTGTGGGTGAAACTGGGTAGACGGTACTCTTGTAAGTGTAACTGGCTAGACGAAAACCTTGTGAATGAAATTGGGTTGGGCGAAGCCTTGTGAGTGAAATTGGTTAGTCGCAACCATTGTGTTCGAAATTGGGCAGACGGTAGGCTTGTGTGTGAAATTGGGCAGACGTTAGTCCTGTGATTGAAATTTATTAGACGGAACGCTTCTGGGTGAAAGTGGGAAGAAGGTGTATTTCTGGGTGAAATTTGGTAGAAGGTACGCTTGTGAGTGAAATTTGGGAGATGGAACCCTTGTTAGTGAAACTGAGTAGACGGAACCCTTGTGGGTGAAGTTGGGTAGACGGTATACTTGTGAGTGAAATAGGGTAGACGAAAACATTGTAGGTGAAATTGGGTAGACGGAAAACTTGTGTGTGAATTTGGGTAGACAGAACCATTGTGGGTGAAATTGGATAGACGATAGGCTTGTGGGTTAAATTGGGTAGAGGGAACACTTATGAGTGAAATTTTGGTAAATGGTACGCTTGAAGGTGAAATTGGGTAGACGGTAAGCTTGTGATTTAAATTTAGTACAGATTCCTTCTTAGTGAAATTGGTTAGGCGGAACCCTTGTATGTGAAACTGGGAAGACGGAAACACTGTGGGTGAAATTGGGTAGACGTTACACGTATGGCTGAAATTGGTTAGACGGTACTCTAGTGGGCAAAATTTGGTACATCGAACTCTTCTCTGTGAAAGTGGGTATACGGAACCCTTGTGAGAGAAATTGGGTAGATAAGAGCCTTGTGAGTAAAATTGGGTAGACCGAAGCCTTGCGAGTGAAATTGGGTAGACGGAAACACTCATGTGTAAAATTGGGTAGACGGTACGCTTGGGAGTGACATTTGGTAGATGGATCTCTTCTTTGTGAAATTGGGTAGACGCAACCCCTGTGAGCGAAATTGGGTAGACGGAACCCTTGTGAGTGAAATTGGGTATAATGTACGTTTGTGGGTGAAATTGGGTAGACGGAAACCTTGTAAGTGAAACAGGGTTGACGGAACCCTTGTGAGTGAAATTGGTTAGTCGCAACTATTGTGATAGACAGAAACCTGGTGGGTGAATTTGGGTAGACAGAAAAAGTTGTGGGTTAGTCGATTCCATTGTGATTGAAACTGGGTAGACGGTACAATTGTGGGTGACATTGTTTAGACGGTAGGCTAGTGGGTGAAATTGGGTAGACTGAACCCTTGTTGGAGAAATTGGATAGACGGTAGGCTTGTGATTGAAATTTTGTATTTGTGGATGAAAATGGGTAGACTGTACGCTTGTGAGTAAAATTGTGTGACTGAACCCTTGTGGGTAAAATTGGGTAGACGGAACCCTTTTCAGTGTAATTGTATTGAAGGTTTGCTTTCGATTCCATTTTCTATCAAACTTTGTCGTTGATCCTGCGTCCAGTCCATCGTACTCTCAGCATTCTTCTGTAGAACCACATTTTTCCATCTCAATCTGTACTTCTGTATCTGAGGATAAAGTACATCCAGTAGCAGGGATTCTGATCGGAAGACTGGATGTTTTGAGTGGCGTGGAATCCCCTTTTAATTGCTGTTGTTCCCAGGTCCATCCTGACACGAGTTGGTAGCAACTGCTAGGGTCCCGTCTATGGGCAAAATAGTGAACCCTTAAACATAAACAAGTATGAAAGAATAAAAATATATTTTTATATTAAAAATACCTATTTATAGGAAAGTTATCAACAATACCTATTTATAGTATATATTTAATTGAAGCCATAAAATCCTATTCAAAATATTTAGATTTCGACATTAAATAACTCATAGAAGTGTTAATCTGTCGTTGAAAAAAAATCAACCAACTTCTCTATCTGTGATGAGAAGATTCAACATTCACTGCTATATATATATATATATATATATATATATATATATATATATATATATATTTAAAAATTATAACATAAATATGTTATAAAATCACTACAAAAATGGGCATTTTGTTTCAACACCTCTGGTGTCTTATCAAGTGATGATTTTGAATGTAGAATAAAGGGTTTTAAATGGTTCAAATTAATTAACCACCCCTCGTAAGGGGAAACGGTGTCACATGAGCTGAAATGACCAATCAAAGTATACGAGAATTCAAAAATCTTGACAATGAAGTAAGGTTATTTTAACTATTAAATGCTTTAAAGTTGGGGTTATACTAAAATAGAATTTATTCTAAAAAATAAGTATTAAATTGTAAGATAAAACTAGAAATTAAAATTAAAAATTACCCATTTTAAAATGTAAATTTAATCTATATTAAGTTTAAAATTTTAAAATTATTGAGGAAAAAAGAAAAAAAATACATATGTTATTCTATTCATTTTGTTTCTTGAAATTACGTTGAAATAAACGTTAAGATCGACTGGCCTTAACTTAATGACAACCTGGATACAAGTGTAGACATGGGATTATGACATCTTGCGAAAGACAATACAAACACAATCAGATTATAATACATAAGCACGCAGACATATTTAGATATATACACACAAAAAAAAATGATGAGACAGGAAATATTTGCACGACCTTTGACAAAAAAAAAATTAATTAAAAATATTTAAACCACACATATACACAATGAAATGTGTATGCAATTTACTATAGACAGACACTGAAAAAGATACGTACATATACCCACATACATTGACATAGACACTCTGATATAACACTCAAGAACTTTTCAAGATTGAAGGTGTTATTAAACGAATTCTAACCACATATTAAAATATAACTTATAAGGGCCAATATACATAGATAAAAATGGTCTAATAGAACAGAGAAACAAACAATAGGTAAAGAAAGGATAACATCATCACTTGATAAGACACCAGAGGTGTTGAAACAAAATGGCTATTTTTGTAGTGATTTTATAACATATTTATGTTATAATTTTTAAATAAATATATATATTCGCTCTACTGTATATTGATCACTCTTTTAAGAATAGTAATTGTTGGTGATTGGAATTTATTCCATATACACCAATCTTATACTTGGATATATATATATATATATATATATATATATATATATATATATATATATATATATATATATCAGAAGACAGATATCAACAGACTCAGCTACCTCTAAGTGTTGACTTCAATGTTGACTTTTATATTTACACACGCTCTATCTCTGATGCTGAGCACTTTATCCCATAAATATAGCACATCTTAAGTATGTATGTATGTATATATATATATATATATATATATATATATATATATATATAGAGAGAGAGAGAGAGAGAGAGAGAGAGAGACAGAGACAGAGAGACAGAGACAGAGACAGAGACAGAGACAGAGACAGACAGACAGAATGGGATATATAGACATGAACTTATTCATACAATAGTAGATAAATAGATATGGAGAGACTAATATATATATATATATATATCTATATATATATATATATATATATATATATATATATATATGAGAAGACAGATATCACATAAGAGTTTCACCACTCTTTTGCCTTGTAAAGAATTTTGATTTTCGTGAAATCACAAATGTGTAAGCGTTTTAGTCGACCACCGTATGGCGTTGATTCTTGATCTAATCTCCTTGGTGGATTCACCGAGTTTAATTCGTACCAATTGATTCATGACTGCATCTTTCCCAGATTAAAGTAACCTTTGTAAATACTTATAAGGCCGCCTGTCTCTAATGAGGCAAATGGCAGCGAACGCCGTCTTTTCTCCCAAAAAGATACTTCTGGTGTCCAAAACTTTTCAAATGCTTAAAAAAATAGTCACTTTCCTATCTATCTATGGCTCTTTTGATATTTACGTATTTATCTATCTATCGTTCTTATCTATCTATCTATCTATCTATCTATCTATCTATCTATCTATATATCTATCTATCTATCTAAAGCTCTGTCCATATCTATCTATTTATCTATCTATCGTTCTTATCTATCTATCGTTCTTATCTATCTATCTATCTATCTATCTATCTATATATCGATGGCTCTTTTGATATCTATGTATTTATCTATCTATCTAAGGCTCTGTTCATATCTATCTATCTATCTATCTAAGACTCTGTTCATATCTATCTATCTATCTATCTATCTATCTATCTATGGCTCCTTTCATATCTATCTATCTATCTATCTATCTATCTATCTATCTATGGCTCTTTTCATATCTATGTATTTATCTATCTATCTATCTAAGGCTCTGTTCATATCTATCTATCTATCTATCTATCTATCTATCTATCTATCTATCTATCTAAGGCTCTGTTAATATCTATCTATCTATCTATCTATCTATCTATCTATCTATCTCAATCTGGTTATCTATCTATCTAATGGCCAAAAATATCAGGAGGGTTATGGCGAAGATATGGGTTTAGGTATTGAAAGTCTGCTAGGCAATGTGGTATGTGTTTGTGAATTAGGTTCTTTAGCCATCTTCCATTTAGCTTCGTGACGTCGGATAGTGAACATGGCTCTCCACAGCTTCCTATCCTTTGCAACACATAGCGACTCTATACTTTATACTATCTTTACCACTCTCCGGTTTGCAAAAAATTTACACAATCATGTTATGCAGGTTATTCGATATTTCCTTATCTTCCACTTGCCGTAAATATATCCTGATGGTGTCAAATTCTCCGAGCCCTCTTTCTTTATGATTTAAAATTCACTTTCTGATTCGAAATATAATTGTGCTTCTCTTCTCCATTTAAGCCAAAGCTCCGTCGTTGATCATATATCCTGTTCATGATATTCTCAGTATCCTTCTGTAGAACTATATTTAAATTGCCTTAAGCCTCCTCTTCATATGTGCATAAATTTTCCAGAATTCAATGGCATATAGCAGAAAAGATAGTACATAAGAGTTACGTAATCTTTTTTTTTCTACCAACATTTTCTTGTTATCTTGCTTAGCTTTTGGAAGGTATCTTTCGCTATTCGAATGATAATCCCAGTTATTTAGGTTCCTGTACTTGTTAGAGTTTTGCATCACCAATTTGAATCTCGCATACTGGGCTGTTCCTCTTGCTGACAATCACACATTCTCTCTCCTTACAATTGATGGCTCTCCTCGCCATCTTCAGGTTCACTCCAACCCAAGATGGTAGAACCTGTTAGGGTCCAAGCTATGGGCAAATAGTTAACCCCCCAAACTACTATGAAAGTATAAAAATACAATTTTATAATAAAAATACTGGCAATATATCTAAATCTGTTCATGTCTAACTCTGTTCATATCAAGCTATCTATATAAATCTGTTCATATCTATCTTTCTATCTCAGTCTGTTGATCTATCTATCTATCTATCTATCTATATCGATCTGATCATGTAGCTATCGAAGTCATATTCTATCTATCTATCTATTGCCTGTAGCACATGTTAGGGTCCGAACTATGGGCAAATAGTTAACTCCCTGACTTTTAAAGTATATATATATATATATATATATATATATATATATATATATATATATATAATAAAAAAGGCGCAAACACTAAGTCCATGGTTATAATTTATTACGTTGGAATCGTAATCACGATCCAATTCATCAGACCTACAAATTCAAGAAGAAAATATAACTCCGAGTATAAAAGAAACGAAATTTTATTGAGAGTGTATGTGTGGGGGTGGCACACAAGTGTGAGAGGGAAATGTATGAAAGCTCTAGAGAGTGGTGTAAGAGAAGAAAGAAGAACAGGAAGGCCTAAAGGTGAAGGTGGAGGATTAAAATTTAACAGAGAGAAGTTTTAAAGAGAAGAGTTAAACCCGGTTTATATGAGTGAGATACTGATAAATATGAATTATTTTCGATGCATAATTCGCTACCGAATCGCTGACCTAATATATATATATATATATATATATATATATATATATATATATATATATATATATATATATATATATATATTCCGCAATGGTCACGTGGTCTATTTAATTCAATAATGGGATCACTGGAGTTCTGTGTTCAAACTCAAGTGTTGGCAGCGACACTTTATTCCTATATAATAATTCTTGAAATATAAAAAAAAAAAATGGTAAAAAACACATTTAAATATATTTTCTATGCATTTAGAAATTATTGATAAAATACAAAATCAAATCTGCAATGTTATTGGTCCAAATCGGGCATCTCAGAACCAGTTACTTTCCTACCACCATAACGTAGCTACTCTGCGCCTTTTTTTATAAATATGTTTCTGGTGATTGCTCTCAGGAATTTTCCTCTATCGTATCTAAACTCAAGGAATTTAAACGCAGTACTACAGTGGCAGCTAGGTCTCTTCATCTTATAGCTGAAACGGCCAGATTTAACCGTAAGTTCTGTGCTAACAGTTTCTTCTATCGCACTTCTCGTTTGTGGGATTTTTCCGGCTTCTATCCTTCCAGTCAACTTTGATTTTTAAAAATTTAAATGCAATGCCAATCGTTATCTTCTGTCTTCTTAATACCTGTTCGTTTATTGTCCTCTATGCTTAGTAGTGTTTTTTCTCCTATTGTCTTACACTCATTAGCCTCTTGCTTGATGCGCAAATGACCATTCAAATATAAAAGTTGTCTCCCTTTAATTTTTTTTTTTAGGCATTTCACCCCAAGGAAGAAGGGATGCCACTAGTACGCAAGGGTTTACAGAGTGTGAGCGAGAATAAAGAGGCGTGAGGGAGGAAAGGATGAAGAGAAGAGCAGGGGATAGGTCATAGCATCTGAAGATGCCGATTGACATTACATTTGAATAGTTGGAGATTGTAGCTATCAGGGAAACAAGTAATAGGAAGGGAACTCCACAGACGGGAAGTGCGAGACATGAAGCTATTGGAGTAGAAGAGACGGCTACATTTAACCGTTTTCACAGTGGGACCATAATGCCAGCCTAGTAGCGCGCTTAAATTCAAGCCGTCTGGGAACTAGCGAAAGTGGCTTGTCGGAGCAGTTACTGTTAAAGTATTTGTAGAAAAGACAGAGGGAGGTGACGGCACGTCTGTGCGAGAGCGACTGTAGACGAGATATCAGATCAGGACCAACCACATTGCATATCCGATCTTGTCGAGGACCTTAAGGAGAACAGCGGGGGGCACTAGACCATTTATGGAAGCAATATTCCATGCAAGGGCGAATGGTTGATTCATAGATTTGAAGGATGGACTCGGGCTAGAAATACTTTTTGGTGCGACAAAAGGAACCAACTTTCCTTGCGGTGGATGAAGCAATTGATTCAATGTAATTGTTCCATCTCAAGTCAACGGACAATATAAGACCAAGCAGTCGCAAAGAGGTGCTCTCATGAAGTTGAGCATCAGACATTCTAATGGGAGACAGGGATGGTTCCTTGCGGTGAGTAATAGAGAGCAGTTTTGTTTTAGAGGCATTAAAGTTAACCACACAATTCCTGCCCCAGTCTACAACCGATTGGAGGTCCTTGTCGAGACTAACGGTCAGGTTAGTTTTGTCAGCGATATCAAGACAGGACTAAATAGTAGTGTCGTCTGCATAGATGCCTAGTTGGGAACTGATGACATCGGGGGGATCGTTAATGAAGATAAGGAACAGAGTAGGGCCTAGGATAGATCCTTAGGGAACACCTGCCTTCGTAGGAAAGGAACTGGAGGAGAATCCGTTAAGGACGACCTTCATTAAACGATTTGACATGAATGATCGTATTAAATCAAATAATCGACCTGAAATTCCTTATCCCTTAATCTTACGAATATGGCTGGCGTGCCTGACACTTTTTTGACGAAGTTAAGATTCGATTTAACGGTTTCAGTGGAACCATTTTACGGAAAAATGGCATTGACTGTTATGAATCGGATCTATGCAAGGGATGTTGTATACGCAGTTTTTGGTCACGGTAACCTTTCTCGGTTGAGGTGCTCTCGTATAAATATGTCTGTTTTTGATCTGATAGAGAGCGACGATGTACGCTTAGACGTGTATTTTGAGCGGTCATATCCCCTAAAAATATGCATTCCTCCAGACACCCCATCCCCACCTGACAAAAAAAAAGACAACAAAGAAAAAAAAAAAAGCAAAACAAAAAATAACACAGAAATTCAATCAGCATTACTTTGGTCAATCCCAGAATTCTACACTGACCGTGCTCGATCGCCCACGTATAAAATGGCGTCGTCAGTCCCATCTATTCTCGTCGTCTCTCTTTCGGGAATTCGTTTTGCCATTTCCGACTAACTGGCAACAAAATGGCGGCCGCGATTTCCATCTCCGGTCAGTCAGTAAAAAAAAACAAATACTTGAAATATCCGGGAAAAGCAAAAACAGTGGTTGGGGTGGGGGGAGAGAAGAATGAAAAACTAGTTGGGAAAGTAAATGGAAAGGTGAATGAGTTTGAAGGAGGAAGGAACATTAAATAAAGTAAAGAAATAAAGAGAGACAATGATGAATGAAAGAGACAGAGACAAGAATGTTTCGAAAAGAAAAGAAGAAAATAAAAAAGAACGGAAAGAAATAATGAAAGACAAAGATGCAAATACGAGAAGGCGGTGAAGAAAGAAAGAAAGAAAGAAAGAAAGAAAGAAAGAAAGAACAGGCAGATGTGTTTAAAGAAAGAAAGAAAGAAAGAACAGGAAGGAACGTGTATTTACTGAAAGAAAGAAAGAAAGAAAGAAAGTAAGAATGAATGAATGAAAGAACAGGAAGGAAGGTTTGGTTACAGAAAGAAAGAAAGAAAGAACATGAAGGAAGGTGTGTTTAAAAAAGAAAGAAAGAAAGAAAGAAAGAAAGAAACCGATGATACTGAATGAAAAGTGCAATCGCAAGAATCAGAAGAAAGACAAAAAAGAAAAATAGTGAAAAAAAACGACGTAAATTAATGAGAGAAAAACGAAGAAGAGAAATGGAGAGAAAGAAAGAAAGAAAGAAAGAAAGAAAAAGAACATGAAGGAAGGTGTGTTTAAAGAAAGAAAGAAAGTATTATAATGCTCGTATTATCTCGTAGTTCTGCTTAAAAATATTCCAAACAACAACAGATTAGTTAAGAAAAGGTTTAATCCCCATGGATACCAAATACTGCAGAAGGCACCGTAATAAGTACGACCCACTCTGCGACTGATTCTGCCAAAACTTTCATACGAACTGATGTCTCTCTCTTAGGGAATGGAAGAGTCTATGTTCAGCAATTTAGGGGAGCGAAGAACGGTCGTCTTTCTACTCAACAGAGGAACAGCAAGAAAGAAAGAAAAAAAGAAATTCAAAATGAACAACGAAAGAAACAAAGGTACATACATACATATATATATATATATATATATATATATATATATATATAAACAAAGATATATATATATCCGGGTTACACTGTATTACTACTACTAATAATAACAATAATAGAAACGATGTAGACTAAAATGCAACGAAGGACTGTGAGAAATTTTTAAAAAGTTAATGAAGCATTACGAAAACGTGCTACAGAACTTCCTCGATTATCCGTAACTCGATATTCCGGACTTCGAATATCCGGACGTGAAATGAAGAGAAAAATTAAATATACGCAAATTTTCTCATTATCCGAACTAAAATCCATACTCGACATTTCAATAAGATCTGTTCCAATAATTGTTGTTAACCTTCTCAGAAAATACTGATGAGGATAAGTGTGAAGGTAATGAATATTGTTCATGTCAAGATACAACAGTCCCAACTACCGGGGCAACGATTATGTTCGGCAAACGTTTAAGCTCGTTACACTTTCAGTAAGACGCTGCACTTATAGGCACGTCTTCTTTAAGCCGGCCTCGGGGGTTAGTGGCTGTAAAACGGGAGGCCAGCAAGAAAACAAAATGGCGCATTTTTTTTTTTTTTATCGAAAGCAAACTGAATAAATAATCTTAATCAAAACATTTGAAAGTATTATTTGATGATATAAACGTGTAGTGTAATTCGCCATATTTAGATGTACAGTGTAACCTGGATATAAGAGACACGGATATAAGAGATTTTTTATGGTCCCGACAACTCCTATATCCGGGTTACACTGTAATTGTCACAACTGCCCAATAAATAGAATTGACAAATCTGGCAATAACAAGGACGAGAGAAATGAAATTAATGAACAGGGCAAAAATAATATTAAGCAATCAAACACTATATGCAAGGCAAATAAACAGTAATAAGGTAATGAGTTCGTAAACTAAGAAGGGTCAATTTACAGTATAAACACTAAAATCCCTCCATTATGATTTGAAATTGCCTGATTATTTCGAAAATGCCGTTAAAAATTTGCGATCGATTGCCGTTTAGGATTTATCGACAATGTAATTTCGAACATTAGTAAGATAAGATAAAAAAAAATGTACAGTGTAACCCGGATATAAGAGAAACACGGATATAAGAGAGATTTCATCTGGTCCCAAATTAGAGCCATACTTACCTAAACAAAATAGACAAAACCCGGATATAAGAGAAACCCGAATATAAGAGACTTAGTCTCCGTTCCCGACAGCTCTCTTATATCCGGGTTACACTGTACCTAGTAAAGAGGTATTTATGTGTATTGTCATTAAGTAATAAAGAAACATCACTACTCGAGGCAAACGTGTGTAAACAAAGCCAGTAATGGCAGCCGTTCTGTGACGCGACGCGAAAAAAGTCGATCTGACATTGTCCATAACTCTTAAACGGCAATAGCACACAAACTTTTAATGTCATTTTCTGTTGTGGGCCTGTTTAGGAGCCAGAAAGAAAGACACCGAAGACGAAGGTAGGTTGAAAAAGTATATTGAAGATATATACAAAACAATAGTGTTAGTAATAAATAGATATTATCTACTACTCCACTTCACTTCACACTCTCCAACTATCCGACTCTCGCAGTTCGTATTTTTTTAGACGAGGAAGAGTTCATTATACTGTAGGAGGGTTTTCGAAATAATCAGGCAATTTCACGGCAACTATATAGTAAATTAAGAATTTATTAGTCATTTCCTAATATTTACTCGACAAGAGTCTTCTATAAAGAGAAAGTACCTATAAAAAATCAATAAATTATTATTTGAACATCTTCCTAGATTTTAAAGATTACTAATTGAAAACTTTTAAAAAGTATATTAAAAAGTGGCCCATGTAGTATTTGACCAGTACTTTTTACGGTAAAATGTTCGGGTTGTTTTTTTAACTGGTATAAATTTCTTTTTCGAATTAAATTTTGATTAACTTGGTTTATGAAAGAGATTTTTTTGTGTGAGGCTTTAATAAATAATGAATTCTTTTTTTCTTTTTTAAATTGGCTTAAAATTATTTAGAAAGACAACTGAAAGCTTTTCTAAATAAATATGTCATGAGCGAACCGTTTTTCCAAGAAAAAAAGGAATAATGATAGTGTCCTGAGAATTCTTTCGGTTTAAATTTTGATTAACTTAAGACGTTTAAATTATTTAGAAAAACAATGGAAAAAAATATTCTTAAGACAATATTGTCCTTAATAAATCTGCCTATAAGAAATGAAACAAAAGTGTAATTTCTCGATAATTCATGAAATTAAAGTAATTTGAAAAAAAAAAAAAAAAAATGGAACACATTTCTTATTTGTTCATGGAATGTGCGCTATTTTTTTTTCGGTAAATTTCTATTTTAACACCCACGCTAAATATCCCTTAAAATTTTCCCAAATCGTCATAATTCCGTGCAAATGTTCATACTGAACTCGAATTAACAATTAAATTATGAAGAAACCTACCGTTTTGGAGTTAACGCCAAAAAAAAAAAAAAATTCTTTCGGTTTAAATTTTGATTAACTTACATTTATTTACAAAAGCAATGGAAAAATATGAGGACAATATTGTCCTTAATAAATCTGCTTAAAAGAAATAAAACAAAATTTCGCCCTAAAATGTAATTTCTCGATAAATTAACTGATTTAAAAAAAAAAAAATAATAAAAACAATGCTACAAGACTTTACACTTTCAACCTAAACTTCATCTTTAAACACGTTTCCTCAAATAAAACGGTAATGATTTCGAAAAAAAATATTTTGTGTCATTATTCATCATGTCAAATCTCGACAATTAAATTAAGTGCCAATCTGACGGTTTCAAAATGGTCATACACATTTAATCTGACAATTTGTGTAAATACAAACGTCCATACGCCATATTGATAAGATAAAAGCTATAACTACACAGTAAATTAGGAATTAGTAATTTTCTAATATTTCTTCGACCAGTGTCTTCTTAGTCAAGTATATATAAAGCGAAAGTACCTATAAAAATGTTCAGTAAAATATTACTTCGAATATTTTCCAAAAGATTACTGGGTAATTGAAAACTATTAAAAAGTATATAAAAAACTGGCCCACATCGTATTTGACTAGTACTTTTTATGGTTAATATGAAGTATAAACACCAAAAGCTCACGATGGTATGAAATGGCCTGATTATTTCGATAATGACATTAAAAGTTTGTACGCTATTACCGTTTAAGAGTTATGGACAATGTGAGTTCGACTTCTTTTGCGTCGCGTCGACAGAACGGCTGCCATTACTTTTACATATGTTTGTAGTAGTGATGCGACGCGGAAGCTTTACTTGTCTTGATTACTGCGCGAAGCGCGAAGTCTAAAATGAATGCGCGATTCCAAATATAGCATTAAAAATGAAAAAGAAAAAAACGAAGAAAAAAAGAAGAAAATGAAAATTGCCTGCTAGAAAGGATAAAAAAATGAAATTTTCTGTTTTCTTTTTTTTGTTTTTTTCGACGATTTTTTTAAAAATTGTGTCGTGAAAGTTTCCCCTAAAATCAGACAAATAAAATATAAATTACGTGCCTGGAATTTAAAAAAAAAGATGTTTTCGCTTTTTTCAACGATTATATTTATTTAGAAAAGCATTTAAACCAATTTAATAAAAAAAAGGAATTTATTATTTAACAAAGCTTCACTTCCACAAAGAAACAATACTTTTAATTGGAAAAAAGAGTCTATACAAATTAAATAAAAACTATTCATTTAAACCGTCATAAGAAAATAGAAAGCGCATTTTAAAATAACTTTCGCAAAAATTGCGCATTAATCAAGACAAGTGAGAAGATACGAAAAGCAGTAAAAACGCCGTTAAGTGAGTAAGCTTTCGCACATTATTGATCCAGGCAGTCGTGTGTAAACAACGCCAAAATGGCGGCCGGACAACGCGAAAGAAGTCGAACTTACATTGTCGATTAATCCTAAACTCTAACGGAGCGTAAACTTTTATTGTCATTTTCGAAATAATCAGGTAATTTCACACCATAATGGAAAATTTTTATTACCGTGGGCTCTTGGTGCTTTTACTGCAAATTAACCCTAAGAATAGTGTTAACACACAGAAGGGGATACTGACAAGCGATCACAACGTTCTACCTTCAAGACAAGAATGAACAGAACTAAATCAACAAGCGGACAACTACCAGACATCGATAAAAAATGCCTACTAGATGCACACAGACATAACGCAAACGAATATGCAATATAATCCTGTATAGACAAACTAGAATTATGATACACCTACACACATGCATTATACACACAGACGCTGCTTGACAAGACTTATATATATGAAGTTTGCTTAACCAATGAAAAAAACCCACAAAAATTAAAAATACAAGAATGTTATTTTTCTCCTCGGTATTTCATTTTCCGATGAAGCTTTAAAAAAAGCGAAACATGTTAAAGAACATAACTAAATCTGACCGAGAAATGGCCAATTGTACTGGCGAGAAAGAAATCCCAGAATGCATTTGTGTGTTTTACCTATAAATTGAATCGAAGGAAGCATTCTTGTCTGTCCCATGCCTATTGAAGCTAAGAAAATGAAAAATTACTCAGAAAATTACTTTTTTAAAATATCATTTTTGATAAATGTCGTGGCCTTATTTGGGCCAGAAATAAAGACACAAAGAGAGGAATTGAGTTAAACAAATATATTAACAGAAACAGTAATACAAACATATACAAACGACAGTGTTACAGCAAGAATATTCGGCCCGACTGCTGAATACTTCCCTCACCAAAAGGCAGTACCTGCTCCTATTTATAGCTGGGAGAGTCCATGCGTCCGTGAGTAAATTACCATAACAATAAATTAGCTATTTATCGATCCAGAATTTCGGATCATTGTTTTCAACCGCTGTTCGAAGTTGTCCGGATAATCGTGAAATTACTATATCACGTGACCTTTACTTCCTACAAAATTTCTCGTCTCAATGACAAAAAGATGTTTATAAAACTAGAAAAGAACGTGTTATTATTTCATTTTGAAAAAAAAATGACTCAAAACGACTTTTCTTCTGATAACTGAGGACAGACAATAAAAAGACTTGTGCAGAAATGAAAATGGCGATTATCTTCCTTTGGTTGTGATGAACGAATGAAGTTCACGCGAGGGCCGCTTAGTGACGTCAGTACATAGCCCGACAAAAGCGGTCAGTTGTTAATTAGCTGCCTGTGGTCATGCATGGGCAAGGCTAGACCGACCTACTCGGCCCAGATGCTATGGTGCAGCACACACGCCTATTTCCCGTTAGGAGATTTTCACACTGCTTGTTGTTGCAGACATCTATTATTGTTTCTCGGTGTTGTGACACGTGTAAATATTTGTATATAATTTTATGTATGACTTATCAGTCTAAAAATCTGTTTGGGTAAAAAACATGTTTGTCATACCTTTTCTTTCAGTTATTTTGTTCCGTCTGTGCATTAAGGTATTACTATAACATGGATATAATAAAGCCCAAGGACAAATCAACCTAATCTGTTTCCACACTCATACACTTCACTATAATTGATAACCCACTATAAATTTAACGTTCGAACGTACACTTCTAAATGCTAATTACTAACACTCTTGCTTTGTATCTATCTGTATTTTCAATACACTTGATTCAACCTACCTCTGTCATCCGTGTCTTTCTTTCTGGCCACTAAACGGGCCAAAACATGTGATCTCGAACATTAGCTAGATCGAAAAAAAGTCTAAGATTCACGGATCTATTTTTATGCTAAATTTCAACAATATAGGGACCGAGAGACGATGATGAACGAATTGAATGATATGAAGGTTTACAACATACAAGAATAGAGTTTAATATTTTGGTTTGATTTCTTTCACGGCATATCAACCTCAATTGGTTTATTTAACGCCGACAAGATTTTTATTGCTGTTAATATTTTTATCTATCTATCTATCTATCTATCTATCTATCTATCTATCTATCTATCTATCTATCTCAGTATATATTGGTTTCGTTTGTTTTACGTCATATCAACCTCAATGGGTTATTTAATGCCAACAAGATTTTTATTGCTGGTAATATTTTTTCTAAAAATGTATTACTGGTAATGTTTTTTCTTTTCCAAAAATGTATATCTGGTAATAATATTTCCATCAAAAATTCATTACTGGTAATAATTTTTTTTATAAAAAGCATTGCTGGTATAAAAACCTGTTTTTAAACTTTAATAGTATTTTGACCACTTCTGTAGGGCTAACTATTGCCCATAGCTGAGACCCTAACAGGTGCTACCACCTCGAGTCAGAGGGGACGTAAGAATACCAGCAATTAAGAGGTGGTCCCAAGGTACTAAAAACCTCCTGATCAGAGGCCTTGCTGTCGGATGTAGTTATTCGTCTTACCCAGGACGTGGTGTAATTTATCGTCTCACCCAAGACACGGATGTAGTTTATCGTTTTACCTAGGACGTGGATGTAATTTATCATCTTACCCAGGACACGGATGTAGTTTATCGTCTTACCCAGGACGTGGATGTAATTTATCGTCTTACCCAGGACACGGATGTAGTTTATCGTTTTACCTAGCACGTGGATGTAATTTATCATCTTACCCAGGACACGGATGTAGTTTATTCTCTTACCCAGGACGTGGATGTAATTTATCGTCTTACCCAGGACACGGATGTAGTTTATCGTCTTACCCAGGACGTGGATGTAATTTATCGTCTTACCCAGGACACGGATGTTGTTTATCGTTTTACCTAGGACGTGGATGTAATTTATCATCTTACTCAGGACACGGATGTAGTTTATTCTCTTACCCAGGATGTGGATGTAATTTATCGTCTTACCCAGGACACGGATGTAGTTTATCGTCTTACCCAGGACGTGGATGTAATTTATCGTCTTACCCAGGACACGGATGTTGTTTATCGTTTTACCTAGGACGTGGATGTAATTTATCATCTTACTCAGGACACGGATGTAGTTTATTCTCTTACCCAGGATGTGGATGTAATTTATCGTCTTACCCAGGACACGGATGTAGTTTATCGTCTTACCCAGGACGTGGATGTAATTTATCGTCTTACCCAGGACACGGATGTTGTTTATCGTTTTACCTAGGACGTGGATGTAATTTATCATCTTACTCAGGACACGGATGTAGTTTATTCTCTTACCCAGGATGTGGATGTAATTTATCGTCTTACCCAGGACACGGATGTAGTTTATCGTCTTACCCAGGACGTGGATGTAATTTATCGTCTTACCCAGGACACGGATGTTGTTTATCGTTTTACCTAGGACGTGGATGTAATTTATCATCTTACTCAGGACACGGATGTAGTTTATTCTCTTACCCAGGATGTGGATGTAATTTATCGTCTTACCCAGGACACGGATGTAGTTTATCGTCTTACCCAGGACGTGGATGTAATTTATCGTCTTACCCAGGACACGGATGTTGTTTATCGTTTTACCTAGGACGTGGATGTAATTTATCATCTTACTCAGGACACGGATGTAGTTTATTCTCTTACCCAGGATGTGGATGTAATTTATCGTCTTACCCAGGACACGGATGTAGTTTATCGTCTTACCCAGGACGTGGATGTAATTTATCGTCTTACCCAGGACACGGATGTTGTTTATCGTTTTACCTAGGACGTGGATGTAATTTATCATCTTACTCAGGACACGGATGTAGTTTATTCTCTTACCCAGGATGTGGATGTAATTTATCGTCTTACCCAGGACACGGATGTAGTTTATCGTCTTACCCAGGACGTGGATGTAATTTATCGTCTTACCCAGGACACGGATGTAGTTTATCGTCTTACCCAGGACGTGGATGTAATTTATCGCCAACCCAGGAGGGGCATGCAATTTATCGTCTTACCAAGGACGTGGATGTAATTTATCGTCTTACCCAGGACACGGATGTAGTTTATCGTCTTACCCAGGACGTGGATGTAATCTATCGTCTTACCCAGGACACGGATGTTGTTTATCGTCTTACCCAGAACGTGGATGTAATTTATCGTCTTACCCAGGACACGGATATAGTTTACCGTCTTACCCAGGACGTGGATGTAGTTTATCATCTTACCCAGGACACGGACGTATAATTTAATGTAATTTATCGCCATACCCAGGAGGGACATGCAGTTTATCGTCTTAGCCAGAACGTGGATGTTTTTTATCGTCTTACCCAGGACACGGATGTAGTTTATCGTCTTACCCAGGACGTGGATGTAATTTATCGCTATACCCAGGAGGGACATGCAGTTTATCGTCTTACCCAGGACGTGGATGTTATTTATCGTCTTACCCAGGACACGGATGTAGTTTATCGTCTTACCCAGGACGGGGATGTAGTTTATCATTATACCCAGGACGCCAATGTAGTTTATCGTCATACTCAGGGCGGGTAATGGGTGGATGGATGGCTACATTTATGTAGAGAAAAAGAAGCGACTCGGGGATTAAGGGACAATACATTGAACCCCCGCTTATTCGCGTTTCACACATTCGCAGATTTTTCTTCAGACCATATGTACTTGTTATTAACGGAAACCCCGAATATTCGCGTGTTTTTCTGAAGAACATATGTACAAATTATTCATTGATTACTGCCTCGATTCGCGTATTTTTTTTCGATAGAACATATTTAAAATATTCTTGCATTATTCTCCTGTTATGTAAGTGATTTCAAAACAGTTAATTTTTATGGTGCAAATTGACAGAATTGTACATCTTCATTGTAAAAAACAAACGCAAAAACATGCGTAGTGAATGGGCTTTGTTCTTTGTTAGGGGCTGCAGCAGGGGCCTCAAAAGGGGCTTATGCTAAGTACGGGGGCATCATCACAGTTCTGTCTTTAAGGAAATGTTTTAAACTTTATATTTTACGTCTTGTTACACATTTTATACAATATTTCCAATGGTTGTATCGATCTATGCGTAATTAAAAACGATTATTGTACGCATGAAAGAAAATTTAGACTAAGTTTTTGGTCACCAATACTATATAAATGTTTTAAAAAGGATCTGAAATCTTTCTAAAGTGTTGAGGATGAAAGTTTAAGGTACATGGGGTTTTAACAATCAAAACAGGTACTTATAAGCATTTTTATGGGGTTTACAAGTATCCGCGGATTCTAACCGTTTGCAGCCGGTTTTTGGTCCCTAAGTGCCACGGATACGGGGGACTCAGTGTATACAGAATGTAATTTAAAATTATAATAATGCCGTAGACTGGATAGATCGAAATAAGAGAAGATAGATTCAACCACCGCCCGGTTCACACATCTCCCCGGCCTTTCGAAAAGGAGTAGAGGTTTATCCTTTATTTCCGGTTTAGGATTGGGTTCTTAGTTCGTTCTCTTAAATTCTACTGATTGTCTTTCACTATTTGACCCCACGATTACTATGGTACATAGAATATGGATTGAACTGCAGGATTAGATTAGTGAAAAGTTAAGCGGGATATTAAGAGACAGAAAAAATTCATTAAAAGCCAAGAAAAGATTATTGAGATACCACACGATATTTGTCCTCCTATATAGCAGCGAATGTTGGACAACCTCGTCAAAGATGAAGAAGTGACTTGAAGCAACAGAAATGTGCTTCTACAGAAAGATGCTGAAGATACCATGGGCCAAAAATGTGAACAATGATGAGGACATTTATGGAGCACGTAGGAGGCCTTAGAAGACGTAATACTCATGGAACCGATTTAAGGTCAGATGGACAGAGGAAAGTAGCGCAAAAATTGGCATGAAAAATCGCTGGCAGAACAGGTTTTAGGTGAAATAACGAAAAGACAAAACTGATTAAGAAATAACATGGACAGGGAGGTGTAGAGGGTCAAGATCACCTATGCCCTGAATAAGATTAGACGGTTAACAAGGTCTTGGTTTAATGATTAAATGTTACCGCAAATTCTGTGCTAACAATTTTTTCCTCCTGCAATTCTCATTTGTGAAACTCTCTTCCGGCTTCTTGCTTTCCTGTTAACTTTGACCTTCAAAAATTTAAATGCAATGTCAATCGTTATCTAATGTCTTTCTGATTACTCTTCTATTGTTCTCGCTCAATTTTCGCTTGTGGAACTCACTTCCGTCTTCTTGCATTACTGTTAACTTTAATCTTCAAAAATATAAATGCAATGTCAATCGTTATCTACTGTCTTCCTGATTACTCTTCTATTGTTCTCGCTCAATTTTCGCTTGTGGAACTCTCTTCCGGCTTCTTGCTTTCCAGTCAACTTTGATCTTCAAAAATATAAATGCAATGTCAATCGTTATCTACTGTCTTCCTGATTACTCTTCTATTGTTCTCGCTCAATTTTTGCTTGTGGAACTCCCTTCCGTCTTCTTGCATTACTGTTAACTTTGATCTTCAAAAATTTAAATGCAATGTCAATCGTTAACTACTCTCTTCCTGATGACTCTTCTATTGTTCTCGCTCAATTTTCACTTGTAAAACTCTTTTCCAGCTTCTTCCTATCCAGTCAACTTTGATCATCAAAAATTTAAATGCAATGTCAATCGTTATATACTGTCTTCCTGACTACTCTTCTCTTGTTCTCGCTCAATTTTTGCTTGTGGAAATCCCTTCCGGTATCTTACTTTCCTGTTAACTAAGATCTTCAAAAATTTAAATGCAATGTCAATCGTTATCTACTATCTTCCTGATTACTCTTCTGTTGTTCTCACTCAATTTTCGCTTTTGGATCTCTCCCCCAGCTTCTTCCAATCCAATCAACTTTGATCTTCAAAAAATTTAAATGCAATATCAACCGTTATCTACTGTCTTTCTGATTAATCTTTTATTGTTCTCGCTCAATTTTTGCTTGTGGAACTGCCTACCGGCTTCTTGCTTTCCTGTCAACTTTGATCTTCAAAAATTTAAATGCAATGTCAATCGTTTTCTCCTGTCTTCCTGATTACTCTTCCATTGTTCTCACTCAATTTTCGGTGGTTGATCTCTCTTCCAGCTTCATCCTATCCAGTCAAATTTGATCTTCAAAAATTTAAATGCAATGTCAATCGTTATCAACTGTGTTCCTGATTACTCTTCTATTGTTCTCATTGAATTTTTGCTTGTGGAAATCTCTTCCGATTTCTTGCTTTACTGTCAACTTTCATCTTCAGAAACCTAAATGCAATGTCAATCGTTATCTACTGTCTTCGCGATTACTCTTCTATTGTTGTCACTCAATTTTCACTTGTGGAACTCTCTTCCGGCTACTTGCTTTTCCTCTCAACTTTGATCTGCAAAAATTTAAATGCAATGTCAATCGTTATCAACGGTCTTCCTGGTTACCCTTCTATTGTTTCGCTCAACTTTCGCTTGTGGATCTCTCTTTCATATTCTCAATATCCAGTCAAATTTGATCTTCAAAAATGAAAATGAAATGTCAATCGTTATCTACTGTCTTCCTGATTACTCTTCTATTGTTCTCGCTTAATTTTCGCTTGCGGAACTCCCTTCCGGCTTCTCGCTTTGCTGTTAACTTTGATCTTCAAAAATTGAGATGCAATGTCAATCGTTATCTACTGTCTTCCTGATTACTCTTCTATTGCTCTCGGTCAATTTCTTCTCCTGGATCTCCTTCCGGCTTCTTGCTTTCCTCTTAACTTTGATCTTCAAAAATTTAAATGCAATGTCAATCGTTATCTACTTTCTTCCTGATTACTCTTCTGTTGTTCTCACTCAATTTTCGCTTGTGGATCTCTCTTCCAGCTTCTTCCTATCCAGTCAACTTTCATCTTCAAGAATTTAAATACAATGTCAATCGTTATCTACTGTCCTCCTGATTACTCTTCTATTGTTCTCGCTTAATTTTTGCTCGTGGAACTCCCTTCCGGCTTCTTGCTTTCCTGTTAACTTTGATCTTCAGAAATTTAAATGCAATGTCGATCGTTATTTAGTGTCTTCCTGATTACTCTTCTATTGTTCTCACTCTATTTTCGCCTGTGGAACTCTCTTCCGGCTTCTTGCTCTCCATTCATCTTTGATCTTCTAATAATTAAATGCAATGTCAATCGTTATCTTATATCTTCTTAATTCTTGTTCTTTTGTTGTTCTCTCTCTTTAATAATGTTTTTTTTCTCATATTCTGGAACACTCAGTAAATATTTGCGTATCAGTAGCTTTGTTGTCTCATCGTTGAAGGGGGATTTTGCATGCGTAGCTTAGGTGCGACACAAGGCCGAAAGCTATCCATTAATATCAAAAAAACTTTTCAGTCGTACGTGATCTAGCGAGTCAAGCTTATTAACCATTACACCCCGTCGAAGTATTAGGGTTGAGATGATTAAAAGAAATTTTACGTCTTTGTGGATTTATCGCCTTGCTTGGGAGGAAATTAAAAGTTGTAGATCGAGACCGCGAAATGGAACAGTTTCGAAAAGAGAAAGAAGGTAACGTATGCGTTCAATTGTCGGAACAATTCTTTGCTGGATCCCGAAATAAAATGAAAAAGTAACACACTTCAGTCACATGTTTTTAGTTTTGTTACCACGAAGGCACTCGAGAAGTTTTGAAAGCGAAAGAGTTAACGAAAAAAAAAAAAAAAAAATAGAAAAGAACAAAGAAAATTATCAAAGTACAGTCAAATAAAGGAAAAGAAGAAAGCAAAAAAAAAAAAAAGAAAAGAATAAAAATAAAAATGATGGAAGGATGGGGTGGGTGAAAATTATTTGACAGGCAAGGCGAAGTACGTGATTTTACACGAAGCAAAAGATTTTCCAATATACGTGAACAGACAGAAAGTCGAAAGTTTTTCCTCGCCTGATCAATAGAATGATTTTGGACACTTTGTGATAACTTTGCGATTGTTATAAGTGGCCGAATGGTAAAGACGTTCGGGTTTTAACCTAAAGACATTGGTTCGATTCTCCCTATCCTTTACCGAAAATTGCTTCGCAAAAAGCAAACGTTACTAACCTGATCGTGATTGGCATCTTTTCGGAGGAACCGATAACAAATATCGTGCACACCCGGGATATGACTTTTTAAAAACAATTGATTCTTTGCATCATAATTCGATAAACTTTTGTTAAAAAACAATGAATAAGAGTTTAATTCAGTTCTTTTTTTTAATGTCACTCCCAACACGATATTTCTAAAATCGTACATCCTTGTGCAAATTACTTCAAACAAAGCGTCGATAGAACGGCTCGGAGTTTCATACTCAGTACCTGAAGATTGCAACATCGCATAAAACTCCGAGTGGTGCTATATCAACGTTGGATGTTATGTATATTCACTAATATATACTTATAGCTCTGTTTCATAGCACTGAACACTGTTTTTATAACACCTGAGAAAGATATTTATGCAAGTACAACTATGTTTTTTATCATACGCATAGCTATATATATATATATATATATATATATATATATATATATATATATATATATATTAAGGCATGTTTCATTAAAAAATTTAGACAAGTTTTGTCTATTTATTTTAAGGAAAGGAAGTCACCATATTGATTCATGTTTAAATCCAATCTAATCTTTCGGCTTATATAAGCCATTATCAAAGATGACAATTACATTTCAATATAACAAGCAACACACGGACAGGAAGATAAAGCTATTTATTCAATTTTGGGGTTGATTGCTGTAGTTTATTCTAACTATTATTTTGGCGGGAGTAGTTTTTAATTTGTTTATTACTTCATTTATTTATTTGGATTGATTATCTTTATCTTCTTCTTTTTTCTAACGGTTAATTTCTCGGGATCGGTTTGTTTATTTATTTGGATGAATTTAGATTAATTTATTTTACTTGTTTTTTATTATTTATTTATTATACTGTATATTATTATTTATTATATATATATATATATATATATATATATATATATATATATGTGTGTGTGTGTGTGTGTGTGTGTGTGTGTTGGGATGAAATATAGATCAAATATGGATTGGAATTAAGGAAAGGGTACTTTGAGAGCTTAATACTAAGAATATTGCCAACTATAAACCCACGTCAACAACCTTACATTACATCACCAAACTTTATTGAATCTGTTCTTAAAGAATCTAAGTTATGTTTATCTTAAATAAACAGTATTGACGTAAACATGTTCCCAGGTCAGCATACGAAAAAACAACAAATATAATCTTTACTAGAAACACACACACACACACATAATATTATATATATCTATATATATATATATATATATATATATATATATATATATATATATATATAAGACTTCTCATGTTTCAAAAATGAGAACCGAAATCATCCAGATAATTATTAAAATTAAGTTGAATTGAAGTGTTTAGTTTCGTTTCATCTTCAAGCGAAATTTTAAAAACTCTTATGTAGCGAAGGAATAATATTATTATAATAAAGCTTTACTTATGTATGGAGCATTGTCTTCTTAAAGATATATATATATATATATATATATATATATATATATATATATATATATATATATATTAGCATCTCCTAAACACTTAGAAACACTGCGATTTTTCTACACTGACATACATGTAGCAATATTATCGTTTATTTTTTTCGGATAGACTTGGAACCTATTAATTTATTGAAACTTCAGATGAACACGTTATCTTTCCTTGAATTTAGAACATCACAAACAATTATACAAACCTTGGGTTAAAAGAGTTGAAGGCACATATTAAGGCACATTTAGACAGCGAAAGATGTCTTTCAAAAGCTAAGCAAAGTATTAAGAAACAAGATGATTTAATTGGAAACAAAGAAAAGAGTACTGAACTGCTATGTAGTATATGGCACTGAAGCTGAATCTCCTCCTCACAGATGAAGAAGAAGCTTGTGACAACAGAAATGTGGTTCTGCAGAAGGATGCTGAGAATGCCGTGGAATGAACACGTGCACAACGGTGAAGTTTTAGAGAAAATAGAAACAAAATGTACATTTATACGTATCATCAGACAGAAACAGTTGACATTTCGAGGGTATATAATGAGCAAAGAGGGCTTCGAAATTTTGATACACACAAGAAGGCAAGAGAGACAGATGAAAACAGTGCTTAAGATCCCTAGTGAGCTTATGTAAATGATTGTCAGATCAAGGATTAACAGAAGCTAATGGTAAGAGTAATCGTTTCCTTATAAGGAAACGTTTACCATTCATTGATCGAGCAGTAGTTAGTACTGTCGATTGATAATATTTCTCTTAAAAGGAATTTTCAGGAGAATAGGTTTCTCAAGTCTAGTAGCTGTTATGACTGTTTCTAGTATTGACGGTGTTTTCCTTCCTAACCACGTCCTGGGTATGACGATAAACTACATCCGCGTCCTGGGTATGACGATAAACTACGTCCAACAACAAGGCTTCAGATAATGTTTTCGGCAAAATAATCGTGCCAGCTATGCGTTTTTTGGAAACAATAATGTTGCCAGCTATGCGTTTTAGAAAAGATAATGTTTCCAGCTATATGTTTAATAGTACTGTATATTTAATATATGTATAGGTGTGTGTGTATGTATGTATATATATATATATATATATATATATATATATATATATATATATATATATATATATATACCTTAATTTGGGATTAAATGACCCACAGTGGTTGATATGCCATAAAACCCAACCAACCAACGAACCAACCATCCTAACCTTTTATTTGAAGTAGTGAAATAGTGATACTTTTATCTTGTAAACAAAATATTATTTCTTATATAAATTTATATTATAATTATCTAGAATAAATAACTAACTAACGGAGACTACCCTGTAATTAACCAAACTCTAACTACACCCTTGTGCAAATTAATTGAAACAAAATGAATATTTCCGTTATTATTACCTTTTTCATAATTTTCTAATGAAACATGACCCTATGTACATGTTAGTACAAAGTATGTCCATTCCACGGAGTCATTCCTTTCCGATTGACCACAGACTTTCGATTGGATTATAATCAGGAGAGTTTCCAAGCCAGTCGATAGTACTTTGATTTGCTCACCGGTAGGGCTTGCCAGTCTGTTCGTGCAGCGTTTCAATTTACGTACGCTTCCTTGGAGTATCGTCTATCGCAGGCAATGGCCATAGGACCATTAATCGACAATCGGGACAATAGTGTCTGAGCGTGATAAAATCTGATGCAATCACGGATGACGCAATATTTTTCAATGTCAAACAAATTTCATCAAACACCCCGAAAATGCATTCATACTACTGCACACCACTGCAAATGACCTAATCCGAGAAAAAAGAAAATTACACGCCGTCACTCTAGTGGGCCTAAAACAGAAACTAAAGCAGTTGTTTCAATTAATTTGCACAAGGGTGTATATAACTATGGCAGTACTAGAACTTCCTGGAGCTTTCTAGAACTTCCTGGAGCCTTCTAGAACTTCCTGGAGCCTTCTAGAACTTCCTGGAGCTTTCTAGAACTTCCTGGAGCCATCGAGAAGTTTATGGAACCTTCTAGTTGTTTTTGTTTATTTGTAAAGTTGTATGTTATGCTATAGCTATAAACTAATAAATGCGTTAAAAATACATAAGTACTATTGATATGTCCCGGGAAGGGCTATATTTGAACGAAGTAGCTAAGTGGTTTTGGCTACTATAACCAAATGGAATACGGTAGCAGTAATCGACTGGTACGCGTCGTAGTCGCAGGTAAGAAGTGTAGATCAATGGCGTAGTCCAATGGGCGTCGTTATAGACTTAGCTCTCAGACTAAGGCTCTTGACTCTCCTACACATCCGTCTGTATTTATGACGGACACCAGCCAATCATATGCCAGTGAGGGGGAACACAGGTGTATGTATATTCCATTACATCAACTATTCAATTACATCATTAACAATTTGAAAAATAAAGCTTCTGAATTGATTTTTTACCCT
>OZ010614.1:16617616-16655116 GCA_963932145.1 Acanthosepion lycidas
GCGCGCACACATGAACACACATAGACACGCGCGCACAGGGATACATATACACATACACAGAATTTCTTCCCCCACCCTCTGTCCTGTAACATTAACGAAATCATCACCGCAATCACACGTTCGATTTTGATTGCCCCCAATCGAAGAATGTGAACCGATTGATTTTTTTTTCTTCTTCTCAATTATCAGGACGAACCCCTTTCTCAACTTTCCCCGTAGCTTAAAAGCAACTGCTCATACTAATTTCTTGTCATTATCATTACGATGGAACGCTATTATGAACATCGTAATCGTAGGCAGTTTTATAAATTATGCATCTCCTCCTGTTGACAATTTAAATATGTTGTAGTGACCCGCATAATAGCCCTCACTGATAGTTCCACTTGAAGTAAGGAAATGCAAATAACCAAAACTTGTTCCTACCAAAGATGAATCACATAGAATACATAAAAATGATTCCTTCTTGAAAAAAAAAAATCAATAATTATAATCCAATCACAAGTTTTAAAAGATTTGCTTCCAGACAGGCAGTTACGACTCAGAAACTTATTTAAACACTTGGTTTTTTTAACAGATTGAGATAGATTTTAGGAAGATGGGATTAAATATACAGTAGAATCCTTGACAACCGGACTAAGAAGGCTTTTCGGATATAAGGGGTTATATTTAGATTAAAATAAAAGAACTGAAATCAGGCTTACCATTTATTTTCAATGTTTTATAGTAAACAAAATAAGCTAATGGCGAGTGAAATTTAACGAAACTGATTTTAAGGAAAAAGAAATAAATTATGTAATGTTAATAAAAATTCGTTAAATTAATGATGCCACGTCTGCAAAACAAATAATGTAACGAGGATTTTTTAATCGCTGTTGCATGAAGATTCTTTCTCTTCTAATGTTATTCTCAACTTTTTCTGCATTTTGTTTTGCTTTTGTTCTTGAATTTTTTTAAATGAAAGACATTCTTTAACTATATGTGCATTATTGCAATCGTCATAGTTTTTTTTCCATATAACTGACAACCTTTTCAATAGCTTTTTCGATTTCAGTCCAGGTTTCATTACAATCTAGTTTTTTTATTTCCTTCTTCATTGTGACAGTGTGAACGCTGGAGAATAGTTTCTTTGGAAGATTTTATATCATACAATGTTGACTTTCCTATGTTGAACTCAGCCATTAGTTACAATTAACTTTCACCAGCGTCTAGTCTGTTTAAAATTTCCACGTTTTGTGATAACTCCAAAGTTGTTCTTTTCTTCTTATTCCTATCATCTTTTACACCAATACAAGCCATCAGGTTGGAATAAGGATAAGCAATTATCCGTATATAATTACATATAACCAAATAGTTCAAATATACGCATCAAAATCATGTCCGAATATGGGGGATTCCGGATGAGGGATTCCAAATATGAGGGATTCCGGATATGAGGGATTCCGGATATGAGGGATTACGGATATGAGGGATTACGGATATGAAGGATTCCAGATGTGAGGGATTCCGGATATGAGGGATTCCAGATGTGAGGAATTCCGCATATGAGGGATTCCAGATATGAGGGATTCCGGATATTAGGGATTCCGGTTATGAGGGATTCCGGATATAATATATTCTAATGTATATGAAAATAAAGAATAAACGATTCAGCAATGATTTAGCAAATTGTGTCAAATTAATGATAACATATGGCGATACAATTTACCAAAACTCATGAGGGAAAATCATTTCCGCAAAGTTTTCTTCGTCCTGTTGTCAGCGATTCTGCTGTAAAAATATATAATCATTGTTCATTCTTTATTTTACAGCTTCGATTAGGAATGGCGATAAATTGCAATTAGTGTCCTTTTAGGACATCCGTAGAAAAAAAAAAAGAAGTCCTGAGCGCACGGACAGCGGCAAAAGAAACGATGTTGAAAGCCCAGGAACTGTATCAAGAATCCGACTTGAGTTCGAACTTTGCCCTAAGATTTCTCATTCCAACCCATTATCCAATAAACCACACACAAATCCACATTTACAGCACCTGATATTCCCGAATGGTCACCCATCTAGTTACTCACTGGGTTCGACGTTGCCTAACTTCGGTGGATAGATTAGCTTAATGGATAAATGTTGGGTTCGGTATAAACGTAGATGGTTATTGAATGAGATTGTCGTACAGGTAGGTTGTAAGAGACGCATATGATTAGGATAGGTAGGATGGATAACGGTTGACCCTCGACCTGAAGATGCTAAGACAATAGTCGTCCTAAGGATCTTCAGATTTCAGTGTCACACTTCCTGCAGTCCGTTTCGGAATTTTTCTTCATCAATTTTCTACAAAAATTAACCCGTGGACGTGAAAGGATTAAAATAAATAAAAATAATACATGTAAATTATTTAACCAGATACACACACATTGGCCAAACTGGACAGTCATTCTGGCAAAAGATAACAGTTCATTGCCAACAGATTAGGGGCCCCACACCAGAAAAATCCCACTTAGACAAGAAATAGAGGAATAGTGGAGGGTAAAATCTTCCAAATTTTAGTGTCTTCATATTCTGCGACTACAGAACCACTGAACAAAGGCGGATTAATAAGGAAACATTTTTCAAAAAAGTTCAAAATCATACTTAATTCATTGCATAAGTAGATTCTACCAAATTCCTCTTACCATAAACGACATATAAAACCAGTTACGCCTCTTGATTTTTTATTTTATTTTTATCGTTTGTTCAAAACGGAAGCGTCGGCACGTGGAGATACACATAATTAAAAACATTTTGGAAATCTAAGCAAATAAAAAATAACAAATTATTTTTCTAAGAAAAAAAAAACACTGAAAATCCATTTGTAAGTAACAAAGTTTTAATTTTAGTCTGTAAAAATACATATATTATTGTAGGGAGACCACAGTTGTTTTCCGTTGGGTTGAGCTCATGGGAGTTCGGCCCCTTTAGGGAGGAGAACTCTTCTGTCCCTTATAGTTTTTGCTTCCGTCTTTTTGAGGAACGGCCTCTTTACCTTCCTGACCACCAGGGCGTCCACAAAGGTGGAAACTAGTCAACATTTGCACGGCCTAGCGAAAGAAAAAAGTACTTTCTATTCACTTATCTGCGGACGATCAAAGGCCATAATGTTCTTTCTTTGTTCTCATTCTGTAAACCTCCTCGTTCCTTTGGGACAATATGGACAATCATTTGTTTTGGGACATATGGAAATCTTTTTTATATATATAAGTTGTTTGCCTTATTCAATGTTTTGTTTGTTACGCTCGCGTATCTCGTCTTTCTATATTCACATTCAGTGTTAGTGTATCAATGGCTACGCTTCTGCTAATATTAGTACTCGGTATACTACTGGAAGGCTAAAAAATACATTATTCTTCCTAACACAAAATAGTCGGTAAACTCTGTGTGGTCGATAATCTATACTAATATTATAAATAAATCTCTATCTATAAAAGGCCGGATGTGTGTGTGTGCGTTTGTGTGTGTGTGTGTGTGTGTGTGTGTGTGTGTGTGTGTGTAACGAATGCACGGCCGCAATTTTCGACGGATTTGCACCAAAATTTACATGCACATGCTCCAAGTTACTAAGAAGGCCAAGACCGACTTTGCATTTCCCAACTCCCATCGATATTGGAAATAATCGATTTTTTCATGCTTCTACGGCAGTTTTCATGTAGTTTGCAGCATTTTCTACTGGCCGGAGTCAACAGCTGACTGACACGAATATTAACTAGCATGCAAAAGAAAAACGATAGCTGCATTCGTCACAAGTGGGAAATTAGGTCGATTTTACTGTCTTTAAACTACAATCTCCCATGACAGTAAAATCGACCTTGGTAACCGAACGTTCATCTGTGGCCGAATCGGTTAAGGCACATCAGGCTATATGACGGCTCCGTATAGGATACAGATTCGATTCCTGTCGGAGGACGAATATTTTCTATGACAATTTCTCGGACATTCAGGCTGGTAAATGTTGTTTAATACTGTTTATTATAAAACAAAGCATTTACTCAAATATTTGTATCTATAAAAAGAATGTATACACATAAAAATGTCTTAATATATATATATATATATATATATATATATATATACATATATATATATATATATATATATATATGTCTTAATATATATATGTCGTAATATATATATATATGTATGTCTTAATATATATATGTCTTAATATACATATGTCTTAATATATATATATATATATATATATATATATATATATATATATATATATATATATATATATATATAAATTCATTGCATAAGTAGATTCCTCCAAATTCCTCTTACCATAAACGACATATATAGCCAGTTACGCCCCATGATTTTTTTTTATTTTTATCATTTGTTCAAACATACATATATATATATATACTTTCAGAATCTGGTTCTAGCTTATACAATATGATCCTCGCCCTCTCTAACCTTCTAACTTTCTGTCCTGGGACAACAAGGTGCCTCACACATTTCATGTACGATTTCATTTTCAAGCTTTTTTTTCCCACTGTTCTTTGAAACTCCTCTCTCACGTGCCAAACGTCTTATGGATCGATTTGGGTCTTTTTCTAATTGATCTCTCTTCTTTTAAGTTGAAATAATGACCCCGCCTCTCTTCCTGTTGTGACCCACTGATCCAGTTTTCCTCTCTACTGTTCCGTCTTTTTGAAACTTATTCTCCGTTCTCTTGATGTTTCTTGAAGGAACTTTGAAGATGGAAGTTGAAGCCCCTAAGGAATTTCGTCGGTGATTTCAGTCTCGTTCTGGCAGCTCCTGCGACGGCGCTAGTGCCAGACTGTAATGGCCTTGCTGTTCGTTTGGATACCTCAGCGACGTGAACAGCGGGGGCGTCCTGCAGGGGCAACATCTTGTCCTCCATACCGTACTTCCCAGGCTTGATCCTATCTTACAGATGTGTGGGTTCAAACCTATGGTCATTTATGACCAGTCGATGACTATCGATCTGTAGCTCTTAATAAATTTTACATTTTTGTTGTCTCTGCTATCCATTTACGCGAATTCGTTAGACAGGGGTTATGAGTACTTATCCTCTGCTCCTCTTGCCTTCAAACTGCCATGTGAGTATCAAATTTTCCAAACCGTTTTTCCTCATTTTGTTTCCCTGAAATTTCAACTGTCTCTTCCTGCTGTTAAATATAAGTGTCCATTTTCTTTAAAATTTCGTCGTTGCTCACATGTTCGGTCCATAGTATCCTCAGCATCCTTCTGTTGAACCACATTCCTGCTGCTTCACGTCTATTTTTTATCTGCGAGGATATTGTCCAGAATGCACTGCTATATAGGAGAACTGATATTACATGACATTTCATAACCAAATTTTTCTGTTTGCTTAGCTTTTGGAAGGCATCTTTCGCTATCCCATTATGCCTTCGGATTTCAGTGTGACACTTTCGTCCTCTGTTAGAACCCATTACTGTTGCTTCAAGTTTCTTCTTCATTCTTGAGAAGATTATCCATCACTCACTGCCATACAGAAGGACACATGTCATAGAACAGTTTTGTACTTGTTTTTCTTGTTTCTAGCAAAAATTTTCTATTTCTTATTAATCTGCTTAGCTTTTGGAAGGCATCTTTCGCTATCCCATTATGACTTCGGATTTCAGGGTCACACTTTCCATCATCTGTTAGGACCCGTTAATGTTGCTTCAAGTCTCTTCCTCATCTTTAAGAAGATTATCCATCACTCACTGCCATGCAAGAGGACACATGTCATAGAACAGTTTTGTACTTGTTTGTTTTTTTTTGTTTCTAGCGAAGCTTTTCTATTTCTTATTAATCTGCTTAGTTTTTGAAAGGCATCTTTCGCTATCCCATTACACCTTCGGATTTCAGTGTCACACTTTCCGTCCTCTGTTAAAACACTTCCTCGATATTTAAATCGTTGTACTTGTTTGATTTTGTGTTCTTCAATTTGTCATTTGTCCGTTGGGCTGTCTAGACAAGAAAAATAGGTGTGTTTATTTAACGACATATCAGAACTATTGTCAAATATTACTATGAATTGGAATTCACTAGAGCAAGTGTCCAGTTTTAAATACTTGTCTAAAGATGGTACCTACAGCTTGGGATTCTGAACGAATTGCCGTAGCCATGGCAACAATGGCCAAATTAACAAGAATATGGAGAAGCAAAATCAGCTTTCAAACAAAGTACAGACTGTACAAATCGCTGGTAGTCTCTATTCTCCTATATGGATGTGAAACGTGGATACTGTTGACAGAAACTGAGAGAAGGTTCCAAGCGTTTGAGAAACAAATGCATGAAAAAACTGCTTTGCATCTTCTATTGGGAAGATAATTCCAATGGGTTTGTGCGGAAAAGGGTTGAAAGTTTTGTGGAACACGAAGAACCTCTCTTCTGGCCATTTTCAAACGGAGAAAAATGTCATTGTTTGGACACATTACGAGGCACGGCAGCCTGTGCAAGATCATCCTGCAAGACACCGTTAAGGTGGAAGTCGGGGAGGATGCCAACACAAAAAATGGTTGGAGAATGGACAGGCATAACTACCAGAATTGCTTATGGCTGCCGTTGATAGACCGTTGTGGAAAAGAGTTAGTGTCGATTCTACATTCGAATCCGCCCTACGAATACAAAGGTCAAGGGGAGGAGAAGGATGATGATTCTATCTATCTATCTATCTATCTATCTATATATATATATATATATATACATATATTAGGTTGGTGCAAAAATAATATCGTTTTTTGACGCATTTTTTAACGTCAAAAAACGATATTATTTTTGCACCAACCTAATATATGTATATAATTACAAGTCATGACAGCCTATGCAAGACGATCATGCAAGGGACAGTTGAAGGTGGACGTAGGAGAGGACGCCAACGCAAAACCTGGTTGGACAATGTCAAACAATGGACAGGTATGACTATACCAGAATTGCTGATGGCTTCCGTTGACAGACCGTTATTGAAAAGAGTTAGTGTAGCTTCTGCATTCGGATCCGCCCTACGAATACAAAAATAAAGGGGATGATGATTTTTTCTATCTATCTATCTATCTATCTATCTATCTATCTATCTATCTATCTATCTATCTCTCTCTCTCTCTCTCTATATATATATATATATATATATATATATATATATAAGGTGGACGGAGTCGAGGACGCCAACACAAAAAAATGGTTGGACAATGTCAGAGAGTGATTATACCAGAATTGCTGATGGCTGCCATTGATAGATCGTTGTGGAGGGGATTCAATATGGCTTCTACATTTGGATATCCACGACGATTACAAAAGGTTGACATATGCCAAGTTTTTATATGGCAATATTGGAGATACAAATTGTTTTCACGCTAAATTTAAAAGGTACACCCACGTACACTTTACACTAGCTTAGAATGGTAGATATACGCCTGGTTTACATAAGACTCACGAAGATACACAATGGTGCAATTTATGCTAGCATTAAAAGGTATACACAAGTGTGAATTACACTATATTGATTGGATCATTCATTCGTTTTTTACGGTTTATCAACCCATTGAAGGTTATTTAAAACCAGAAATTTTAGAATGTAAGAACTTTTTTAAGATAATAATAATCTAGTAATACACGTCTTTACTAATTAACCCATATATGGGGAGAGATGTGGTGGATTCATACCTAATCAGAATTTGTTAAACAAAGTATATGGTTATAAAGTGGGGAGTGAATTCTATTCTAAATCACGGATCCCTCACTTTGGGTCCACGGTAGTTTCTATATATAATCCAGAGGCTGTAAATAAATGTAAAATACATGTTTTTCTAGCTAATCAGTATTTGGTTGATTGATTCTTTTTTACGGTTTATCAACTCTTTGCAGGCTATTTAAAGTTAGAATATATTTTTTAAATGTAAGAATGTATATTTAGATAATAATGTTCAGTGATAAATATCTTACTAATTAACCCATATATGGGGAGAGATGTAGTGGATTCATACCTAATCAGTATGTTAAACAAATAAGAAAGTATGTGGATATAAAGTGGGCGGGAATTCTATATTAAAATCAATATATAAACAGATCCCTCACTTTGTGTCCACGGTAGTGTCTATATATATTCCAGAGACTGTAAATAAATTTAAAATACTTGTTTTTCTATCTAATCAGTATTTGGTTGATTGATTCTTTTTTTACGGTTTATCAACCCTTTTCAGGCTATTTAAAGCCAGAATATCTTTTTTAAATGTAAGAATGTATATTTAGATAATAATGTTCAGTGATACATAACTTACTAATTAACCCATATCTGGGGAGAGATGTAGTGGATTCATACCTTTCCCAAAGTTATCTGGGCGCAAGTGAATATAAGAGACCAAACTGGAATTGGAACTCGGCTCTCCGATTAACAATTACCATTACTAATTGCCCAACCCGCACACCCAAACTTACTGCGTCTGGTATTCCGAAGCGGTCACCCATTTAGGTACTGACCGGGTTCGGCGTTGCTTAATTTCGATGACCGTGCAGGAACCAATGTTTGAACGTGACGAAGCCGAAAGTTAAATATTAGGTTGGTGCAAAAATAATGACGGTTTTTGAGGTTAAAAAATACGTAAAAAACCGTCATTATTTTTGCAACCAAACTAATACTTAAAAAACTGTAACATGGTTCCGTTTTTACACGAAGTGGGGGATAGATCCTATTTACAAGAGAATTAATAAAATATCGGTATACTTTCTTTTTTACATTGAAGTAAAAAATATGAAAAGATTGTCACAGGGCGGTATGACCCATAATACATCAAAATGGTTTGAAAATATTAGTAACTAGCTCCTGAGGACGGCTCTTGAGCGGGTCTTCATCACAACAGACAGAGACGGTTAGATACGGTAGACAACGATAAACTAGAGAAGAACTGAAAATTGATCGCAAAATTTTATTATCGTATAAATATTTAAACTTACCTTTTAAAAGTTCAATGATAATTTTAATGGTGCGACTTAATTTAAAGCCAGTTTGATGCAGGTAGGTCCTTACTTTACGTACAAACAATTATTTGTATTTCATAGGTTTTGTGATGTTAGACGTTAATATTTAACGCCCCCCCACCCCAACACGAGGGATGTATGTGGCACAAGGCCGATTTAGCGTGGGTTCTCCGAGCCCGTAGGCTCGGCCAAAAATATTCCCTTTGAACCCGTATAAAAAGGTTCAGGGACTGTCTACCTCCCCGGATGAAACTTTGCCCCGTGACAAAGCTTCGTCCGGGTTCCTCTCTACCGAAACAGAGAGTTAGACAGCAATGAACGTTTGTGATGTTAGGCGTTTACTTGTCGTCACTTTTGTCATGTCAACGAATGCTCACGTTCGTAATTCTCGTTGTTGCCGAGACTTTGGAATCGCATATACTAGTATTAACTCTTTCAAATAATAGTCGCACTAGTAATACTTGTTCGAATAGTAATCGCCAAATAGTAAACAGTAGAGTTATTAGTATATGGAAATACTGTGGAGGATAGTATAGAGAATAGTGATCACTTAGACGCCAGGCTTTACCATTATCTTTCCTTTACGATCACGTGGTATGCTTATGTTTTACTCACTGTTGATCTGTGTCCAAACTCCAATCTCGACAACGACACTTTATACCTATACAATGATGCGTAACTTTCGAGGGATTTCGCCATTAATTTAAATTATTTCCAAATTTATTTCCAATTGTTATCATACTGTAGTGAAGTGAGACCAAAGAGGCGATCATGATCGCCATTTGTAATCTCGCCATGGCGGCTTTACAAGTATATATATATATATATATATATATATATATATATATATATATATATATATATATATATGAAGAAATATAGTCTTAAGATGTGCTATATTTATGGGATAAAGTGCTCAATATCAGAGATAGAGCGTATGTAAATATAAAAGTGAACATAGAAGTCAATCCTTAGAGGCGACAGTCTGTCTCATGCTAGATGCAATCGTCAGGTCACACGATTGCATCTAGCATGAGACAGACTGTCGCCTCCAAGTGTTGACTTCTATGTTCACTCATATATATATATATATATATATATATAGAGAGAGAGAGATAGATAGATAGATAGATAGATAGATAGATAGATAGATAGATAGATAGATAGATAGATAGATATGGTGCGATGGGTAAATTGTTGCCATTTGAATGTTTTTAGTTTCATCGACTGCACAATAAAGTGGGGTCAGTTGGGCACCGTTCGTGAGAAAGAAAAAAAAACACCGTGACGCAAATCACTCTGCCAGAAATTTGGAAAGGGATTGCTGTGCTGCTTGGCATTCGCTCCGGAAGCTCTAATACGAACATTTCAGAGTATTTGGGTGTCAGTCAGATGACAGTGCATAGGATTCGGAAAGAGTTGGAGGAGTCTAATTGTGACTACAAATGTGCGGCAGCTCGGAAAACTCATTGTGATCGTTCTGATAAGAAACGAACTCCCGAATTTGTTGGTTAGGGCTCCAGACTTAACGCGGGCACCTACGTCAAGTGCCTTGCGGGGGTAGTGCTGCCCTAAGGGAAGTGGGTGGCAGCTGATCATAAACCATACTACTCGTCGCACAAGAGTTTGTTCCTTATCCAGGTACACGACGACCTTCTTATTGATTAAGGCCGTAAAAAGCTTACTGACGACACGCAAGAGATTAATGGGTCTAAACTGGTAAGGGAGGATCAGTCGCCCCCGTTTTTGAAGACCGGGTATTCGCTTGCCACCTAACACAGCCTGGGGAAAGATTTCTCGTTCAGGACTCTGCATCATGGCAGGCAAGCAGGAAAACTCAGTCATGGCTGTCAGACAATTTCTGCGACCACATCATCCCTTACATCTGGCCACCTATCTCCCTAGACCCCAACATCCTTGATTATTATGTGTGGGGTGCAGTTGAGCGAGAGACCAACAAAACTCCTTGTAAACACCAAGGCAACTGAAGGCACGAATTATGGCAGCATTCGTTAACTTATAAAAGTAGACCGACCAGAAGAGTTGCAGGAGATTTCGAAGTCGTCTGGAGGCCGTAATTGAAGTCATTGGCGATTTTATTGAATAAATTTACTCTTTAGTATTTCAAGATATTTTTGTGGAATTTTGGTAAATATATCTGTTAAAATGAAATGTCAGTATTATTTTCACTTTTTGCGGAATGTAGACGACAATTTATCCATCACACCCTGTATATATATATATATATATATATATGTGTGTGTGCGTGTATGTGTGTGTGTGTTGTAGTGGGTATAGGAAACCTATATAAAACTCTTTTGTTTGTGTCGGTTGACAAATACACTTGGGAGAAGGAAAGTAACAAGAATCACAGAATTAAGAGATAGGGTGTGCGTTTTCTTCATTTTTTTATCCCACCCTCGCCAATCTACGGCACTTTTCCGTTTCCTTCCCTTCCATTTTGTCCTTTACCCCCGTGCTGTAGTGAAGAAACCCGACTCTGGGCGCTTGGGCTAGAAATTAACAATCAATACCGCGTTTTTCCCTAACGTATCGATTTGGAGATGGGGGATTGGCGCTGTCCTGTTCGGGTCGGAGACGGAGTTCGGCGTCGACGGCACGTGGGAAGGGCTGGTGCACAGTGGTGACGCAAATCAAGGTGACCCGAAAAGGTCAGTCTCCCGTTTGCCAAATTGCAATATATATTTAGCTGTGGCCTGTGCGAACTTCGTAAAGCCCCTGGACGAAAGCACAGAGAAAGGGAGAGGTTGAAGAGAGTAAGAGAAAGGAAGAGAGAGAAAGAGTATGCGTTTGTAAGAGAGAGAGAAAGAGAGAGAAAGATAAAAAGAGCGAGAGAGAGAGAGAGAGAGAGTGGGGCAGAGATAAATAGAGAGAGTGATTGAAATCTCAAGAGGAAAAAGTGAAATTTAACAAAGCGGGTAGAACAGGCGAATGGTTATCCTGGATTTTCACGGGGAGGAACAAAGAGAGGCGACGGTCCAAGTGAACGTAATAGAAGAAGTGTACTAAAGAGGGGGGGGGGTTAGAAAGAGATAGGGAGGGGTTATGTTGAAAAGAGAAAGAAAGAAACAATGAAGGAAGGAGAGAGGAAGAGAGAAGAAATATGAAACAGAGGAAAGTGAAAGGAAAAAAGAAGCAATAAATAATAAAAGAATGAAAGAAATATAAAAAAAGAGAAAGAAAAGAAAGAGAGACGCAGAAAAGAAAGAAAGAAAGAAAGAAAAGTTAACGAAAGAATAAAAAAGGAAGGAAATATAAATCGAGAGGAAAAAAGAAAAACGGAAGAAAGAAAGAGACAAGCAGATAGAAGCAAAACAAGAAAGAGAGAAAGAAAGAAAGAGAAAGAAACATAAAAAAGAAAGAAAATAATTATATAGAAGCAAATCAATAACAAGGAAAATAAAATGGAAGTATGGGGTGAAAGAAATAAAGAAGAAAAGAAAGAAAAAATGGATAAATTAATATAAGAAAGAAAGAAAGAAAGAACAGGAAGGAAGGTGTGTTTACAGAAAGAAAGAAAGAAAGAAAGAAAGAACAGGAAGGAAGGTGTGTTTACAGAAAGAAAGAAAGAAAGAACAGGAAGGAAGGTGTGCTTACAGAAAGAAAGAAAGAAAGAAAGAAAGAAAGAAAGAAAGAACGAAAGAAAAAATGTATAAATTAATATAAGAAAGAAAGAAGAAAGAAAGAAAGAACAGGAAGGAAGGTGTGTTTACAGAAAGAAAGAAAGAAAGAAAGAAAGAAAGAAAGAAAGAAAGAAAGAAAGAAAAAGAAATGGAAAGGGAGGAAACAAGGAAGATAAAAAGTAAGAAAAAGAAAGAAAGAAAGAAAAGTTAACGAAAGAATAAAAAAGGAAGGAAATATAAATCGAGAGGAAAAAAGAAAAACGGAAGGAAGAAAGAGACAAGCAGATAGAAGCAAAACAAGAAAGAAAGAAAGAAAGAAAGAAAGAAAGAAAGAAACATTAAAAAGAAAGAAAATAATTATATAGAAGCAAATCAATAACAAGGAAAATAAAATGGAAGTATGGGCTGAAAGAAATAAAGAAGAAAAGAAAGAAAGGACCAGAAAGTAAATAGAAAGAAAGAAAGAAAGAAAGAAAGAAAAAATGGATAGATTAATATAAGAAAGAAAGAAGAAAGAAAGAAAGAAAGAAAGGAAGGAAGGAAGGAAGAAAGAAAGAAAGAAAGAAAGAACAGGAAGCAAGGTGTGTTTACAGAAAGAAAGAAAGAAAAAAGAAAGAAAGAAAGAACAGGAAGGAAGGTGTGTTTAAAGAAAGAAAGAAAGAAAGAAAGAAAAAATGAATAAATTAATATAAGAAAGAAAGAAAGAAAGAACAGGAAGGATGGTGTGTTTACAGAAAGAAAGAAAGAAAGAAAAAAAAAGAAAAAATGGATGAATTAATATAACAAAGAAAGAAAGAAAGAAAGAAAGAAAGCACATAACTTGGAAAGAATTACGAGCGAATGATTTACAGAAAGATATATAGAGAAAAGTGAAATGGAAGGAAGAAAGAGACAAGCAAATGGAAGCCAAAGAAAGAAAGAAAGAAAGAAAGAAAGAAAGAAAGAAAGAAAGAAAGAAAGAAAGAAATGAAAAAGGAAAGTAGTAAGGTGAAACGTTTGAAAGGAAAAAAGAAGTAGTAAAGAGAAAGGAATGAAGAAGAAAAAAGAAGGAAATAATGAACAGAAAACATGAAAGATAGAAAGAAAGAAAGAAAGAAAGAAAGAAAAGATAACGGAATGATAAAGAACGGAAGGAAGAAAGAAGGAAGTAAATATAGAAAGAGAGGGAGGAAAGAAGAATGCAGTTAGAAGTAAAACAATAAAAAAGAAAGAATAATAAAGAAAGAAAGAAAGAAAGAAAGAAAGGAAAGAAAGAAAAAAGGAAAGTAAAGAAGCGCGTTTTAAAAATAATGAAAGAGAAGGCAAATCAAACCACGCGAGAATTAAGGGAGGTGACATGAGAAGGAGAAAAGACGAAAAAGAGAGATTAAAAAAAAACAGAAACTGAGATATATATATATATATATATATATATATATATATATATATAGATAGATAGATAGATATTTAGATAGATAGATAGATAGATATTAAAAACAGCTAGCTAGGTATATAGAGAGATACACAAAACATATAGATAGACATGAACATGCCGAGATATTAGGTTGGTGCAAAAATAATGACGTAATAATGTCGTTTTTTGACGTATTTTTTAACGTCAAAAAACGACATTATTACGTCATTATTTTTGCACCAACCTAATAGATAGATAGATAGATAGATAGATATGAACTGAGTGAGATAGATAATTTTAGAAATATATATGATCGTACTGATATAGAAAGGAACAGTCTGTGACATATATATATATATATATATATATATATATATATATATATATATATATATATATATATATATATGAAGAACTATAGTTTTAAGGTGTGCTATATTTATGGGATAAGAGATATCAGAGACAGAGCGTATGTAAATAAAAATATAAAAATGAACATTGAAGTCAACACTCAAGGGCGACAGGCTGTTTCATGCTGAATACAATCTATTTTTATACTTTCATAAGGTTTTGAAAGGCAATTTAGAAAGATTTTTTTTAAATAAATATTTTTTAAATAAGCAAATAAAATCGATTTATCTAATTTAAAGTTGCTTATGGAAACTTACCCACACACACATGGAGTCTCCCAGCTATAAATAGGAGCAGGTACTGCCTTTTGGAGAGGGAACTTTCGAACAGTCAGCTCTCATAGTCGGACCGAACATTCTTGCTGCAACATTGTCGTTTGTATATGTTTGTATTACTGTTTCTGTTAATATATTTTTGTATAACTCAATTCCTCTCTGTGTGTCTTTATTTCTCCCCTTGACAAGACCACAACAGATAGATAGATAGATAGATAGATAGATAGATAGATAGTGTTATGGTAATTTACCCACGCACGCATAGACTCTCGCAGGTATAAATATGAGCAAGTACTGCCTTTTGAGGAGATAAGTTTCCAGCAGTCAGCTCTGACAGTCGGACCGAACATTCTTGCTGCAACACTGTCGTTTGTATATGTTTGTATTACTGTTTCTTTTAATATATTTGTTTAACTCACTTCCTCTCTTGTGTCTTTATTTTCTGGCCCAAATAAGGCCACAATATTTATCAAAAGTTATAATTTTTAAAAAGTAATTTTCGTGAGTAATTTGTCATTTTCTTAGCTTCAATAGGCATGGGAATGACTGACAAGAAAGCTTCCTTCGATTCAATTTATAGGTAAAACATACAAATGCATTCTGGGATTTCTTTCTCGCCAGTACAATTGGCCATTTCTCAGTCTCATCAGATTTAGTTATGTTCTTTAACATGTTTCGTTTTTTTTAAAGCTTCATCGGAAAATGAAATAACGAGGAGAAAAATAACATTCTTGTATTTTTAATTTTTGTGTTTTTTTTTCATTGGTTAAGCAAACTTCATATATATAAGTCTTGTCAAGCAGCGTCTGTGTGTATAATGCATGTGTGTAGGTGTATCATAATTCTAGTTTGTCTATACAGGATTATATTGCATATTCGTTTGCGTTATGTCTGTGTGCATCTAGTAGGCATTTTTTATCGATGTCTGGTAGTTGTCCGCTTGTTGATTTAGTTCTGTTCATTCTTGTCTTGAAGGTAGAACGTTGTGATCGCTTGTCAGTATCCCCTTCTGTGTGTTAACACTATTCTTAGGGTTAATTTGCAGTAAAAGCACCAAGAGCCCACGGTAATAAAAAAATTCCATTATGGTGTGAAATTACCTGATTATTTCGAAAATGACAATAAAAGTTTATGCTCTGTTAGAGTTTAGGATTTATTGACAATGTAAGTTCGACTTCTTTCGCGATGTCCGGCCGCCATTTTTGGCGTTGTTTACACACGATTGCCTGGAACAATAATGCGCGAAAGCTTACTCACTTAACGGCCTTTTTACTGCTTTTCGTATCTTCTCACTTGTCTTGATTACTGAGCAATTTTTGCGAAAGTTATTTTAAAATGCGCTTTCTATTTTCTTATGACGGTTTAAATGAATAGTTTAATTTAATTGGTATAAATCCTTTTTTCCAATTAAAATTATTGTTTAATTATAAAATTATTGTCTAAGTGAAGCTTTATTACTCCAATGTCCACTCATATATATATATATATATATATATATATATATATATATATATATATATATATTGTGTATTTTTAGGTAGCAATTCTTCATTGACCATTAAATAATATAGACAAGTTTGTGTAAATAGAAAAAAACTTGTCTATATTATTTCTAAGTAAGTTCCTTTCATATTGTCTGATAAGCTTAATAACATATCTCACTTTTAGCCAGATATATAGCATATCTTCAAACTTAATCTTTATTTTATATATATATATATATATATATATATATATATATATATATATATATATATTATATCAAAGCTTCTTAAAAGAAGACTTCAAATCAGCCACGCTTAAAAGATGAAAAATTTGCAAATAAATAAATAATAAATATCGTATAACTTAGAATATTTTTCTCATATATATACACAGTGTGTCCATAAAGTTCGTGTTCACTTTAAAAAATTTATAACTTTATTTGTATTTGCGATAGAAATAATTTGTAAAAAGGATTAGAAAGAAGTAAATCTATATTTTTTAAGATTTTATTGAAATTTTATTTAAGTTTCCACATATCCTCCATCATTAGCAATACAAAGGGTGATACGATTTTGCAGTTCACGGAAATCATTTGCCGACTGATTTACAGTAATGCCTGAAATCACATTTTAGCTATACTTAAAACTAGGTACATTAAACTTTATAACATTTTTTACAGATTATTTCCATTGGAAATACAAATTAACTTATAAATGTTTTTAAAGTGCACACGAACTTTATGGACGCCTTGTATATATCTATATTTGTTTATTTTGGCAGAAATTATTCTTTCATGCACATTCTATTGAATACGACAGACAAGGTGCTTTTATTTAGTTTTTTTTATACAATGAAGGAGGCTAGCTTAAATGCCACCCGATAGAGCGGCTTTTAAGCTAGTAGACACACACACAAAAACACACACACATATATATATATATATATATTGGGCCTTCATTCCAATGGGAAGGGAGGAGCAGATGCGATAGGCGACAATAAAATATGGAAGAACTCAAAATTGATCACTGCATTTAAGTACTGCATTAATATTTAAGCTTACCTTTTAAAATTTTAATGATAATTCTTCTGCCACCACTTAATTTAAAGACAATTTGATGTACGTAGGTCCTTACTTTCCATACAAACAATTATTTTTTATTTCACAGGTGACTTTCGCTATATTTCGCAACTAATTTCAATTATACCCAAAATTATTTCCAAGTTATAAAAATTGTTATCGTACCAAAAAATTCGTCGCAAAAAAATCCTGTAAAATATCGTCGAAAACAATCGGATTAATGAAAATTTTGGAATCCAAAACTTCGGGATTGCGACTCCGGATGCGACTCGGAAGGTTTTTAATTTGCACACGGAGTTGGCCTGATTCCAAACTGATATGTTGGGCGATGACGTCTAGGACTACTGTGGAAAACAGGGACAATTTTATTTTGAAACTTTGTAATTTTTTCATTTGAAAAAATGAGCTATTGAAAGTTAGAGAATTGTGTCCCTTTAATTGTTTTTATCAGCCAAGATGGCGGAAGCTGAAAACAATCGGAGTAATGAAAATTTTGGAATCCAAAACTTCAGGATTGCGAGTCCGGATTCGGCCTAGCATGCTTTTAATTTGCACACCGAATCGGCCTCATTCCCAAATGATATTTTTGTCTACGACCTCAAGGAGTAAATTTGACAGAGTGACAAATATCTCACACATTTAAAATTATTTGGTATCCACAGATCATGGCATATCCACACGTCACTCCATCTCAATCTATATTTTGGAAATCATTATAAATATTGTTAAAGACTCCAGTTACATTTTCATCTTCTTTTTCATATATATATATATATATATATATATATATATATATATATATATATATATATATATATATATAATTTTTTAGATCTAGTTAATTTTTTTTTTTAACCAACATCTAAAATATTATTACAGTTAGATTTACGATGAGAATATTCGAACACAGTGGCGTTCCATATCACGTGACGTCCGCATCTCACGATGGGCGCTATTTGTAAACAAAGAAGAAAGATTGAGGTCAATATGAAATATCAAATATATATATATATATATATAAATAAATACTTTCATATAAAAACATTATTATTTTTTTTCATTTGCAACTTTCTCTATATATACATATTAAGAAGGTATACGTGGCTTTTCATTATGCTCTCTTTCTCTTTCTCTCTCTCTCTCTCTCTATATATATATATATATATATATATATATATATATATATATATATAAATATATGTGTGTGTGTGTGCGTGCGTGTGTGTGCGTGCGTGTGTGTGTGTGCGTGTGTGTGAAAATATATAGAAATAGGAAAGAACTCGTTAGGTAAATAATCCGAAGTTATTTAGTATTTTTGTTTTTATTTAAAAAAAAAAAATCAGTGCCCAATACAAAAGTAGAGCCTAAATATAATTATTTATTTTTAAAATATAATTATTTATTTAAAAATATGATTCCTACGCTACATAAGAACATGTATATATATTAAATAGTATATTAAAAAATCTCTCGAATTTCATCCATTTATATATATATATATATATATATATATATATATATATATATATATATATTATTAAGAAATGGGTTAAGTTCGACAGATTTCTTTTTTAATTTTTAAATGGCTACTCCTATTTCAGTAGATTCCCTATTTTTATTTATTTATTAAACAGTATATTAATTTATTTACATCTACCGGCCTGAATATATCGAGAAATCTTATTAGAAAAATATGCATCCTCCGGCAGGATACGAACCTGCGTCCCCTAGGGGAAACCGTCACTAGATCTGACCTGCCTTATTCGGAATTTGCTTGATCAGGAGGTCCTACGTGACCGAGTGGTTTATGGCACATCAGGACTAACCACAGTTTCCCCTAAAAAACAGAGGTTTCTCTACCTTCAGAGATACGAAAAACGTGAAAGAAAGAATGAGGGAATTTATGAATGAAAGTAATAGAGGAAAGAGAAAAGAAAAAGAGGAGGGGACCAGAAAGAAAGAAAGAAAGAAAGAAAGAAAGAAAGAAAGAAAGAAAGAAAGAAAGAAAGAAAAGAACAAGAGGGAAAAGAAAGAAATAAAAAAGAAATAGGAAACAGAAAAATAGGAACGATAACGAAAGAATAAAAAGAGGAAAGACAAAGCTACGAAATAGAAAGAAAGAAAGAAAGAAATATGAAGATATGAAAGAAGGAACTATAGAGAAAGAAAGAAAAATAGGAAAGAGATAGCAAAGGAGGAGAAAGAAAGAAAGAAAGAAATCGGAAAGAAAAAGAAACAAGGAACAAGGAATGCACAAAAGAAAAAAGTAAGAAAGAAAGAAAGAAGAAATCGGAAAGAGAAAGAAAGGAACTATAAAGAAAGAAATAAAAAGTAGCGAAGAAAAAGAAACGAAGGAGAATGAATGTAAGAAAGAAAGAAACGAACAAACAAAAAAAAAAAAAGAAGAGTAGAAAAGACCTGAAGAAAAAAGAACAGAAGAAGGAAAGAGATAAGAGATAAGAGTAGAAAAGAATGGAAAGAGAAAAAGAAAGAAAGAAAGAATAGAAAAGAACGGAAAAAATACATTTGTCAGAAAGAAGTAAAGGAGGACATATAAATCGAGAGAAAGAAAGAAAGAAAGAAAGAGGGAAAGAAAGAAAGAAAGAAAGAAAGAGGGAAAGAAAGAAAGAAAGAAAGAAAGAAAGAGGGAAAGAAAGAAAGAAGCAAAAAGAAATATGATGAAATGAAAGGAAGAAACTATAGAAAAAGAAAGAAAAATAGGAAAGAGAAAGCAGCGAAGGAGAAAGAAAGAAGGAACGAAAGAAAGAAAGAAAGAAAGCAGTAATAATTAAATTAAAAAAGAAAGAAGAGTAGAAAAGAACAGAAGCATAAATAAAAGAAAAAAAGAAAGAAAAATGTGCCTGTCATAAAGAAGTACGAAGGAAGGATGTAAAGAGGAAGGAAGGAAGGAAAGGAAGGACGGATGTAAAGACGAAGGAAGGAAGGAAGGAAAGGAAGGAAGGATGTGAAGATGAAAGAAGGAAGGAAGGAAGGAAGAAAGGAAGGAAGGAAGGAAGAAAGAAATGACGAAGGAAGGATGTAAAGACAAAGGAAGGAAAGAAGGAAGAAAGGAAGGACGAAGGAAGGATGTAAAGAGGAAGGAAGGAAAGAAGGAAGGAAGGAAGGAAGGAATGAAGGAAGGACGAAGGAAGGATGTAAAGAGGAAGGAAGGAAAGAAGGAAGGAAGGAAGGAAGGAAGGAATGAAGGAAGGACGAAGGAAGGATGTAAAGAGGAAGGAAGGAAAGAAGGAAGGAAGGAAGGAAGGAATGAAGGAAGGACGAAGGAAGGATATAAAGAGGAAGGAAGGAAGGAAGGAAGGAAGGAAGAAAGAAATGACGAAGGAAGGATGTAAAGACAAAGGAAGGAAAGAAGGAAGAAAGGAAGGACGAAGGAAGGATGTAAAGAGGAAGGAAGGAAAGAAGGAAGGAAGGAAGGAATGAAGGAAGGACGAAGGAAGGATGTAAAGAGGAAGGAAGGAAGGAAGGAAGGAAGGAATGAAGGAAGGACGAAGGAAGGATGTAAAGAGGAAGGAAGGAAGGAAGGAAGGAAGGAAGGATATACACCGTGACGAAGAAAATCGGAACGGAAGAAAGAAAGAGGCAAGCAGGTAAAAGCAAAACAATAACAGAAAGAAAGAAAGAAAAATTAAAATAAAAATTAAAAAAAGAAAGAAGAAATAATTATATAGAATAAAATAAATAAATAAAAGGGAAAATAAAATGAAAGAATAGAGTGAAGGAAAGAAAGAAAGAAAGAAAGAAGAGAAGAGAAGAATAAAGAAAGAAAATGTAAAGAAAGAAAGAAAGAATAGAAGGGTAAAGAAAGAAAGAAAGAAAGAAAGAAAGAAAGAAAGAAAGTAGAGTAAAGAAAGAAAGAGGGGGTAAAGAAAGAAAGAAAGAAAGAAAGAAAGAAAGAAAGAAAGTAGAGTAAAGAAAGAAAGAGGGGGTAAAGAAAGAAAGAAAATAAAGAAAGAAAGAAAGAAAGAAAGAAAGAACATGAGGGAGAAAGGAAGGTGGTGCGACAGATTTACAAAATGATTGAGAGAGAAGGGACGAAATATTTAAGTTAGCGAGTTAAGTCGGAGCCAAATTATTCCAACAGCATTAAATGTGGTAAGAGAAATAAATGATTCAACGCTTGAATGGGAGAAAGAAAAAAAACAACAAGAAAGAAAGGAAGAAAGAAAGAAAGGCAAATGAGAGAGAGAGAGAGAGAGAGAGAGAGAGTGAGGGAGGTAGGATTGTTATATAATTTGGGGAGATTTGATGTTCTCCAACGGGTTGGTGTTGGGAAGACATGAAAGCGGCTGGTTAGATAAGAATAACAAAAGCTTGATTTGCCGCGCTTTTTGTTTGTGTCGACCTCTTGATGTTTGTTGCGATTAAGTAAGTTCAATTATTGTCAATAGGCGTGTGTTGATTGCAGCAGATTTTGTAAAGGCAATGCGCAAATCCAGTCCGACTCTAAAGGCAACGAAATACAGCGACAGACTTGAAGGAAACCAGAAGTGCGGACACACCAAGAAACCCCGAGAGAAAAAAAAAAGAAAAAAAACACCGTTAAATAAAAGTATACTAATCAAGTAAGCAAATACTGTCTGGCTGCTAGAGGAGATAGTAATTCCCTATTGCAGACGCCTGCCTAGGCACATTTGTCCGCCTTACAATGCAATTATACTGAATTGAATTTAGTTACAGTTTCTAGAAATGGTTGATTTGTTTTTTTACGGGTAATCAACCCTTTGTTTTTTTTTGTTTTTTTTAAAGTCGAAATATATTTTCATTCACTTGCATTCGGGCTGTTATTCTCATTGCTATATTCACATCGTTTCAGCCGTTTCACGCTCCGGCTTTCTTCAGGTGATTGGAATTTCGAACCGAACCCTTTATATCGTCCACCGAGGTAGATTGTTCTAGTTCCACGTACCATGCCTCTTCCGGATGTCGCAGTTATTCCCCTTTAACTCAACTCCCCACGTTTTGTTCACCCCTGTGGCCTGGTATTGAACCCACAACTCCTTGCGTCTAGGCACTCGATCTAACCAACGTCTTTATCTAATGGACTATGTGTTCTTGTACTCGAATTGTTGGGACTTATAAACCTAATGTCTCACTATCATCTTTACCAGTGCTCATATTTCATTTTTTTTCTATTATTATTATTGCGTTTTTTACCAGACCTTATATTGCAATTTTTGTTGTTATTCATTGCTTTTCTCTAGAACTACTTATTTACTGGTTCCTATATTGTATTCATTTCTATGCTTGGCCGGCTCAGGAGATTTTTGTGGCCTAGCATATGTGCTGATTTTTTTTAAGTTTTAATATTTTCCAGTGATGCTCTCTGTCTATTATTTCAACCCACGGAGGGGGGGTGATCATAGGGAGTTGAGTTAAAGGGAAATAACTGAGACATCCGGAAGAGGCATGGCATGTGGAACTAGAACAATCTTCCCCAGTGGACGACATAAAGATTTCGGTTGGAAATCCCAATAAGGCAAGTAATCATAATACCTCATCTCAGAGATCCAATCACCTGAGGAAGGTCGGAGTGAACAACGGCCGAAACGTTATGAATATGGCAATGAAGATAAGGATAACAGTCCGAATAAAGTAAATATTGTAAGTAATCATAATACCTCATCTCAGAGATATAGACAGATATTTTGATTTTTAAGAATAACTTGTTTATTTAATTGCTGGTGTTCACGGGTCCACCCTGACCCGGGGTAGTAACGCCTGTTAGGGTCCCAGCTATGGGCAAATAGTTAATTATGAAACTGGGTTTAAAATGGGTCTTAATACCAAGAATACTTTATATAAAAAGAAAACAATATTATCAGCAATAAATTTTTGAAGATGAAGAGTATTACTAAAAATACGTTTTTGAAAAAAATATTCCCAGCAATACATTTTTGTGCAAAAAAATATTACCGGCAATACTTTTTCTGAAAAAAATTATTACCAGAAATAGATTTTTGAAGGAAAAAATTATTACCAGAAATAGATTTTTGAAGGAAAAAATTATTACCAGAAATAGATTTTTGACAAAACAAAATATTAGCAGCAATAAAAACTTTGTCGGCATTTAATGACCCATTGAGATGTTGATATGCCGTAAAACACAACAAACCAAACAAACTAAACTGGTCACCGATTTCTCATTCCGAGCCGGCTTTCCAGTACAGTTTTTTATTTGTTTTTTCCAGCATTCTTCCATTTTTTTTCGTTGCAAATATATATATATTAGGTTGGTGCAAAAATAATGACGTAATAATGTCGTTTTTTGACGTTAAAAATACGTAAAAAAACGACATTATTACGTCATTATTTTTGCACCAACCTAATATGTGTGTGTGTGTTTGTGTGTGTGTGTGTGTGTGTGTGTGCGCGCGAAGGTCTGGTCCCCCCCCAATACTAAGTATGATTGAAAGAAATATTAAAATACACCCTCTCCAAACTCGACCATGTCTCTCACACCACTTCTCGCTGCCCTCTCTGTTAAATTGCATAAACTTAATGCTACCCGTCAAAAATGTGAATTTTCATTTAATCCTTAGTTTCATTTTTTGGAAGTGTTATCTGATGATCCATGCGTCCTTTAAAAGGTCTCTTGTGAAATAAATTATTATAATGGAACCTTAAAGTGGTTTGTTTTTCTTTAAATTATTAGCTCTGGATTTACATTGAGCTCTCTGGAATTCATCCTCCTTGGGAATACCCATACGGATTACCAAGTTTTTCATAACTTAACTGTATATATGTATATATACAAGTATATGATTGGTGTATATGGAATGCATTGCAATAACCAACAATTACTATTCTTAAAAGAGTGCTCAAGACACCGAGGGTGTTGAAACAATATAGCTATTTTTGTAGTGATTTTATAACATATAGATTTTTTTTTATAAATTTTTTTTTAAATAAATAATTATATATATATATATATATATATATATATATATATATACAAGCAGGAGCGTTTATTTCGAGCTTCTCGTGTTTAACGCGACTAGAATTCGAGTGGTGTCCTGTCAGTCCACCGTTCGCACTGTTAAATAAGGAGAGGTTGATATTGGGAATGAGATGTTACCGTTAATGTGATTTATTTAGTGTTTTCAGCCAGAATTTTCTTTAAGGGTTCTTGTGGATTGTGGCAAACAAGATCTTTTTTATGGCACTTTTTAAGTGATATGTGATGTGTCTACACAAAGGTAATGCCATATAAGGCGTCTAACAAAAAGATAATATCTGGGACCCTAACAGGTGGTACCACCTCTGGTTAGGGTTGTCGGAGTTAGCTCCTCCTTAATTGTTCAATAGGGGTCGCTCTCCCTACACTATAAGTACTGGGCGACTTCTCGCCTCGTTCTGTTTTGACTTTGCATTTCGGCGGACCCATCTAAAAATGTAATCTCTCGCAGAGATCCGCGTTTTTGCCCACTTGTGGGAAAACACCAGGAAACACACATACGCGTACGTACGAACATTTCGCCAAAATACCATCTCTTTACGTTCACATGTCACTTTTAAATTTGTTGTTTAATACATATATATATATATATATATATATATATATATATAGTGACACGCATAAGTATTGGATACATGTTATTTTCTGTTATAACTCTAGTTCATGTTTGCCATTTTGCCTGATATTTGGTAAGCAATATCTCATAAAGTTGTTTTAGTTGTATGTGGAAGGAAAATTAAAAACTCATGGTTGAATCCATTTTTTTTTTTTATCAAAGTTCAAAACTACCCTATGCAAAAGTATTGGATACATCAATTTAATATTTTGTTTCACTGCTTCCAGTCGCTTTCTATCGTTGGCCACAAGTTTTCCACACTGACCCACTGTTACTTTACACCATTCTTCCTTGCATAATTCCTCTAATTGCTTGATATTTTGTGGATTCCGCTTATGAACTTTAACCTTCAAAGTATTCCACAAATTCTCAATTGGATTCAAGTCAGGAGACTGACTTGGCCAAATGAGAGTACAAATACCATTATTTTCAAACCATTCCTTTGTAAGTCTTTTAAAATACAAAGTTGCGATTGGAAATTTGAAAAAGTCTCATGTATCCAATACTTTTGCATAGGGTAATTTTGAACTTTGATAAAAAAAAAAAATGTATTCAACCATGAGTTTTTAATTTTCCTTCCGCATACAACTAAAAAAAATTCAGTCCACTGATAAAATTTCAGTCCAGGGTATGACGATAAACTACGTCCGGTAGTAAGACCCCTGATCGGGAGACTGGAGATTTTCAATAGAAAAAAAACACTGCTTAATTGTTGTAGCATGCATTGGTAGGCCATTGCGATGCAGTTTCAGTCTTGGACATGACGATAAACTACATCGTTTTGTCTCATAATACAGTCTATTACCTTTATAAATATTTCTCATATATATATATATATATATATATATATATATATATATATATATATATATATATTATAATAAAGAGAAAGAACAGTAAGATATATAATCCGGTTTAATTATTAATATTTTTATTTTTACAAAACAGTGCTCAATGCAACCTTACAGAGCGTAAATATTATAAATTTACTAATTTAAAATATGGTTCCATCGCTACACACCAATTATTATGTTTCAAAAACAGAAATTAAAGGCTTCAAATTCAATTATTGAATTAAATTAAAGTTCCTAGTGCTGTCTCATTTTTCAAGTTGAAAGTTTATGAAACATGGCTATTTCCTGTATAGCGATGGAACCATATTATTAAATTAATAAATTTATAATATATATAATATATATATATATATATATATATATATATATATATATATATATATATATATATATGAATAAATGAAGAAATATACTCTTAAGGTGTGCTATACATATGGGATAAAATGCACAATATCAGAGGTAGAGCGTGTGTAAATATAAAAGTGAACATTGAAGTCAACACTTAGAGGCGACAGGTCGTTTTACGCTAGATTCAATCGTCAGGCCAGGAGTGTTGTTTTTTTTATTCTTGGTTATTTATATATACGGTCAGTGGTGCATTGTGGGTAGTCTATTTTGGCGGTTATTTTGCCGGAAGTCGTTTATTTGTTTATTTTTTTTATTTGGGTTAGATTATTTTACTTCTTTTTATTTATTTTTATTTTTATTTCTTATCTTATATATTTATTTATTTATTTATTTATTTTAATCGGTGTTTTTATTAACGTAGTAAAAATTTGCTTATCGCTTATTTAATAGTTTTGTTTTCGTTTGGGAAGATAATTAAAGCTATTTATTCAATTTTGGGGTTGATTGTTGTAGGTTATTTTGGCGGGAACAGTTTTTAATTTGTTACTTCATGTATTTATTTGGATTAATTATCTTTACATGTTTTTTCTAACGATTAATTTATATAAAAGTGAGGCCTGACGATTGCGTCTAGCATGAAACAGCCTGTCGCCTCTAAGTGTTGATTTCAATGTTCACTGATATATATATATATATATATATATATATATATATATATAAAAGCATGTGTATATATTTCTTAGGTTGGTGCAAAAATAATGACGTAATAATGTCGTTTTTTGAACGTTAAAATACGTCAAAAAACGACATTATGACGTCATTATTTTTGCACCAAACTAATATCTCGGTAGCCTGACACAGTTGACAGCTGAATATTTTATCTGGAATTATATATATATATATTCAGCAAAATTTTCCTTTTTTAAAATGGTGGCATATAATTTAAATTTAGACATACACAAGAAAAGGAAGCATCAGTTTAGATTCAAAGGGGAATATAGTTTCAACTGATGCCTTCTATTTTACATATCAATATATATATATATATATATATATATATATTGATATGTATGTGTAGGTAATTATCTCAGTAGCCTGACACAGTTGACAGCTGAACATTTTATCTGGAATTGTCACTGTTTAATGATTGGTTAACTGAACGATATTTTGTTGAAAGAATGTTTTTGGAGTGACATAAAAAAGTTTTTGCGTTTGCATTTTAGGATAGGGACAGATTGTCATATCACTGCTTATATATTTTGAAAATCACTTGACAAGAGTACATTACCCTCTGTTCTGATTTAACCGTATCGATCCGCTGCACAGAACACATGTTTCCATCACAGAATATTGGCAGTTTGACAAGAGTAAAAGCTGAGAATATAATCTATATTTAATTACACTACAAGAGCGAAACAACTGTAGATAATAAAGGCCATTCCTCCAACAACTTGCAATGCATCTCTCTCTCACACACGCACATATTGACACACACACACACACACACATATATATATAATTTGCGTTTTCTTTTTATCTGATCGAAACATTAAAAATTATATATATATATATATATATATATATATATATATATATATAAAATTTGTGTTTCGTGTTTATCTGATCGAAACTTTATAAATTATATATATATATAATTATATATATATAATTTGCGTTTTGTGTTTATCTGGTCAAAACATTAAAAATTAATATATATATATATATATATATATATATATATATATATATATATATATATATATATATACACGACAAAGTATTTTGCTTATTGGTAATATTAAATTCAATCTATTACATTCTAATTAAAGTAAATGCTTAAAAGAAGATTTTTCCTTTTATAAAATTCATTTAAACCCTATTAAGGTATCGCGTTTCTGTCAGAGGGGGGCATCTGTACACACACACACACACACACACACACACACATATATATATATATATATATATATATATATATATATATATATATATATATATATATATATAAACGGTGGTACTCGCTTGGAAAAACCTTAGGTATTTCGGCTTGTAGTAAAACCAACCAGTATCCAAGGAATAAAAAAAACAAAAAACATGAAACTGAGACGAAAAGAATCGTCTAGAATTCAAGCTCAGAGTCCAAAGAAAAAACCTCCAAAACGAGTAAAAGTAACTGAGTAAAGTGTGCAATACACTAAGTAGAGCAAACCTAATATATGTTTTATTTATATATATATATATATATATATATATATATATATATATATATATATATATATATATATATATAGTTTTTATATGTTTATATTTGATTTGTAACCTGTAGTCCATATTAATTTTGTCAAATTTTCTTAATTACACAGCGGCCCTTTTAATAAATGCCCTTCGCTTTTAGTCCCCCACCCCCTTTTTCTTTTCTTTTCTTTTCCTCTCCCTTTCTCTTATTCTGATCTTTAAGATTAGATCGTCTATTGTGTGTGTATGTCACCACGAAATGTATCCTTTCCGGTTACATCCTTAATGTATTAGACATCCGACAACATTCATATTTCTCTCACTTAAACCGTCTTTGACTCCCCTCTTTAAAACTTCTCTCCGTTAAGTTTTAATCTCCCTCCTTCTCTCGTCTATTACCCCTCTCTTTAGCTCTAACATTCGTGACACACTCTCATACTTACACTCTCTCTAAATTCTATTTTTTATTTCTGGAGTTGTTTTTTCTGTTTTCTTTTTGAATTCGTAGGTCTGATGAATTGGATTGTATTTACGATTCCAATGGAATAAATTATGATCATGGAATATTAGTGTTTAAGCCTTTTTATTATATATATATATATATATATATATATATATATATATATATATATATATATATATATATTGTCCTCTTATGTATAGAAGAAAAATTAGCCATTGCCACTTATAATATCTCCAACATGCTACTTAACCAGCGATCGGAATTTCTCAGTGTTTGTAGGCTCCTCAAAAGCCTGGTTACTTGATCAATAGGATTGTGATTTTTTTTCCGGGTGGCCATCTTTCCAGTAAAATATATTTGGACGCCCTTTTTGTTTTCCTTGTCTTGTTTTGTTTTTATGCTAATTTTATTATTTCATGCTGGCTTTTTTAACCAATAAAATGTCGGTTCGGCCTAACCTCTTTAACAAGTAGTACCTTGAAGATACGTCAGGTGAAACCTTAGTAGGTAGGTTCTGGCTCACTAGTTTTTTTTTTGTTTTTTTTTAGATATTGCTCTACCTACTGTATTGAGCACTTTTATGTTTTAACTTACTTTTACTCTGTCGGTGTTTTTTCTTCTTTTGCTAGGAATTGCGATGATGATTGATTATTTTCGACCAACATGGATGCCGTTAGTCATTTAATTTTTTACTGATTTTTTCCTTGATATCGGTTTGTTCAAATATATTTTTATTTACAAATTGTATTATCTGTTTATATATATATATATATATATATATATATATATATATATATATATATATATATATATAGAGAGAGAGAGAGAGAGAGACAGAGAGACAGAGGGAGAGAGATATGCATGTTTCATTAAATAATATACACAAGTGCTGTCTATTTGTCTATATAAGCCGAAAGATTAGATAGGATTGAAAAATATGTATCAATATTGTGATTTTCTTTCTTCGTTTAATGATAATGTTATTAAACTTATCAGACGATAGGAAAAGAATTTACATCAAATAGACAACACTTGTCTATATTATTTAATGAAACATGTCTCAATGAAAAAATGCTGCCTAAATACACAAACACAATATACATACACACACACACACATATATATATATATGTATATATATATATGCATATATATATATATATATATATATATATATATATATATATATATATATAAATTGTTTTTTTTAATATCTAATCATCGCAACACCGAAAATCCTTATATGCAATTATGCTGTTTTAATGTTAATATGTCAACGTCGGACGTTTCGGTTTAATAAACCATCTTCAGGACATATTCATAAAATATAATTAACATCAAGTGAACATGACAAAGACGATGGACACAAGAACAAGACTTATCCAAACAGATGACTGAAAGTTTTATATGATCAGTGTTCCGTTTTAAAACATGGTCACGTTGTCGTCACGTGGGCGACCCTGTGAAAACGTATTTCTAAATTTGAGTATTTTGAAAGAAAAATGAAAAATGAAAGAATTCTATTTTGATCTAAAATTTATATGTACGCTTAACGAGCATTAATCTCGCTAGTATTCACCGTCCGTGAGATGGATATTATGCCTGCTTCATAATTCCTCCTAAGATTTTTATTATGAAAATATTTTAAAATCTTCACGGAATCAAAATCGAAATTATGATCTGTTTTAGTTGTGTGTACAACTAAAGCATTGTTTAAATTTCCGAGGTGAATATCTCGTTTATGTTCGAAAACACGAGATTTTACGGACCTACATGTTTCACCCACATATTTTAAGTCACAGTTGTTGCATGAGATTTGGTAGATGCAAGCATCAGATGTAATATGTTGTTTGCTGGTGCTATTTAATAAACTACGGATAGTTCTAGTAGGTAATATTGTAGTTTTAATTTTTAACGCATTTAAATTATTGGAGATACGTTCGGTCAAATGGTTATTTGGTAGAAAGATGCGACCAAAAGAATTATTATCAGGGGCAGCTGAAAGTGTACTTTTCACTGATGTAGTTGTAGTGGCCTTCGAGGTGTCATTTTGTGCTGATGAGGGAATTTTAAACCCTTTATTTTTATCTCTCAGTAATAATTGTCTCGAATACGAAAGATTTGAAAAGGTATCCTCAATATATGTGAATGCATCATCTAAATATTTTGCTGAACAGATGCGAAGAGCCCTTAAGTAGAATCCAATAATAATACCCCTCTTAGTGTTAGTATCATGGTGAGAGTAAAAGTGTAAATAGTCATTTTTACATGTGGGTTTACGATATACTTTGAATTCTAATTTATTTTTATTTTTAATGAGTAGTATGTCTAAAAAAGGTAAAGAATTATTAGACTCAAGTTCATAGGTAAATTCTATAGTAGGTTCTATTTTATTTAATCTATCAGTAATCTCATTTAAATCATGTTTATGTGGGTAGATAAATAAAATGTCATCGATGTATCGCGTGGAATGATATGTTTAAAAGGTCTGGACTCAAGAAATTCTAGAAATATGCATGCTAGGAATCCAGAGAGAGGACTCCCCATTGGTAAATCAAATTTTTCTTTATAATAAATATTATTATACTGGAAGAAACAATGTGAAGTGCATAGGATGCATAAATTTGGCTTTCCCTTATTAACTACCACTCCACCGTCCCTAAAATTTATGGTCTCCCCAAAACCCATAAGCCTAACATTCCATTAAGGACCATCATCTCGGTTATAGGCTCAGCTCCTCATAATATCGCTAGGTTTTTAACTAAATTTCTAACTCCAATTCTGGGCACTGTAAGTAACGCACATGTAAAGAATTCAGGCTCTCTTCTAAATAAGTTGAATAATATTGATATAGGTAACAAATCCCTAGCTAGCTTAGACATTAAATCTTTATTTATTAATATACCTGTTGATAAATGTATTAAACGATTAGAGAACCACCTTAAGAAAATTGACTTTAAGCTACCTATCACTATCTCGAAATGCATCAAATTATGCATCATTGCACATCACATATATTTATGTTCTAATTGGGTTCCTAAACCTGAAAAAATACTTGTTCATTAATATTTGGCCGAATTACATATATATATATATATATATATTTCAAATTAACCGCAATATGCCCATATATGTTAATTTATTTTTCCTTTTCCTCTTTCTCCAATTTCTCCTCACCCCCCTGCTTCCACATTTGCTTCCTTATATCTTTAATTCTCTTTTCTTTCTTTATCGCGTTTCCTGTGAGATGACTTGTTAAATAGGTCACTGTCTGGTCCTTACCCCCCACTCCCTAACGCTTAAGTATCTTTATAAAAATAGATTTAAAATTATTCCTATCTCTCCCTTCCCTCTCTAATTTCGACCATACCCATCCTCCTCCCTCTCCCTCCCCCTCTCTCTATCACCTTAAATCAATTTAAAAGTAGCCCTCAAAAATGTAAAAAAAATAATACGCAAATTTAAAAACATTTTTTTTACCTTAGCAAATATTATCTGAGAAACCAGGAAAAAAAACACCTTCCTGGGTAAATAAATCATAATCAATGGACCCTTAACGTTGTTTGTTTTCTAATAAAATGAATATATATATATATATATATATATATGATTATTCATTTAAAAATATGATTCCAACGCTACATAAGAGTTCTCATGTTTCAAAACAATAGCCGAAAACTTCAATATAATTATTTAAATTAAATTGAATTAAAGTACCAAGCTCTGTTGAAAAAAAAATTTCGCTTAAAGATGGAACAGAGCTTAGTACATTAATTTGAAACTTTTAAAACCATTTGTTTTGCATTCAACATCACTATCACAGGAACGTGACAGCTGACCGTCAGAATCTCCACACCTGAAGATTGCATTAAATGCATGAAGCTCTGAGTAGTGTTAGCAACACTGAATATTACGTATATTTCCTAATATATATATATATATATATATATATATATATATATATATATATTATATAATTATTTATTTAAAAAAAATTTATAACATAAATATGTTATAAAATCACTACAAAAATAGCCATTTTGTTTCAACACCCTCGGTGTCTTATCAAGTGATGACGTTGAATGTAAAATAAATGGTTTTAAAAAGTTTCAAATTAATTAACAATCCTACGCAAGGGGAAAACGTTGGTACAAAGGCTAGATGGACCAATCAAAACACAAGTATAGGAAAATTCAAAAAGCTTGATAACGAAGTCATGTTATAATATCTATTCAGACGTTTAAAATATGGATAGTATTAAAAAAGAATTTATTCCAACCAATAATTACTAAATTATATGATAATATTTAATATTAAAATTTAAAACTGCTAATTACAAAATCAAAATTTAAAATTTATTCGCTATTAGGTTTACAACTATAAAATTACTGAGGAGAAAAGAAGAAATATATATGTTATTCAATTTATTTCTTCATTGAAGTTACTTTAGCTATATTTAATATCCGGTCTTTTTACAATGTATACATTTTAATCCTCATGGTGTGTGAATGGGCCCTAAGTCAGTCTGTTATGTGCCATGCGTGATACCCGCTTAGACAATCATATATCTTTGGTACATGACTGACTAGGCAGATTTTTCCCCCAGTAGGTTGCCATTTCTTTCTGCGGTAGACCAGTTGCCATCCAAGGCTATAGAACCAGGTCTGTCCTGCTATTTACCCATGGCTTTAAGAGGATTCATATATTTCCCAATGGTATTAGCACGTAAGTGAATGTAATGGATTAGACTGGAAAGTCAGACAGTCAGTTATGTTGCATGCGTGATACACGCTTAGGCGATCATGTATCTTTCGATACATGACTGACAAGGCAGATTTTTTTTCCTCACAGTAGGTTGCCATTTCGTTCTGCCGTAAACCAGTTGCCATCCAAGGCTATAGAACCCGGTCTGTCCTGTTATTTACGCATTGCTGAGTGGAGAAGACGATAATTCATACCTTTCCCAAGGGTATTATCACGTAAGTGAATGTAATGGATTTGACTGGAATTTGAAACTCGGGTCTCTGATTCCTCAATCTAAACTGCTATCGTTGTAGCTGCGTTGTAGTTTACGTTAATAGGCATAACTTTGACATTTTATGCTTAAAAGAAATGACAGTTACCGCCCCCCCCATAAGATATTGTCTTCTTTCGAATCCAAATTCAAATTTAAATAAATTTTTTTATTATTTTTTAATTCTTCGACTTACAAAATTATGAATTTGAACGATATAAATTATTAATAAGTTAATTCTATATTTTAAATAGCCAAGTTTGGAAAGACAATTTTTAATTACCATCACAGGTACGCGGCAGATGACCATCATATTTTCCACACCTGAAGATTGCATTAAATGCATGAAACTCCTTGTAGTGTTATCGACGTTGGATGTTATGTATTATGTCGGAATAAATCTTCCTTATTACTAATGAAATACCAAAGTCCCTGTGCCTTGTCTTCATTCAGGCGTCTTATAAGAATACATGAAACTCAAAACAATTAGGACGGATTAAATTCCGATAGTATATAGCGTAAAATTATCCAACGGGACGTCACCCTTTTGTATCTCACACTTTGTGTTGCCCATTTTGCTGACAGATAATAATAATAATAAGATCGTAGGAACACTTTTTTTTTTCTTTCTTTCTTTCTTTCTTTCTTTCTTTCTTTCTTTCTTCATCTATCTATCTATATATATATATATGTTCTTTATTCCTATCTATCTATCTATCTATCTATCTATATATATATATATATATATATATATATATATGACTTAAATTTTCTTTCTTCTCATATATCTATATATTTCTTTCTATCACAATCTCTTCAATTCTTTCTTTCGTTTTTTCTTTATCATTCTCTTCATATCTATCTATCTATCTATCTATCTATCTATATATATATATATGTTCTTTATTCCTATCTATCTATCTATCTATCTATCTATCTATCTATATATATATATATATATATGACTTAAATTTTCTTTCTTCTCATATATCTATATATTTCTTTCTATCACAATCTCTTCAATTCTTTCTTTCGTTTTTCTTTATCATTCTCTTCATATCTATCTATCTATCTATCTATCTATCTATCTATCTATCTATCTGTCAATCTCAGACATTCTATCTATCTATCTATCTATCTATTTATCTATCTGTCAATCTCAGACATTCTATCTATCTATCTATCTATCTATCTATCTATCTATCTATCTATTGCATTAAATGCATGAAACTCCTTGTAGTGTTATCGACGTTGGATGTTATCTATTATGTCGGAATAAATCTTCCTTCTTACTAATGAAATACCAAAGTCCCTGTGTCCATTACATGAAACTCAAAACAATTAGGACGGATTAAATTCTGATGGTATACAGCGTAAAATTGTCCAACGGGACGTCACCCTTTTGTATCTCACACTTTGTGTTGCCCATTTTGCTGTCATCTATGCATTTCGTATCATTGACAAATAACAATAAAAAGATCGTAGGAACACTTACGGTAGGAGGCATGATTACAAAAAATATTGTATCTTAAAAATGCGCTGAATTATTGTCTTCATTCAGGCGTCTTATAAGAATACAGTATTAATGCTTGAATACGATACATGAGAATTAGAATACCATGTTCAGGTTTTTAGCATCCTGTCCGCCATTGAATTCTTTCTTCGATTAAAGCTTTTGTTGCTATCTTCAGTTTTCCAATATCAAAAAGAAAGAAAGAAATGAAATAAAATAATGAAACAGCAAAATTTTATTCAGAAAATCTTGTTATATAATAGCTAAAAAATATTTTCTGTTCATTATCTCTTGCAATGCGATAGACTTTTCGTTTCTATATCCATCTATCTATCTATCTATCTATCTATCTATCTATCTATCTATCTATCCCTTTCTTTCTTTCTTCCTATCTATCTATCTATCTATCTATCTATCTATCTCAGTCCCTGTTCATATCTATCTATCTATCTATCTATCTATCTATCTATCTATCTATCGCTTTTTCTTTCCTTTTTCATATCTATATATCTATCTATCTATCTATCTATCTATCTATCTCTATCTATCTATCTATCTATCTATCTATCTCTATCTATCTATCTATCTATCCCTTTTTCTTTCTTTCTTCATATCTATCTATCTATCTATCTATCTATCTATCTATCTCTTTCTTCCTTCCTATCTATCTATCTATCTATATATCTATCTATCTATCCCTTTTTCTTTCTTTCTTAATATCTATCTATCTACCTATCTATCTATCTATCTATCTATCTATCTATCTATCTATCTGTTTCTCTCATAATATTTTCATTTCTTTCTTTCTTATATTCTTTATATCTATCTATACATTTGTTTCTTTTTTTCGTTCTTTCTAATTTTCTTCATCCCTCTGTATATATGTATCTATCTCTTTCTTTATTTCTGTCAAATTCTATCTATCTATCTATCTATCTATCTATCTATCTATCTATCTATCTATCTATCTATCTATCTCTATCTATCTATCTATCTATCTATCTATCTCCTTCACAATCTCTTAAATTCTCTTTCCTTCTTCACATCTTTGTTATTTCTTTATCATTCTCTTCATATCTATCTATCTATCTATCTATCTATCTATCTATCTATCTATCTATCTATCCTCGTGGATTTTGCAGAAGGCGGTTGTATTAGGTTGGTGCAAACGTAATGACGTAATAATGTCGTTTTTTGAAGTATTTTTAACGTCAAAAAACGACATCATTACGTCATTATTTTTGCACCAACCTAATAGCTTATGTCTCCACATTCCAAACTATGTCTGAACCAAACAAACATAGAATTCCAAATATCTCGCAACACATACCAAACAAAAGACTTCCTAACAATATGCAAGAACAATGTTTACTGTTCCTATTTTATTTCTATTGATTTTCAGAAATAAATTTCAAAAACAAAAAGGCGGACAGAAAACAAACAGCCGATTTTCTCTTTCTTGGACTGAAATAATTTTGATAGTAATAATCTGCAATTTTTTTTCCCTCAACTATTTACCGTTTATGCAAATGGAATACTCGTTTCTATGCGTTTTAAACTGATATTGGTTTGACAGTGTATATTCTACAAAAGTCGATGAAATAACCCATTATGCGTTTTTCGGACTGTGAGTTCCTACTACAATTCATGATCAAAAGATAGTTTATTGGAATTTCGTTGTTTGTAGGTTATTTAACAAAAAAAACCCAGTCGTCGATGGAGAAAGTTTTATTAAATTTCAATGATTAGTGGAAAATCGATAGTTTAAAAAAAAAAACAAAAAAAAAACTTCGCGTGCAATCGGATATTCAAATTCGATTTGCCTATTTCCATTCTGCAGTGTTTAAACATAAAAAAAAAATAATGAAAAATGTGTTTATACAGGGTGTGACGGAAATACGGGGATTCCACTCCTCCAACCCCCACCCCGGATTCTTCGGACAGGATTGACAGAGGAGGAGATAGATGCTGCAGATGTAAGTATCTGTTTCATGCCCGAGGCCTTCTCTCCTCCCTTGCTCCTCGACCACCGTGTGAGACATCAGTTATGTAGCGATGGTATGACCAGCTATATCTGGCTTAGATAAGCTTTGACAGGTTAAGACCAGCCTAGACAAACTTTAACAGCTTAGACAAGCTAAGACCAACCTAGACATTGACCAGCATAGACAAGAACATCTTAGACAAACTATGACCAGCTAAGACCAGCTTAGACAAACTTT